>JBAIAA010000730.1:600000-939637 GCA_037893245.1 Crossaster papposus
CATGTCACGTGACCTTGAATTACGCAATCGTGCCAAATTTTCTCCAGAACCATCTGTGGGTGGTGTTCTAAGTGTATGCTAAGTCTGGAGTCGAGTGAATTTAGTCAATAGTCTCAAATAGTGTCAAAGTCAATAGTCTGAAGGAAAACGTGTACAAAACATATAGGGAAAACTACACCTTTAATGTGACGTCACATGACACCTGATGACGTCATCATGACGTCAACTTAATTTTCGTCTATAACACATCCCAGAATACCTGAATACCAAGTTTGACCCCAATCAGACATGTACTTCCAGAGATATAGAGTCTTAAAAACTACACCTTTAATGTGACGTCACATGACCCACGATAATGTCATCATGACGTCACCCTAATTTCCGTCTACAACACATCTCGGAATACTCGTATACCAAGTTTGACCCCAATCGGACATGTACTTTCAGAGATAGAGGGTCCTATAAACTGCACCTTTAATGTGACGTCACATGATACCCGATGACGTCATCATAATGTCATCTTAATTTTTGTCTATAACTCATCCTGGAATACATGAATATTTATTTATTTATTTATTATTTACCCTGGGGTAACCTCTCAGTGAAACACTGTTTTTCAGAGGGGCCCAGCAGTTATACAATTTGAATTGCGAAGGACGCGGCTACAACGTAGTCGAGCCGCTGGCACGTAAAGGCGCCTCTGGCAGCCGGCCACATCGACTCATATATGACTACGGAGCACACTGAGATAGAAAGTGATTTTATATATATTTTTATTTATTTTTCCCAATTGAGCCAGGAACACCGGGGCGAACCCCTTCTCTTAGCGATAAGTGTTACTGGGTTCTTTTACGTGCATTATAATGATTATTATTATACAATACACGGGACCTACAGCTTTACGTCTCATCCGAAAGACGAAGCAATAGTGGTTTCAGTGCCTTGCTTAAGGACACAGGTGTCGAGACCGAGATTCGAACCCACGCTCTGCGGAACAGAAAACCGGGTTCTTAACCGCTCGGCCACGACACTCCACTTTTGACCCCAATCGGACCTGTACTTCCAGAGATAGAGGGTCCTAAAAACTGCACCTTTAACGTGACGTCACATGACCCCCGATGACGTAATCATGACGATTTTCCGCTTGGCCCTCCTGAGGATGGTGGTTGAGGTTTATATTAAGTCTCAAGTCGATCGGATTTACTAAAGTGTCAAAGTGCTATGCCAGAAAAAACGTGTACAAATCCTATGGGGAAAAGTCTGAAAGAGGAAAAAAAAAAAAAAAAATAAAATAACAAAACTTTAACGAAAACAAAAGCTGTTTCGGTGAAAAACCGAAACAGCTAAAAAAAATAGACATGTGTTTGTGGACAAACACAGAGCTGTTTCGGATGTCTAAGATGACTTTCATTATGTGTGTGCCAAGTCTGAAATCGATTGGATTTGCCAATTTTCCCAAGATATATAAGTTGAAAAATACGTGTACAAATCCTATGGGAAAAACTGCACCTTTAATGTGACGTCACATGACACCCGATGATGTCATCATGATGTCATCTTAATTTTCGTCTATAACACATTCTGGAATACTTGCATACCAAGTTTGGCCCCAATCAGACATGTACTTCCAGAGATAGAGGGTCCTAAAAGCTGCCCCTTTAATGTGACGTCACATGACCCACGATGACGTTATCCTGACGATTTTCCCCTTGGCCCTCCTGGGTATGGTGGTCGAGGTGTGTGCTAAGTCTGAAGTCGATTGGATTTACCAAATTGTCAAATTCAATAGTCTGAAGAAAAACGTGTACAAAACCTATGGAGAAAATTGAACCTTTAATGTGACGTCACATGACCCCCGATGACGTCATCATGACGATTTTCTCCTTGGCCCTCCTGGAGATGGTGGTCGAGGTGTGTGCTAAGTATCAAGTCGATCAAATTTACGAAAGTGTCAAAGTAAATAGTTTGAAGAAAAACGTGTACAAACCCTATGGGGAAAGAAATTGCACCTTTAACGTCACGTCACGTGACCTTGAATGACGCAATCGTGCCGAGTTTTTTCAATGGCCATCTGTGGGTGGTGTTCTAAGTGTATGCTAAGTCTTAAGTCGAACGGATTCATTAAAGTGTCAAAGTCAATAGTTTGAAGAAAAACGTGTACAAAACCTATGGGAAAAATTGTACCTTTAACATGACGTCACGTGACCTTGAATGACGGAATCGCGACGAATTTCTTCTAGGATCATCTGTGGGTGGTGGTCTAAGTGTATGCCAAGTCTCAAGTCGATCGGATTTACCAAAGTGTCAAAGTGTATTGGCAGAACAAACGTGTGTAAATCCTATGGGTAAAAACACTGAAAGTGGAAAAGAAAAAAAACCTAGAAATGTGTTTGTGGACAAACACAGAGCTGTTTCGCGTGTCTAAAATGACTTTGAATTATGTGGGTGGTCGTCTATGTGTGTACCAAGTCTGAAGTCGATCGGATTTACCAAAGTGCCAAATATATATTGGTTGAAAAAAACGTGTGCAAATCCAACGGGGGAAACTACACCTTTAATTTAACATCACATGACACCTGATGAGGTCACCATGGCGTCACCTTTATTTTCGTCTATAACACGTCCCGGAATACCTATATACCAAGTTTGACACCAATCGGGCCTGTACTTTCAGAGATATAAGGTCTTAAAAACTGAACCTTTAATGTGACGTCACATGACCCACGATGACGTCATCATAATTTCACCTTAATTTTCGTCTATAACACATCCCGGAATACCTGTATACCAAGTTTGACCCCAAGCGGGCCTGTACTTTCAGAGATATAAGGTCTTAAAAACTGAACCTTTAATGTGACGTCACATGACCCACGATGACGTCATCATGATGTCACCTTAATTTTCTTCTATAACACATCCCGGAATACCAAGTTTGACTCCAATCGGGCCTGTACTTTTAGAGATATAAGGTCTTAAAAACTGAACCTTTAATGTGACGTCACATGACCCACGATGACGTCATCATGATGTCATCTTTATTTTCTTCTATAACACATCCCGGAATACCTGTATACCAAGTTTGACCCCAATCGGGCCTGTACTTTTAGAGATATAAGGTCTTAAAAACTGAACCTTTAATGTGACGTCACATGACCCACGATGACGTCATCATGATGTCATCTTTATTTTCGCCTATAACACATCCTGGAATACATGCATACCAAGTTTGACCCCAATCACACCTGTACCTACGGAGACAGAGGGTCTTAAACACTGCACCTTTAATATGACGTCACATGACCCGAGATGACGTCATCGTGACGATTTTTCTCCTTGCCCTTCTAGGGATGCTGGTCTAAGTGTATGCCAAGTCTCAAGTCGATCGGATTTACGAAAGTGTCAAAGTCCATAGTCTGAAGAAAAACGTGTAAAAACCCTATGGGGAAAAAAATTGCACCTTTAACGTCACGTCACGTGACCTTGGATGACGCAATCGTACCGAATTTCTTCAAGAGCCATCTGTGGGTGGCGTTCTAAGTGTATGCCAAGTTTCAAGTCGGTCGGATATACCAAAGTTTCAAAGTCAATAGTCTGAAGAAAAACGTGTACAAAACCTATGGGGAAAATTGTACCTTTAACATGACGTCACGTGACCTTGAATGACGTACTCGCGACGAATTTCTTCTAGGACCGTCCTTGGGTGGTTGTCTAAATGTATGCCAAGTCTCAAGTCGATCGGATTTACTAAAGTGTCAAAGTGCTATGCCAGAAAAAACGTGTACAAATCCTATGGGGAAAAGTCTGAAAGAGGAAAAAAAAAAAAAACTAGACATGTGTTTGTGGACAAACACAGAGCTGTTTCGGATGTCTAAGATGACTTTCATTATGTGTGTGCCAAGTCTGAAATCGATTGGATTTGCCAATTTTCCCAAGATATATAAGTTGAAAAATACGTGTACAAATCCTATGAGAAAAACTGCACCTTTAATGTGACGTCACATGACACCCGATGATGTCATAATTACGTCATCCTATTTTTTGTCTATAACACATCCTCGAATACTTGCAAACCAAGTTTGACCCCAACCGGACTTGTACTTTCAGAGTTAGACGGTCTTAAAAACTACACCTTTAATGTGACGTCACATGACCCCCGATGACGTCATCTTGATTATTTTGTTCTTGACCCTCCTAAGGATGGTGGTCGAGATGTGTGCTAAGTCTCGAGTCGATCAAATGTACGAAAGTGTCAAAGTCAATAGTCTGAAGACAAACGTGTACAAACCCTATGGGGAAATTAATTACACCTTTAACGTCACGTCACGTGACCTTGAATGACGCAATCGTGCCGAATTTCGTCCAGGACTATCTGTGAGTGGTGTTCTAAGTGTATGCTAAGTCTCAAGTCGATCGAATTCATTAAAGTGTCAAAGTCAACAGTTTGAAGAAAAACGTGTACAAAACCTATGGGGAAAATGTTACCTTTAACATGACGTCACGTGACCTTGAATGACGGAATCGCGACGAATTTCTTCTAGGACCGTCCTTGGGTGGTTGTCTAAATGTATGCCAAATTTCAAGTCGATCGGATTTACCAAAGTGTCAAAGTGTATTGGCAGAAAAAACGTGTACAAATCCTATGGGGAAAAATGACAAATAAAAAAAAAAAAAAAAAAAAGAAACTAGACATGTGTTTGTGGACAAACACAGAGCTGTTTCGATTGTCTAACGTTACTTTCAATATATGTGTGTGTGGTGGTCTATGTGTGTGCCAAGTCTGAAGTCGATTGGATTTACACAAGTGCCAAATATATATTAGTTGAAAAAACGTGTACAAATCCTATGGGGAAATTTGAACCTTTAATGTGACGTCACATGATACCCGATGATGTCATCATGATGTCATCTTAATTTTCGTCTGTAACACATCCTGGAATACTTGCATACCAAGTTTGACCCCAATCGGACATGTACTTCTAGAGATAGAGGGTCCTAAAAACTGGACCTTTAATGTGACGTCACATGACCCACGATGACGTCATCATGATGTCATTTTATTTTTCGTCTATAACACACCCTGGAAAACTTGCATACCAAGTTTGACCCCAATCGGACCTGTACTTCCAGAGATAGCGGGTCCTAAAAACTGAACCTTTAATCCCTTTAATGTGACGTCACATGACCCACGATGACGTCATCATGATGTCATTTTATTTTTCGTCTATAACACACCCTGGAATACTTGCATACCAAGTTTGACCCCAATCAGACCTGTACTTCCAGAGATAGCGGGTCCTAAAAACTGAACCTTTAATGTGACGTGCCGTGACCCCCCGATGACGTCATCATGAAGATTTTACCCTTGGCCCTCCTGGAGATGGTGGTCGAGGTGTGTGCTAAGTCTCAAGTCGATCAAGTCTACGAAAGTGTCAAAGTCAATAGTCTGAAGAAAAACGTGTACAAACCCTATGGGGAAAAAAATTGCACCTTTAACGTCACGTCACGTGACCTTGAATGATGCAATCGTACCGAATTTCTTCAAGAGCCATCTGTGGGTGGTGTTCTAAGTATATACCAAGTTTCAAGTCGGTCGGATATACCAAAGTGTCAAAGTCAAGAGTCTGAAGAAAAACGTGTACAAAACCTATGGGGAAAATTTTACCTTTAACATGACGTCACGTGACCTTGAATGACGTAATCGCGACGAATTTCTTCTAGGACCGTCCTTGGGTGGTTGTCTAAGTGTATGCCAAGTCTCAAGTCTATCGGATTTACCAAAGTGTCAAAGTGTATTGTCTGAACAAACGTGTGCAAATCCTATGGAGAAAATGCTGAAAAAGAAAAAAAAAAAAATAGACATGTGTTTGTGGACAAACACAGAGCTGTTTCGAGTGTCTTACATTACTTCCAATATGTGTGTGTGGTGGTCTATGTGTGTGCCAAGTCTCAAGTCGATCAAATTTACGAAAGTGTCAAAGTCAACAGTCTAAAGAAAAACGTGTACAAAACCTATGGGAGACAAATTAAACCTTTAACGTGACGTCACATGACCTTGAATGACGCAATCGTGCCGAATTTCTTCCAGAACCATCTATGAGTGATGTTCTAAAGGTATGCCAAGTCTCAAGTCGATCGGATTTACCAAAGTGCCAAAGTCAATAGTTTGAAGAAAAACGTGTACAAAACCTATGGGGGAAAAATTGAACCTTTAACGTGACGTCACATGACCTTGAATGACGCAATCGTGCCGAATTTCTTCCAGAACCATCTATGAGTGATGTTCTAAAGGTATGCCAAGTCTCAAGTCGATCGGATTTACCAAAGTGCCAAAGTCAATAGTTTGAAGAAAAACGTGTACAAAACCTATGGGGGAAAAATTGAACCTTTAACGTGCCGTCACGTGACCTTGAATGCCGCAATTGTGCCGAATTTCTTTCAGGAACATCTGGGGGTGGTGTTCTAAGGGTATGCCAAGTTTCAAGTCGGTCGGATTTACTAAAGTATCAAAGTCAATAGTCTGAAGGAAAACGTGTACAAATCCTATGGGGAAAATGTCACCTTTAACGCGAAGTCACGTGACCTTGAATGACGTAATCGCGACGAATTTCTTCTAGGATCGTCTTTAGGTGGTTGTCTAAATGTATGCCAAGTCTCAAGTCGATCGGAATTACCAAAGTGTAAAAGTGTATTGTCTGAATAAACGTGTGCAAATCCTATGGAGAAAAGTCTGAAAAAGAAAAAAAAAAAAAAGAAAAAAAAAGAAAACTAGAAATGTGTTTGTGGACAAACACAGAGCTGTTTCGCATGTCTAAAATTACTTTCAATATGTTAGTGGTTGTCGAAGTGTGTACCAAATCTGAAGTTGATCAGATTTACAAAAGTGCCAAATATATATTGGTTGCAAAAAACATGTACAAATCCTATAGGGAAAACTAAACCTTTAATTTGACATCACATGACACCCGATGACGTCATCGTTAGGTCACCTTAATTTCCGTCTATAACACATCCCGAAATACCTAAATATCAAGTTTGACCCTAATTGGACTTGTACTTCCAGAGATAGAGGGTCTTAAAAACTACACCTTTAATGTGACGTCACATGACCCACGATGACGTCATCATGACGTCACCCCGATTTTCGTCTATAACACATCCCGGAATACCTGTATACCAAGTTTGACCAAAATCGGACATGTACTTTCAGAGATAGAGGGTCCTAAAAACTACACCTTTAATGTGACGTCACATGACCCACGATGACGTCATCATGACGATTGTCCTCTTGGCCCCCATGAGGATGGTGGTTGAGGTGTGTGTTAAGTCTCAAGTCAATCGGATTTACCAAAGTGTCAAAGTAAATAGAAAAGAAAAACGTGTACAAAACCTATGGGGGAAAATTGAACATTTAAGGTGACGTCACGTGACCTTGAATGACGCAATCGTGCCAAATTTCTTTCAGGAACATCTGGGGGTGGTGTTCTAAGTGTATGCCAAGTTTCAAGTCGGTCGGATATACCAAAGTGTCAAAGTCAATAGTCTGAAGAAAAACGTGTACAAACCCTATGGGGAAATAAATTTCACCTTTAACGTCACGTCACGTGACCTTGAATGACGCAATCGTGCCGAATTTCGTCCAGGACTATCTGTGATCGGTGTTCTAAGTGTATTCTAAGTCTCAAGTCGATCGAATTCATTAAAGTGTCAAAGTCGACAGTTTGAAGAAAAACGTGTACAAAACCTATGGGGAAAATTTTACGTTTAACATGACGTCACGTGACCTTGAATTACGTAATCGCGACGAATTTCTTCTAGGACCGTCCTTGGGTGGTTGTCTAAATGTATGCCAAGTCTCAAGTCGATCGGATTTACCAAAGTGTCAAAGTGATATGCCAGAAAAAACGTGTACAAATCCTATGGGAAATAGTCTGAAAAATTAAAAGAAAAAAAAAAAAAAGAAAAAAAAAAACTTTAACGAAAACAAAAGCTGTTTCGGTGAAAAAACCGAAACAGCTAAAAAAAAAAAAAAAAAAAAAAACTTTAACGAAAACAAAAGCTGTTTTGGTGAAAAACCGAAACAGCTAAAAAAAATAGACATGTGTTTGTGGACAAACAAAGAGCTGTTTCGGATGTCTAAGATGACTTTCATTATGTGTGTGCCAAGTCTGAAATCGATTGGATTTGCCAATTTTCCCAAGATATATAAGTTGAAAAATACGTGTACAAATCCTATGGGAAAAACTGCACCTTAATGTGACGTCACATGACACCCGATGATGTCATCATGATGTCATCTTAATTTTCGTCTATAACACATTCTGGAATACTTGCATACCAAGTTTGGCCCCAATCAGACATGTACTTCCAGAGATAGAGGGTCCTAAAAGCTGCCCCTTTAATGTGACGTCACATGACCCACGATGACGTTATCCTGACGATTTTCCCCTTGGCCCTCCTGGGTATGGTGGTCGAGGTGTGTGCTAAGTCTGAAGTCGATTGGATTTACCAAATTGTCAAATTCAATAGTCTGAAGAAAAACGTGTACAAAACCTATGGAGAAAATTGAACCTTTAATGTGACGTCACATGACCCCCGATGACGTCATCATGACGATTTTCTCCTTGGCCCTCCTGGAGATGGTGGTCGAGGTGTGTGCTAAGTATCAAGTCGATCAAATTTACGAAAGTGTCAAAGTAAATAGTTTGAAGAAAAACGTGTACAAACCCTATGGGGAAAGAAATTGCACCTTTAACGTCACGTCACGTGACCTTGAATGACGCAATCGTGCCGAATTTTTTCAATGGCCATCTGTGGGTGGTGTTCTAAGTGTATGCTAAGTCTTAAGTCGAACGGATTCATTAAAGTGTCAAAGTCAATAGTTTGAAGAAAAACGTGTACAAAACCTATAGGGAAAATAGTACCTTTAACATGACGTCACGTGACCTTGAATGACGGAATCGCGACGAATTTCTTCTAGGACCGTCCTTGGGTGGTTGTCTAAGTGTATGCCAAGTTTCAGGTCGATCGGATTTACCAAAGTGTCAAAGTGTATTGGCAGAAAAAACGTGTACAAATCCTATGGGAAAAAGTGACCAAACAAAAAAAACAAAAACAAAAACAAACAAAAAAGAAACTAGAAATGTGTTTGTGGACAAACACAGAGCTGTTTCGCATACTGTCTAAAATGCCTTTCAATATTTGTGTGGTGGTCTAAGTGTGTGCCAAGTCTAAAGTCGATCGAATTTAGTGCCAAAGACAAATTGGTTGAAAAAAACGTGTACAAATCCTATGGGAAAAATTAAACCTTTAATGTGACGTCACACGACACCCGATGATATCATCACAATGTCATCCTAATTTTCGTCTATAACACATCCCGGAATACCCGAATACAAAGTTTGACCCTAATTGGACTTGTACTTTCAGAGATAGAGGGTCCGAAAACTACACCTTTAATGTGACGTCACATGACCCACGATGATGTCATCATGACAATTTTTCCCTTGGCCCTCCTGGGGATGGTGGTTGAGGTGTGTGCTAAGTCTCAAGTCGATCAAATTTACGAAAGTGTTAAAGTTAATAGTCTAAAGAAAAACGTGTACAAAACCTATGGGGGAATAATTTGCACATTTAACGTGACGTCACGTGACCTTGAAAGACGCAATCGTGCCGAATTTCTTCCAATATCATTTGTGGGTGGTGTTCTAAGTGTATGCCAAGTCTCAAGTCGATCGGATTTACCAAAGTGTCAAAGTCAATAGTCTGAAAAAAAACGTGTACAAAACCTATGGGGAAAATTTCACCTTTAACGTGAAGTAACGTGACCTTGAATAATTTAATCGCTACGAATTTCTTCTAGGACCGTCCTTGGGTGGTTGTCTAAACATATGCCAAGTTTCAAGTCGATCGGATTTACCAAAGTGTCAAAGTGCCATGCCAGCAAAAACGTGTACAAATCCTATGGGGAAAAATGACAAAAAAGAAACAAAACAAAAAAAAACAAAAAAAGAAAAAAACAAAAAAAACAGAAAAAAAAAACTTTAACGAAAACAAAAGCTGTTTCGGCTGAAAGGCCGAAACAGCTAAAAAAAACTAGACATGTGTTTGTGGACAAACACAGAGCTGTTTCGCATGTCTTAAATGACTTTCAATATTTGGGTCTGCAAAGTGTGAAGTCGATCGGATGTATTAAAGTGCTAAAGATATATTGGTTGAAAAAAACTTGTACAAATTCAATAGAAACAACTGTTCATTTAATGTGACGTCACATGACACCCGATGATGTCATTATGACGTTATCTTAATGTTCGTCTATAACACATCCTGGAATATGTGCATACCAAGTTTGACCCCAATCAAACATGTACTTCCATAGATTGGGGGTCCTAAAAACTACACCTTTAATGTGACGTCTTATGATACCCGATGATGTCATCATGATGTCATCTTAATTTTCGTCTGTAACACATCCTGGAATACCTGCATACCAATTTTTGACCCCAATCGGACATGTACATCTAAAGATAGAGGGTCTTAAAAACTGAACCTTTAATGTGACGTCACATGACCCACGATGACATCATCATGATGTCATTTTAGTTTTCGTCTATAACACACCCTGGAATACTTGCATACCAAGTTTGACCCCAATCGGACCTGTACTTCCAGAGATAGAGGGTCCTAAAAATTGAACCTTTAATGTGACGTCCCATGACCCGAGATGACGTCATCGTGACGATTTTTCTCCTTGCCCTCCTAGGGATGCTGGTCTAAGTGTATGCCAAGTCTCAAGTCGATCGGATTTACGAAAGTGTCAAAGTCCATAGTCTGAAGAAAAACGTGTAAAAACCCTATGGGGAAAAAAATTGCACCTTTAACGTCACGTCACGTGACCTTGGATGACGCAATCGTACCGAATTTCTTCAAGAGCCATCTGTGGGTGGCGTTCTAAGTGTATGCCAAGTTTCAAGTCGGTCGGATATACCAAAGTGTCAAAGTCAATAGTCTGAAGAAAAACGTGTACAAAACCTATGGGGAAAATTGTACCTTTAACATGACGTCACGTGACCTTGAATGACGTACTCGCGACGAATTTCTTCTAGGACCGTCCTTGGGTGGTTGTCTAAATGTATGCCAAGTCTCAAGTCGATCGGATTTACTAAAGTGTCAAAGTGCTATGCCAGAAAAAACGTGTACAAATCCTATGGGGAAAAGTCTGAAAAAGGAAAAAAAAAAAAACTAGACATGTGTTTGTGGACAAACACAGAGCTGTTTCGGATGTCTAAAACGACTTTCAATATGT
The DNA here is from genome assembly GCA_037893245.1 of Crossaster papposus. NCBI lineage: Eukaryota > Metazoa > Echinodermata > Asteroidea > Velatida > Solasteridae > Crossaster > Crossaster papposus. The sequence continues at coordinate 611,303 of JBAIAA010000730.1, forward strand.
GGGTGGTGGTCTAGTTTGTATCAAGTCTGAAATCGATCGGATTTACCAAAGTGCCAAATATTTTGCTTGAAAAAAACGTGTACAAATGCTATTCAAAAAACTGAACCTTTAATGTGACGTTAAATGACCCACGATGACCTCATCATCACGAGTTTTCTCTTGGCCCTCCCGTGGATGGTGGTCGAAGTGTGTGCTAGGTCTCAGGCGATCAAATTTACGAAAGTGTCAAAGTCAATAGTCTAAAGAAAAACGTGTACAAAACCTATGGGGGAAAATATTGAACCTTTAACGTCATGTCACGTGACTTTGAATTACGCAATCGTGCCAAATTTTCTCCAGAATCATCTGTGGGTGGTGTTCTAAGTGTATGCTAAGTCTGATGTCGAGTGAATTTACCAAAGTGTCAAATTTAATAGTCTGAAGGAAAACGTGTACAAACCTATGGGGAAAACTACACCTTTATTGTGACGTCACATGACACCTGATGACGTCATCATGACGTCAACTTAATTTTCGTCTATAACACATCCCGGAATACCTGAATACTAAGTTTGACCCTAATTGGACTTATACTTCCAGATATATAAAATCTTTAAAACTACACCTTTAATGTGACGTCACATGACCCACGACAGTGTCATCATGACGTCACCCTAATTTTCGTCTATGACACATCCCGGAATACCCGTATACCAAGTTTGACCCCAATCGGACATGTACTTTCAGAGATAGAGGGTCCTAAAAACTGCACCTTTAATGTGACGTCACATGACACCCGATGACGTCATCATAATGTCATCTTAATTTTCGTCTATAACTCATCCTGGAATACCTGAATACCAAGTTTGACCCCAATCGGACATGTACTTCCAGAGGTAGAGGGTCTTAAAAACTGAACCTTTAATGTGACGTCACATGACCCCCGATGACGTCATCATGACAATTGTCCTCTTGGCCCTCCTGAGGATGGCGGTTGAGGTGTGTACTAAGTCTCGAGTCAATCGGATTTACCAAAGTGTCAAATTCAATAGTCTGAAGAAAAACGTGTACAAAACCTATGGGGGAAAATTGAACCTTTAACGTGACGTCACGTGACCAGGAATAACGTAATCGCGACGAAATTGTTCTAGGACCATCCTTGGGTAATGGTTCAACTGTGTGCTAAGTCTCAAGTCGATCGGAATTACAAAAGTGTCAAAGTGTATTGTCTGAACAAAAAACGTGTACAAACCCTATGGGAAAAGTCTGAAGGAGAAAAAGAAAAAACTAGACATGTGTTTGTGGACAAACACAGAGCTGTTTCGATTGTCTAACGTTACTTTCAATATATGTGTGTGTGGTGGTCTATGTGTGTGCCAAGTCTGAAGTCGATTGGATTTACACAAGTGCCAAATATATATTAGTTGAAAAAACGTGTACAAATCCTATGGGGAAATTTGAACCTTTAATGTGACGTCACATGATACCCGATGATGTCATCATGATGTCATCTTAATTTTCGTCTGTAACACATCCTGGAATACTTGCATACCAAGTTTGACCCCAATCGGACATGTACTTCTAGAGATAGAGGGTCCTAAAAACTGGACCTTTAATGTGACGTCACATGACCCACGATGACGTCATCATGATGTCATTTTATTTTTCGTCTATAACACACCCTGGAATACTTGCATACCAAGTTTGACCCCAATCGGACCTGTACTTCCAGAGATAGCGGGTCCTAAAAACTGAACCTTTAATCCCTTTAATGTGACGTCACATGACCCACGATGACGTCATCATGATGTCATTTTATTTTTCGTCTATAACACACCCTGGAATACTTGCATACCAAGTTTGACCCCAATCGGACCTGTACTTCCAGAGATAGCGGGTCCTCAAAACTGAACCTTTAATGTGACGTGCCATGACCCCCCGATGACGTCATCATGACGATTTTCCCCTTGGCCCTCCTGGAGATGGTGGTCGGGGTGTGTGCTAAGTCTCAAGTCGATTAAATTTACGAAAGTGTCAAAGTCAATAGTCTGAATAAAAACGTGTACAAACCCTATAGGGACAAAAATTGCACCTTTAACGTCACGTCACGTGACCTTAAATGACGCAATCGTGCCAAATGTCTTCAAGACCCATCTGTGGATGGTGTTCTAAGTGTATGCCAAGTTTCAAGTCGATCGGATTTACCAAAGTGTCAAAGTCGATAGTCTGAAGAAAAACGTGTACAAAACCTATGGGGAAAAATTGCACCTTTAACGTGAAGTCACGTGACCATGAATGACGTAATCGCGACGAATTTCTTCTAGGACCGTCCTTGGGTGGTTGACTAAATATATGCCAAGTTTCAAGTCGATCGGATTTACCAAAGTGTCAAAGTGCTATGCCAGAACAAACGTGTAAAAATCCTATGGGGAAAAGTCTGAAAGAGGAAAAAAGAAAACTAGACATGTGTTTGTGGACAAACACAGAGCTGTTTCGGATGTCTAAGATAACTTTCATTATGTGTGTGCCAAGTCTGAAATCGATTTGATTTGTCAATTTTCCCAAGATATATAAGTTGAAAAATACGTGTACAAATCCTATGGGAAAAACTACACCTTTAAAGTGACGTCACATGACACCCGATGATGTCATCATGATGTCATCTTAATTTTCGTCTATTACACATTCTGGAATACTTGCATACCAAGTTTGGCCCCAATCAGACATGTACTTCCAGAGATAGAGGGTCCTAAAATCTGCCCATTTAATGTGACGTCATATGACCCACGATGACGTCATCCTGACGATTTCCCCCTTGGCCCTCCTGGGTATGTTGGTCGAGGTGTGTGCCAAGTCCGAAGTCGATCGGATTTACCAAATTGTCAAATTCAATAGTCTGAAGAAAAACGTGTACAAAACCTATGGAGAAAATTGAACCTTTAATGTGACGTCACATGACACCCGATGATGTCATAATTACGTCATCCTATTTTTTGTCTATAACACATCCTCGAATACTTGCAAACCAAGTTTGACCCCAACCGGACTTGTACTTTCAGAGTTAGACGGTCTTAAAAACTACACCTTTAATGTGACGTCAAATGACCCACGATGACGTCATCATGACGATTTTTCTCCTGGACCTCCTGGGGATGGTGGTCGAGGTGTGTGCTAAGTTTCAAGTCAATCAGATTCACCAAACTGTCAAATTAAATAGTCTGAAGAAACACGTGTACAAAACCTATGGGGGAAAATTGCACCTTTAACGTGACGTCACGTGACCAAGAATTATGTAATCGCGACGAATTTGTTCTAGGACCGTCCTTGGGCGGTTGTCTAAATGTATGCCAAGTCTCAAGTCGATCGGATTTACCAAAGTGTCAAAGTGCTATGCCAGAAAAAAATGACAAAAAAGAAAAAAAAAACTAGAGATATGTCTGTTCAAGGAACAGAGCATATGGCTTTTTCGCATTTTTTTGTTGTATTGTTCATTACATTTATGATTTCATTTAATAAATTTCTTTATTTAATTTTTTTCAAAACTGCAAATTTTAAATTATTAATTGGATTATATCTCTCGCGGTTAATTTTCAGAAATGTTTAAAGGTCTTTTAATTGTAATTTCCGGTCTAGTGACGTCATATTATTTTGTTTTTATCCGCCAACTTGTTCCTAACAAGATGCTGATTATAAATACCAATTATAAAGCGATTTGAGCAAACTTCGCCACGAAAATGAACTGATTATTCATTTTAAACATTTTTCAACCTGCCACTAGAGGGCGTTATAACAATTTATGACGTCACCGGTAACTTTGTTTGTAGAGTGCAGGCTACCTAGAGACTATCATCGTTGAAAGTAAATTCATATCATTTTCAACTTTCAAATTATAAGGCACTTCCGGTTTGGACCGGAAGGAAGGGTCAAGTCATTTTGCATGTAATACGAATATGAAGACCCTGGATTATTCTATCAATTCCCGTTAAAATCTAAATCAGATCTGTTACATTTGATTTGATATTGATTTTCAAAGATTAAATCTACAAATCATTAGTTGCTTGCAATCTAATACTTGATGACGTCATCGTGACGTCATTAACATACAGCTCGAGAGCTGTCTGAACTTGTCTATTTAAAGCAAAAAAAAGAATTATATCTATCGCGGTTGATTTTTCAGCAATTATTTAAGGTTTAAAGGTCTTTTCATTGTAACTTTCGGTCTAGTGACGTCATATTTGTTTGTCTTCGCCAACTTGTTCCTAACAAGATGTTAATTATATAAACCAGTTATACAGTGATTTGAGCAAACTTCGCAAAACAAATCAACTGGTTATTCATTGTTAACAGTTTTCAAACTGCCGCTAGAGGGCGCTGTAACATGTTATGGCGTTACCGGTATTTTTTGTGAAAAGCACTACTAGCCAGAGACTAACATCGTTGAAACTAAGTTCACATTATGGTCCACTTTTAAATTATAAGCCACTTCCGGTTTCGACCGGAAGGAAGGGTCACGGGATTTCACGCACACGAGATAAAATGAAGATCATGGATTTAATATTATATCAATTCCCACAAACTTCAAGTTCCGATCATACGCGGTTGATTTTTTAATTAATTTTCAAACATTAAATCTATTGCACGTTTAAGACGACGTCACGTGACCCATGGTGACGTCATCACGACGCCTGTCCGCAAGGCACGAGTGCACTATAGAGTATTTACGGAGGTTAAGTTTGATGAGAATACCAATTTGTTTTCTGTTAAAAGTACTTGTGCAAAAGTTCGCGTACATCTATTATATGGTACATGTATAATTCACGCGTAGTTCTGCGTTGCCGAAGGCACGTTTACCTACCTGCCATAAGCGGCGCCCTTCCTCGTGGCCTATGTTGATGACTCTCGTGTTTCACATGTCACCGTACAAATGGATACCAGTGTCCCGCCTTCCCTTCTCTATTGTACAATGTATGGAGCGTACTGACATCGTACGTGCAAGTACGCTCAATACAATGTACACGTATACTGGCGCCGTGCAATCAAGGACATAAAACATGAAATTTCAAGGGTGTCTCAGGGTATGTCCAAGTTCGCCTTTTGCTACAAAACACAGGGAAGTTTGAGAAGTACTTTTACATTAACCTTTAGAGCAAAAAACAAGATTATATCTGTCTGGGTTAATTTTTTAGGAATTTTTAAAGGAAAAGTGGTAATTTCATTATAACTTCCGGTCTGGTGACGTCATATTTTTTTCTTTCCGTCAACCTGTTCCTATCATGAAGCTGATTATATACATCAGTTATAAAGTGATTTGAACAAACTTCGCCACACACATCAACAGATTGTTCATTTCAAACATTTTTCAACCTGCCGCTAGAGGGCGCTAAAACAATTTATGATGTCACGGATCATTTTTTTGTAGAGCGCAGCCTACCTAGAGACTAACATCGTTGAAAGTAAGTTCAAATCATTTTCCACTTTTAAATTATAAGCCACTTCCGGTTTGGACCGGAAGGAAGGGTCACGTGATTTTACGCACATGAGATAAAATGAAGACCCTTAATTATTCTATCGATTCCCACAAACATCTAGTTTCGGTCTTTCGCGGTTGATTTTGTATTGATTTTCAAAGATTAAATTATTAAAACTTTAAGATGACGTCACATGTCACGTGGTGACGTCATGGTGACATCCGAGTTTTAGGCACTAGCTCAGTATGAGTTCCGAGTATGTGCAAAGTTTCAATGACATTGAAGTCTGTTTAATGACAAAAGTGACCGCCAGAATGAAACGTGTACAAAGTCTATGCGATTTATTGCCAAGAACAAGAAGAAGAAGAAGAAGAAGAAGAAGTAGAAACTAGAAATGTGTTTGTGGACAAACACAGAGCTGTTTCGCATGTCTAAAATGACTTTCAATATTTGGGTGGTGGTCTAAGTGTCTGCCAAGTCTAAAGTCGATCGAATTTAGTGCCAAAGATATATTGGTTGAAAAAAACGTGTACAAATCCTATGGGCAAAATTAAACCTTTAATGTGACGTCACATGACACCCGATGATGCCATCATGATGTCATCTTAATTTACGTCTATAACACATTCTGGAATACTTGCATACCAAGTTTGGCCCCAATCAGACATGTACTTCCAGAGATAGAGGGTCCTAAAATCTGCCCCTTTAATGTGACGTCACATGACCCACGATGACGTTATCCTGACGATTTTCCCCTTGGCCCTCCTGGGTTTGATGGTCGAGGTGTGTGCTAAGTCTGAAGTCGATCGGATTTACCAAATTGTCAAATTCAATATTTTGAAGAAAAACGTGTACAAAACCTATGGAGAAAATTGAACCTTTAATGTGACGTCACATGACACCCGATGATGTCATAATTACGTCATCTTAATTTTCGTCTATAACACACCCTCGAATGCTTGCAAACCAAGTTTGACCCCAACCGGACTTGTACTTTCAGAGTTAGAGGGTCTTAAAAACTACACCTTTAATGTGACGTCACATGACCCGCGATGACGTCATCTTGATAATTTTTTTCTTGGCCCTCCTAAGGATGGTGGTCGAGGTCTGTGCTAAGTCTCAAGTCGATCGAATTTGCAGAAGTGTCAAATTCAATATTTTGAAGAAAAACGTGTACAAAACCTATGGGGAAAACTGTACCTTTAATGTGACGTCACATGACACCCGGTGATTTCATAATTACGTCATCTTAATTTTCGTCTATAACACATCCTCAAATACTTGCAAACCAAGTTTGACCCCAACCGGACTTGTACTTTCAGAGTTAGAGGGTCTTAAAAACTACACCTTTAATGTGACGTCACATGACCCGCGATGACGTCATCTTGATTATTTTTTTCTTGGACCTCCTGGGGATGGTGGTCGAGGTGTGTGCTAAGTTTCAAGTCAATCGGATTCACCAAACTGTCAAATTAAATAGTCTGAAGAAAAACGTGTACAAAACCTATGGGGGAAAATTGCACCTTTAACGTGACGTCACGTGACCAAGAATTATGTAATCGCGACGAATTTGTTCTAGGACCGTCCTTGGGTGGTTGTCTAAATGTATGCCAAGTCTCAAGTCGATCGGATTTACCAAAGTGTCAAAGTGTATTGGCAGAAAAAACGTGTACAAATCCTATGGGAAAAAGTGACAAAAAAAAAAAAAAAAAAAAAAAAAAAAAAGAAAAAAAAGAAAAAAAAAAACTTTAACGAAAACAAAAGCTGTTTCGGCTGAAAGGCCGAAACAGCTAATAAAACAAACAGAAGAAAAAGAAAGGCTTTTTCGCTTTTGAGCGAAAAAGCCAAAAAAAAAAAAAAAAAAAAAAAACTAGACATGTGTTTGTGGACAAACACAGAGCTGTTTCGAGTGTCTAAAATTACTTTCAAAATGTGTGCGGTGGTCTTATGTGTGTGCCAAGTCTCAAGTCGATCGGATTTACTAAAGTGTCAAAGTCAATAGCCTAAAGAAAAACGTGTACAAAACCTATGGGGGGGGGGGGGGGGAATTGAAACTTTAACGTGACGTTACGTGACCTTGAATGACGCAATCGTGCTGAATTTCTTCCAAGACCATCTGTGGGTGATGTTCTAAGTGTATGCCAAGTTTCAAGTCGATCGGATGTACCAAAGTGTTGAAGTCAATAGCGTGAGGAAAAACGTGTACAAAACCTATGGGGAAAATTTAACCTTTAACGCAAAGTCACGTGACCTTGAGTGACGTAATCGCGACGAATTTCTTCTAGGACCGTCCTTGGGTGGTTGTCTAAATGTATGCCAAGTCTCAAGTCGATCGGATTTACCAAAGTGTCAAAGTGTATTGGCTGAAAAAACGTGTACAAATCCTATGGGAAAAAGTCTGAAAGTGGAAAAAAAAAAAAAAAAAAAAACTAGATGTGTTTGTGGACAAACACTAGCTGTTTCGGCAGTGTTAAATGATTCTATGACACCATCACAACATACTTTCATTGATAACAAATGTGACAAAAACATTCATCTAAAACTATAACAAATACATCTTTAATGTGACATGTCATTACACCCGATGACATAATCATGACGTGACCCCAATTAATACCTATAACACATCCCGAAATACTTGCGTACCAAGTTTGACCCAAATCGGACTTGTACTTTCAGAGATAGATGGTCTTGAAAACTCACCTTTAATGTGACGTCACATGACACCCGATGTCGTTATCATTACGTCAGCTCAATGTATACCTATAACACATCCCGGAATACTTGCATACCAAGTTTGACTCCAATCGGACCTGTACTTCTAGAGATAGAGGGTCTTAACAACTACACCTTTAAGGTGACGCCACATTACACCCGATGACGTCATTATTCCATCACCTCCATTTATATCTATAGCATATCCCGGAATACCTGTAAACCAAGTTTGAGCACAATCGGACCTGTACTTCCAGAGATAGAGGGTCCAAAAAACCGAACCTTTAATGTGACGTCACATGACCCACGATGACGTCATCATGACTATTTTTATCTTGGCCCTCCTGGGGATGGTGATTGAAGTGTGTGCTAAGTCGGAAGTCGATCGGATTTACCAAAGTGTCAAAGTCAATAGTCTGAAGAAAAACGTGTACAAAACCTATGGGGAAAAAACTGCACCTTTAACGTGATGTCACGTGACCACGAATGACATAATCGTGACGAATTTCTTATAGTATCATCTGTGGGTAGTATGCTAAGAGTAGCTAGCCAAGTCTGAAGTCGATCGGATTTACCAAAGTGCCAAATATATATATCGGGTGAAAAAACGTGTACAAATCTTATGGGGAAAACTACACCTTTAATGTGACGTCACATGACGTCATTATGACGTCATTATGACGTCGCCTTAATTTTCGTATATAACACATCCCGGAATACCTGTATACCAAGTTTGACACTAATCGGACTTGTACGTCACATGACCCCCCGATGACGTCATCATGCCGATTTTCATATTGGCCCCTCTGAGGATGGTGGTTGAGGTGTGTGCTAACTTTTAGGTCAATCGGATTTACTAAAGTGTTAAAGTCAATAGTCTGGAGGAAAACGTGTACAAAACCTATGGGGAAAAATTGCACCTTTAACGTGACGTCACGTGACCATGAATGACGCAATCGCGACGAATTTCTTCTAGGACCATCTGTGGGTGGTGTTCTTAGTGTATGCCAAGTCTCAAGTCGATCGGATTTACCAAAGTGTCAAAGTGTATTGGCTGAACGAAACGTGTACAAATCCTATGAGAAAAAGTCTGAAACTGGAAAAAAAAAAAAAAAAAAAAAAAAAAAACTTTAACGAAAACAATAGCTGTTTCGGCTGAAATGCCGAAACAGCTAAAAAAAAACTTTAACGAAAACAAAAGCTGTTTCGGTGAAAAACCGAAACAGCTAAAAAAAAAAGAAAAAACTAGACATGTCTTTGTGGACATACACAGAGCTGTTTCGAGTGTCTTACATTACTTCCAATATGTGTGTGTGGTGGTCTATGTGTGTGCCAAGTCTCAAGTCGATCAAATTTACGAAAGTGTCAAAGTCAACAGTCTAAAGAAAAACGTGTACAAAACCTATGGGGGAAAATTGAACCTTTAACGTGACGCTCCGTGACCTTGAATGACGTAATCGTGTCGATTTTTTTCTAGGACCGTCTGTGGATGGTGGTCTAAGTGTGTGCCAAGTCTTAAGTCGATCGGATTTACTAAAGTGTCAAAGTGTATTGTCTGAATAAACGTGTGCAAATCCTATGGAGAAAAGTCTGAAAAAGAAAAAAAGAAAAAAATAAAAAAAAAATAAAAAAAAAAAATAAAAAAAAAAACTTTAACGATTACAAAAGCTGTTTCGGTGAAAAACCGAAACAGCTAAAAAAAGAAAAAAAAAAAGAAAAAAAAAAAAAATCTTAACGATTACAATAGCTGTTTCGGCTGAATTGACGAAACAGCTAAAAAAAAAAAAAAAAAAAAAAAAACTTTAACGAAAACAAAAGCTGTTTCGGTGAAAAACCGAAACAGCTAAAAAAAATAGACATGTGTTTGTGGACCAACACAGAGCTGTTTCGGATGTCTAAGATGACTTTCATTATGTGTGTGCCAAGTCTGAAATCGATTGGATTTGCCAATTTTCCCAAGATATATAAGTTGAAAAATACGTGTACAAATCCTATGGGAAAAACTGCACCTTTAATGTGACGTCACATGACACCCGATGATGTCATCATGATGTCATCTTAATTTTCGTCTATAACACATTCTGGAATACTTGCATACCAAGTTTGGCCCCAATCAGACATGTACTTCCAGAGATAGAGGGTCCTAAAAGCTGCCCCTTTAATGTGACGTCACATGACCCACGATGACGTTATCCTGACGATTTTCCCCTTGGCCCTCCTGGGTATGGTGGTCGAGGTGTGTGCTAAGTCTGAAGTCGATTGGATTTACCAAATTGTCAAATTCAATAGTCTGAAGAAAAACGTGTACAAAACCTATGGAGAAAATTGAACCTTTAATGTGACGTCACATGACCCCCGATGACGTCATCATGACGATTTTCTCCTTGGCCCTCCTGGAGATGATGGTCGAGGTGTGTGCTAAGTATCAAGTCGATCAAATTTACGAAAGTGTCAAAGTAAATAGTTTGAAGAAAAACGTGTACAAACCCTATGGGGAAAGAAATTGCACCTTTAACGTCACGTCACGTGACCTTGAATGACGCAATCGTGCCGAATTTTTTCAATGGCCATCTGTGGGTGGTGTTCTAAGTGTATGCTAAGTCTTAAGTCGAACGGATTCATTAAAGTGTCAAAGTCAATAGTTTGAAGAAAAACGTGTACAAAACCTATGGGGAAAATTGTACCTTTAACATGACGTCACGTGACCTTGAATGACGGAATCGCGACGAATTTCTTCTAGGACCGTCCTTGGGTGGTTGTCTAAGTGTATGCCAAGTTTCAGGTCGATCGGATTTACCAAAGTGTCAAAGTGTATTGGCAGAAAAAACGTGTACAAATCCTATGGGAAAAAGTGACCAAACAAAAAAACAAAAACAAAAACAACAAAAAAAGAAACTAGAAATGTGTTTGTGGACAAACACAGAGCTGTTTCGCATACTGTCTAAAATGCCTTTCAATATTTGTGTGGTGGTCTAAGTGTGTGCCAAGTCTAAAGTCGATCGAATTTAGTGCCAAAGACAAATTGGTTGAAAAAAACGTGTACAAATCCTATGGGGAAAATTAAACCTTTAATGTGACGTCACACGACACCCGATGATATCATCACAATGTCATCCTAATTTTCGTCTATAACACATCCCGGAATACCCGAATACAAAGTTTGACCCTAATTGGACTTGTACTTTCAGAGATAGAGGGTCCGAAAACTACACCTTTAATGTGACGTCACATGACCCACGATGATGTCATCATGACAATTTTTCCCTTGGCCCTCCTGGGGATGGTGGTTGAGGTGTGTGCTAAGTCTCAAGTCGATCAAATTTACGAAAGTGTTAAAGTTAATAGTCTAAAGAAAAACGTGTACAAAACCTATGGGGGAATAATTTGCACATTTAACGTGACGTCACGTGACCTTGAAAGACGCAATCGTGCCGAATTTTTCCAATATCATTTGTGGGTGGTGTTCTAAGTGTATGCCAAGTCTCAAGTCGATCGGATTTACCAAAGTGTCAAAGTCAATAGTCTGAAAAAAAACGTGTACAAAACCTATGGGGAAAATTTCACCTTTAACGTGAAGTAACGTGACCTTGAATGATTTAATCGCTACGAATTTCTTCTAGGACCGTCCTTGGGTGGTTGTCTAAACATATGCCAAGTTTCAAGTCGATCGGATTTACCAAAGTGTCAAAGTGCCATGCCAGCAAAAACGTGTACAAATCCTATGGGGAAAAATGACAAAAAAGAAACAAAACAAAATAAAACAAAACTAGACATGTGTTTGTGGACAAACACAGAGCTGTTCCGGATACGTCTAAGATGACTTTCATTATGTGTGTGCCAAGTCTGAAATCGATTCGATTTGCCAATTTTCCCAAGATATATAAGTTGAAAAATACGTGTACAAATCCTATGGGAAAAACTGCACCTTTAATGTGACGTCACATGACACCCGATGATGTCATCATGATGTCATCTTAATTTTCGTCTATAACACATTCTGGAATACTTGCATACCAAGTTTAGCCCCAATCAGACATGTACTTCCAGAGATAGAGGGTCCTAAAATCTGCCCCTTTAAAATGTGACGTCACATGACCCACGATGACGTTATCCTGACGATTTTCCCCTTGGCCCTCCTGGGTATGGTGGTCGAGGTGTGTGCTAAGTCTGAAGTCGATCGGATTTACCAAATTGTCAAATTCAATAGTCTGAAGAAAAACGTGTACAAAACCTATGGAGAAAATTGAACCTTTAATGTGACGTCACATGACACCCGATGATGTCATAATTACCTCATCTTAATTTTCGTCTATAACACATCCTCGAATACTTGCAAACCAAGTTTGACCCCAACCGGACTTGTACTTTCAGAGTTAGAGGGTCTTAAAAACTACACCTTTAATGTGACGTCACATGACCCGCGATGACGTCATATTGATTATTTTTCTCTTGGCCCTCCTAAGGATGGCGGTCGAGGTCTGTGCTAAGTCTCAAGTCGATCAAGTCTACGAAAGTGTCAAAGTCAATAGTCTGAAGAAAAACGTGTACAAACCCTATGGGGAAATAAATTACACCTTTAACGTCACGTCACGTGACCTTGAATGACGCAATCGTGCCGAATTTCGTCCAGGACTATCTGTGGTTGGTGTTCTAAGAGTATGCTAAGTCTCAAGTCGATCGAATTCATTAAAGTGTCAAAGTTAACAGTTTGAAGAAAAACGTGTACAAAACCTATGGGAAAATTTTTATCTTTAACATGACGTCACGTGACCTTGAATGACGGAATCGCGACGAATTTCTTCTAGGACCGTCCTTGGGTGGTTGTCTAAATGTATGCCAAGTCTCAGGTCGATCGGATTTACCAAAGTGTCAAAGTGTATTGGCAGAATAAACGTGTACAAATCCTATGGGAAAAAGTGACAAAAAAAAAAATAGAAATGTGTTTGTGTACAAACACAGAGCTGTTTCGGGTGTCTAATTTGTTTTGTAATAAGTGGGTGGTGGTCTAAGTGTGTCGCAAATCTGAAGTCAATCTGATTTACCCAGGTGCCAAAGATATATTGGTTGAAAAAAAACGTGTACAAATCCTTTGGGGAAAACTACACCTTTAATGTGACGTCACATGACCGACGATGAAGTCATAATTACGTCATCTTAATTTTCGTCTATAACACATCCCCGATTACTTGCATACCAAGTATGACCCCAATCGGACATGTACTTTTAGAGATAGAGGTTTTTAAGAACTGCACCTTTAATATGACGTCACGTGACCAACGATGACGTCATAATTACTTCATCTTAATTTTCGTCTTTAACACATACTCGATTACTTGCATACCAAGTATGACCCCAATCGGACCTGTACTTCCAGAGATAGAGGGTCTTATAAACTGACCTTTAATGTGACGTCACATGTCCAACAATGACGTCATCCTGACGAGGTTCCCCTTGGCCCTCCTGGGGATGGTGGTCGAGGTGTGTACTAAGTCCCGAGTTGATCGGATTGACCAAAGTGTCAAATTCAATAGTCTGAATAAAAACATGTACAAAACCAATGGGGACAATTGAACCTTTAATGAGACGTCACATGACCAACGATGACGTCATCGTGATGTTATTTTAATTTGTGTCTATAACACACACTTGAATACTTGCATGCCAAGTTTGACCCCAATCGGACTTGTACTTCCAGAGATAGAGGGTCTTAAAAACTACACCTTAAATGTGACGTCACATGACCCACGATGACGTCATTGTGATGATTTTTCTCTTGGCCCTCCTAGGGATGGTGGTCTAAGTGTATGCCAAGTCTCAAGTCGATCGGAGTTACCAAAGTGTCAAAGTCAATAGTCTGAAGAAAAACGTGTACAAACCCTATGGGACAAAATTGCACATTTAACGTGACGTCACGTGACCATGAATGTCGTAAACGTGACGAATTTCTTCTAGGACCATCTGTGGGTGGTGTGCTAAGTGTATGCAAAGTTTCAAGTCGATCGGATTTACCAAAAGGTCAAAGTGTATTGGCAGAACAAAAAACCTGTACAAACCCTATGGAGAAGAGTCTGAAAGAGAAAAAAAAAAAAACTAGACATGTGTTTGTGTACAAACACAGAGCTGTTTCGAGTGTCTACAGTTACTTTCAATATGTATGTGGTGGTCTTTTGTGTGTGCCAAGTCTCAAGTCGATCAGATTTACTAGTGTCAAAGTCAATAGTCTAAAGAAAAACGTGTACAAAACCTATGGGGGAAAATTGAACCTTTAACGTGACGCCCCGTGACCTTGAATGACGTAATCGTGCCAAATTTATCTTACGACCGTCTGTGGATAGTGGTCTATGTGTGTGCCAAGTCTCAAGTCGATCGGATTTACTAAGTGTCGAAGTCAATAGTCTAAAGAAAAACGTGTACAAAACCTATAGGGGACAAATCGAACTTTAACGTGACGTCACATGACCTTGAATGACGCAATCGTGCCGAATTTCTTCCAGAACCATATATGAGTAATGGTCTAAGTGTGTGCCAAGTCTCAAGTCGATCGGATTTACTAAAGTGTCAAAGTCAATAGTCTAAAGAAAAACGTGTACAAAACCTATGGGACAAAATTGAACCTTTAACGTGACGTCATGTGACCTTGAGTGACGCAATCGCGACGAATTTCTTCTAGGACCGTCCTTGCGTGGTTGTCTAAATGTGTGCCAAGTCTCAAGTCGATCGGATTTATCAAAGTACCTAAGTGACCTGTCTGAACAAACGTGTACAAATCCTATGGAGAAAAGTCTGAAAAAGAAAAAAAAAAAAAAGAAAAAAAAAAACTTTAACGATTACAAAAGCTGTTTCGGTGAAAAACCGAAACAGCTAAAAAACTAGACATGTGTTTGTGGACAAACACAGAGCTGTTTCGGATGTCTAAAATGACTTTCAATATGTGGGTGGTGTGTATCAAGTCTGAAATCGATCGGATTTACCAAAGTGCCAAATATATTGCTTGAAAAAAACGTGTACAAATGCTATTAAAAAAACTGAACCTTTAATGTGTCGTCACATGACCCACGATGACGTCATCATCACGAGTTTTCTCTTGGCCCTCCTGGGGATGGTGGTCGAAGTGTGTGCCAGGTCTCAAGTCGATCAAATTTATGAAAGTGTCAAAGTCAATAGTCTAAAGAAAAACGTGTACAAAACCTATGGGGGAAAAATTGAACCTTTAACGTCATACAAATCCTATGGGAAAACTTGCACCTTTAACGTGACGTCACGTGACCACGAATGACGTAATCGTGACAAATTTCTTCTAGGATCATCTGTGGGTGGTGGTCTAAGTGTATTCCAAACGTGTGTAAATCCTATGGGTAAAAACACTGAAAGTGGAAAAAAAAAAAAAAAGGAAAAAAAAAAAGAAAAAACTAGACATGTGTTTGTGGACAAACACAGAGCTGTTTCGAGTGTCTAAAATTACTTTTAATATGTGTGTGGTGGTCTTTTGTGTGTGCCAAGTCTCAAGTCCATCAGATTTACTAAAGTGTCAACGGCAATAGTCTAAAGAAAAACGTGTACAAAATCTATGGGGAAAAATGAAACTTTAACGTGACGCCCCGTGACCTTGAATGACGTAATCGTGCCAAATTTCTTTTAGGGCCGTCTGTAGATGGTGGTCTAAGTGTGTGCCAAGTCTCAAGTCGATCGGATTTACTACAGTGTCAAAGTCAACAGTCTAAACATAAACGTGTACAAAACCTATGGGTGAAAAATGTGCACCTTTAATGTGACGTCACGTGACCTTGAATGACGCAATCGTGCCGAATTTTTTTCAAAAACATCTAGGGGTGGTGTTCTAAGTGTATGCCAAGTTTCAAGTCGGTCGGATTTACCAAAGTGTCAAAGTCAAAGGTCTGAAGGAAAACGTGTACAAAACCTATGGGGAAAATTTAACCTTTAACGCGAAGTCACGTGACCTTGAATGACGTAATCGCGACGAATTTCTTCTAGGACCGTCCTTGGGTGGTTGTCTAAGTGTATGCCAAGTTTCAAGTCGATCGGATTTTCCAAAGTGTCAAAGTGTATTGTCTGAACAAACGTGTACAAATCCTATGGGGAAAAAAAGGCAAATAAAAAAAAAAAAAAAAAAAAAAAAAAAAAAAAAAAAAAAAAAAAAAAAAAAAAAAAAAAAACACCAGAACGAAAACAAAAGCTGTTTCGGTGAAAAACCGAAACAGCTAAAAAAACTTTAACGAAAACAAAAGCTGTTTCGGTGAAAAACCGAAACAGCTAAAAAAAAAAAAACTTTAACGAAAACAAAAGCTGTTTCGGTGAAAAACCGAAACAGCTAAAAAAAAAAAAAAAAAAAAAAATTTAACGAAAACAAAAGCTGTTTCGGCTGAATTGCCGAAACAGCTAATTAATAGAGACAACCAAAACATTTGTTTTGTTTTTTTGTTAATTAGTTATTTAAACTTTAAAACAGACTGAAGCTCAGCCTACGGTCGGCGTTAATATTTTAATTATACCATCACAGTAGGGGCAAGTTTATTGGGCAGTAACATTGGCCTAATATGCTGATGTGCATTAACCACAGGACGCGCCGCTTGCCAAAGTGGTGACCAAAGACACTATCGGACAATAGATAGTGCTCGTAATTATGGACACAGAGGCTTGTTGGTGCAATTTTTTTTTAATTATTGTTCAAGAACAATCATTACAATTCCGCCAATTGTAATGGAAATACAAGGCTAACCCCTGTTCCCCTTACAATTGTTCGTTTTTCTAAAAACAAAAAAAATAAAAAGGCAAATAATTGTTGGCCAATTATTGTTCAAGAACAATCATTACAATTCCGCCAATTGTAATGGAAATACAAGGCTAACCCCTGTTCCCCTTACAATTGTTCGTTTTTCTAAAAATAAAATATAAAAAAAAGGCAAATAATTGTTGGCCAATGTTGATAGGAATGCAAGATTAACTCCTGGCCACTTTCAATTTCTCCTAAAACCAAAGTAAATTTATGGCGAATTGGAATTGAAATATAAGACTAACCCCATACAATGTTTTAATTTGTTTCTAAGAAAAATTAAATTTCCGCCAATTTAATTGAAATGCAAGGATAACCCCTTTCCCCCCTTACAGTTGTTCGTTTAAAAAAAACACCAATTATCAATTAATGTTGGTCCTATTTTGATAAGAATACAAGGTTAACATGTTGGGTGCCTTGAAGCAGGGTTTGCCCTGGTTGTGCATTCGATAAAGCTTTTGATTCTGGGCAAGCAATGACCTGGAAGTGGCACATTGTTTTGGTTAGTTTTAAATGACAGTGTCACTATCAATATTAAAATATTTCAATCATTCAGTAAATTTGTATGTACATTGTTTTCATTTATAACGATAATGACACGAGGAGACCCACATGTACAAACTTAAAACCTACGATAATCACCTTCAGATTACAGGATATTTCCAGATAGGCAATTGCCTTCCATAGAGTACTATGGGGTCCCGTGTCGTCACTCCTCGCTTAGAACTCTGTTCTCGCTTTCGGGAACATCTCGATAGACTTGCAGTCCTGAATAAACCTGCAAGACCGCCCCATACCTTTAACGCTGTTTATTTAGTTGATAAATCAATAATTGCAGAATGAGCTTCACAAGTCCGCAAATATGCGCAGAACAACAAAAAGAAAAATGCTGCGTGTGGGACTTTTCTCGACGCCGAATTGCATACATAAAGCGGCCCGTTTCCTCAAATTTCCCCCTGTGGGTCAATGCTTACCGCAACTGTGTATAGTTAATATCTATTTTTTGTAATTATTGCCATTACCACTTGACTCAGGCACTTTTTTCAAAACACAACAGTTAACAATACAAAAAAAAGATTGTTTCATTCTCAGGAAGACCATGTGACGTTAATTTACTATAGGGATACAGGGCTACTGGCACCCACAATGCCCATGTATGTTTGATTGGATTCATCTATACGTTGGTAACGGGCAGTTTTGCAGAACGGCTGCACCGATGGACAGTTGCTGACCCGTCGACACGCAATTTTCGCCGAGCTTAGCGGCGACCGTGGAAACAACAACATAGCTTTTCACCATGGAAACGGTTCTTAGGATCTGTGAAGAAAAATGTGACTTCAATCAATCATTAAACGTCATTTAGGAAACAGAAAGCAAAATAAAGAACACTTCGTTAAAAATCGTGAATAATTTAGGCCAAATTGGATATGGCAACTACTTTACGTGCCGCTATCTCTTTTTTTATAATTCTTTTGAGGTTTTTAGGCAAAAGTTCCAATTCCAATTATAAGACTTCTAAGAAGTGGAATAAAGATGACCACAGCAATACAAAATAGACAAGGATTGGCCGAAACTTGTTTATGTTATTAAGGATGTCATGCTGGTACAAACAAATACCATTTAAACATTTTAAATATATCCCGAGACGATCAAGAACCCTTTTAAATTGTACAATTTTCGCGGATTCCATATACATGTACTTGACTTCAATGGAGAAATACCTTGTAATTAGAACGTATAAGGTTTGCCCAGAGCGGGCCTGATCGCTTTTACTATGCAAAATACGGGATCTTGGCACTGTCCTGGGACGGACCATGGCGATTACGCATGCCGGCTTATCCGTGTCTTAGGTCACAATTCAAAATTATGTAAAGGTACTTACCTGCCATATAATTGGAATTATATAAGTCATCAGGAGGAGAGAATCACGCTGTATTATGTCCCTTGTAATACGGTTAACCCCACCCTTCGAAGAAAATGGAATATTCCTTCATTGTTAAAATGCAAATAAGCAGGTCCCGTATACCTGTATATAACCGCCCCGTGCTCATTCAAGTGTGTCTCGTTTAAAGTTGTTATTTAGTTGGCGATGGCGTATGGAGAATCGCAGGGGAGGGGAGAGATAAAATCACACAGGGAGGGAGCGTGATTCCCTCCTCCTGATGACTTATATAATTCCAATTATATGGCAGGTAAGTACCTTTAAATAATTTTGAATTATATATCGTCACAGTCGTCAAGACTCACGCTGTATACTTTAAAGATGCGCCGATGCCAACAGTACTGTCCCAAAGTCAGGATCTCGGTGGAGTTCCCGCTTGTAGAACTTTGTAAATGTGTCCTCTGAGGCCCAGTTAGCCGATTTCAGGATGAGTGATGTAGAAACACCGGCTCGTGCTGCTGCAGAAGTCGCAGACGTCATGATGACAACATTGTGGAACATGTGACGTCGCCTTTAAGGAGCAGTTTTTGATGATGTCGTGATGACGTCACCGTGTGATTTGTATATGAAATGTTGTGTTTTGTGACCTTTAAGCCATAAATATTGACGTGTCTATACCAGCGGCAGCCATAACAGATTTAAGCCAGCGAGCAACTGTCGAGGAGACAACAGGGTGATGCGGCTTAACATGAGATAGAAGCAGTTCTGTCATTCTTGTGTTGCCATTTCCCCGAAGTGGTTCTGTACGTCGAAGATATTCACTTAAAGCGACCTGAATACAGAGTTTCCGATCCGAAGAAAACTTTGTGAGGATTATCTCCTTATTCGTAGAAGAAGCTTTCGTAGTCTTCAAAGGTTTTGCGATCGTGAAAGCAAATCCATCGTTACTTTGCCGCATGTAGCGTAAATCCAGTGCTATTAGAGAGGAGCACCGACCCGCTGTAATCAAGGCAAGTAGCATTGCAAGTTTTAATGTCAACTCACGTAAGGTTAAGTCAATGTTGTCAGGAAGTTGACGGAAATGACGTAAAACTATGCACACATCCCAAGTTGATGTGTATCTAGGTTTTGGCGTGCGTAAGTTGAAAACTCCCTTGAAGAATCTAGTCATGATCGGATGTTTCCCTACGGCAATGCCGTCAATCGGTTGGTGCGCTGATGATATAGCAGAACGGTAAACATTTAAAGTTCGATACTGCAGACCTTTGTCGAGCAGGTGATGCAAGAACTCTAACATTTCTGCTAGAGATGATTGAACCGGATCGATCTTCCTTGGAACACACCAGCGATGCCATCGTTGCCAGGATGATTCAAATTGCCTATTAGTTCCTTTTCGCCATGATTGGATAATAACATCTGAAACTTTGCCTGAGATTCCAGTTGCAGACAGGGATCTCCTGATAGTAGCCACGCGGCTAGACGCAGCCTGTTTCCCAGTGGGTGTGTCTGACTGTTGTGACAGAGACGTAGGAGATCGTGGCGTTGGGGGAGAGCGACTGGTCGCCTGATCGCAAATTCCAGTAGACAGGGAAACCAAGGTTGAGCCGACCAAACCGGAGCTATCAGTAGAGCGGTTGCCTTGTCCTGGTGAATCTTCTGCAGACAACGCGACAGAAGTGCGAAAGGCGGGAATATGTAGCCTCTCAGGTTGGTCCAACTGACTGTGAACGCGTCTACGTGCCAGGCATTGGGATCTGGTTGCCATGCGGCATACACTGGTAGTTGCGTGTTGAGACGAGGTGCGAACAGATCCACTTGTGGGGAGAATGACATCTTGCGAATTATCTCCTTGAATAGTTGTGGCAGAAGTTGCCACTCTGTCCGGTCGTTGAAC
Source organism: Crossaster papposus (assembly GCA_037893245.1). NCBI lineage: Eukaryota > Metazoa > Echinodermata > Asteroidea > Velatida > Solasteridae > Crossaster > Crossaster papposus. The sequence continues at coordinate 632,032 of JBAIAA010000730.1, forward strand.
GTCCGGGACATTGAATCTGCATCGACGTTGAGGGATCCTGGGAGAAATTCGGTGGAAAGATGAATGTTTCTTTTCAAGCACCATGTCCAAATTTGTACTGCAAGTTGGGACAGTTTCGGTGACCGAGTGCCTCCTTTGTGCAGAAGGTATGCCAAAGCTGTTGTGCTGTCCATCTGAAGCCTGACATGAACGTTGGAACTGTTGACCAGCGACTGAAGGCCTAACTTTGCTGCGAGGAGTTCTAAATAGTTGATGTGGTGTTCGGATTCCTGTGGAGTCCAACGACCCCCCGTGTGTGTCTGACCCACGCATGCTCCCCACCCAAGGAGTGAAGCATCTGTCTGTAAAATTAGGTCGGGGTCGGAGGTCAGAATCGATTTCCCGTTCCACGTTTGGAGGCAAGAGACCCAAGTGAGCAACTCCTCTCGGGCACCCTGTGAGAGTGTAAGGGTTGTCTCGTACGAGTTTTCCAGACGCAGAGCTTTGATCTCGTCTTGTTGAAGATGCCGATAAAACAGAGGAGCTGGCAGCACTGCCAAGATAGTGGATGACATCTTCCCTATCAAGCTGGCTAGTTCGCGAACTGTGACTGATGGTGCGTGCAGGACGGAAAGGCAGTTCTGTGTTATCTGAGTCACCTTCTGTGCTGGCAGCGATAGAGACATGCTTGGCGTGTCTATAGTGAAGCCCAGGTACACAAGGTTTTGCGAAGGAGTTAGGATGGATTTCTCCCGATTTATAAGGAAACCGAGCTCCTGTAGAAGGTTCAAACACGTGTTCAAGTGTTCTTGGCATTCTTTGGGAGACTTTCCCATGATCGGAATATCGTCCAGATAGAAAACACACCGGATGCCTAACTGGCGAAGATAAGACGCTACAGGTTTGAGCACCTTGGTAAAAGTTCGAGGGGCACTCGAAAGTCCGAAGGGCAGGCAAACGAACTGGTAAAGTTGGTCCAGCCATTGAAAACAGAGGTACCGTTGATGGTCGCTGTGTATGGGAAGTGTGAAGTATGCGTCCTGGAGATCTATTGAGCTCAGAAAATCCCCTTTGTGAAGCAGATCCTTCACACACGACACTCCCTCCATCTTGAAGTGTTCGTATGCAACAAACTTGTTTAGTGGTCTTAGATTTATGACAGGCCGAAGCTTTCCTGATTTCTTCGGAACCAGAAACAAACTTGAAATGAACTGGCCCTCCTTGGGCCGCACTGGGCAAATTGCCCCTTTTGTAACTAAAGTCTTCACTTCTTGTGAAAAAAATTCCCTCTGGGCATTTGTATGTACATGGGTGAACGGCAAACGACACTGGAATGGAGGTTTCAAAAAAGGAATTCGGTAGCCCTCTACTGTTTGTAGAACCCACCTGTCCTTTGTCAGGATTCGCCACCGGGGAAGGAAAAACTGAAGTCGCCCCGCTGAAGGAGCCGCATTTACTTTTTTGGAGTACTGCCGGTCGATGTACGGTCTGCTGATCGGGAGCTGGCATGTCTCCGGAAATTGTTGTTCCAGCCTTGCTGACGGTTACTCTGTCGAGGAAAACGGTCTCTGGAACGAAAAGAACGATTAAAACGCCCTCGTCGAGACATCGCTGCCATGTAGGGCGACCATCGGTTGCCCTTAGATGAGGTCGAAAGACCTCTTGTCACTTTGGAGGCAAGCTTATTAGCTTTTTCGACTTCTTCGATGTCCTTGATGACTGTGCTTCCGAACAGCAGATCGATAGTTGGCGAATTTTTCTTTACCGACTCGAAGCGTTTATCTAGTAGCTCGTCGAACGCCCGCTGGCGATTAAGTGCTACGACCTGACTAGCTGAGCCGAGAAGAATGAGCGTTGAGGTAATATGGTCCAACACCATCGATTTATCCACCTCCTCTGGACTGGACGGATCGGCCAATGCGTCAAAAAGTTGAAGAAGTGGTATTGCCGAACGCAACACGTGATTATGGGCCTCTTTAAGGCGGTCGTCTTGAGTGACTAAAGATGACTTTATCTCTTTAAAAGCAGACTTCACCTGAGGCGGCAACTCTGGTGCACGAAACAGGGGTTCCTGTGTTGCGGGAACAAGATGAGGTTGTAGTTCCTCCTTAGCGTCTTCGTACGATAATTTGTTTGTACGAATATCTTTCCACCAAGATACTACTTTATCAGACAGCGCTGAGCCGGACTCCTTGACATGAGGATTGCGGAAAATACCACCGTCTGAAGAAATCACGGATGGTACGTCATCGGCCACGGATTCGTCGGCGACTTCGCTACGCCCCTGGCTATTCACATTCCCGAGCTGAGGGTTCACGAAGACAGGCACTTGTGCCTGGCTTTGTTGTGCAGCCAGGTGTGGTGCCCATTGTTGACCCATGAATAGTGGGTTGTAGACAAAAGGCTGCTGTGGAAAATGGCGTCCATCCCACGGCGAATTGAGCATGAAGCCGGGCATGGGTGATGCCGACGGCATGTGCCGACCAACCCTTGGTGAGGTGTGGCCCGTGCCGCGAAAAGCGGAATGCTGTACTCGACGAGGGAGAGCCGGGGAAACCGGCTCTGTCGTCAAAGTATAGGGAATTGGGCATGGTGACCCTGGTTCCCGCTCGCTTCTATCGGGGGGGTCCGACCCATGGTGAGGTCGGGCCCAGCGAGCTCTCCGTAACTACCGTCTCGGTAGACGGCGGAGGAGCGCCCAGCGCTGCTGGAATTGTTCTTCTGGTAGCCGATTTCTTGGAAGACATGGCGACGAAGAAACGTTAAATCCACGGTAAGTATATAATCCACTGTAGATATATCCACGTAGTGAAGAAAATAGGGTAAATCGAACTAGGTTAACCGAACCACAAAAAACAAAGACACACTTGAATGAGCACGGGGCGGTTATATACAGGTATACGGGACCTGCTTATTTGCATTTTAACAATGAAGGAATATTCCATTTTCTTCGAAGGGTGGAGTTAACCGTATTACAAGGGACATAATACAGCGTGAGTCTTGACGACTGTGACGATATATAATAATATTGTGCGGAATGACCTGAAACAAACCATGCCCCTTGGTTGTTTCTCCCGGGTTAAATCCCTATAAGCAAGGCTTGAATAAGTTTCTGCTTAAATAGCGCTTAAATTGGCTTCCCCCCAAAATTTAAAAACGGTTGCATCGCATTATTATATACAAACATATATTACACATGGGTTCAATTTTACATTTATGATTGAAACGCATCTGCCACCATAGACCGGCAGCCCGCGGACATTTGGTTAGATGAACTAGGTACCAATATCTGACTATGGGAGTGTGTAGGGGGTCACCTGAGATGAATGGAAATGAGAGTCTGCCGGGTACCACCAGCTGCATGCACCCCTGGGGGACCCCCAAAGTGGTCAAAAACTGGGTACTAAATAGTTGAGCGAGGTACCACTAAAAAATGATGCCAAATGAACAAGTTGAGTTCATAGAGTACAAAATGGGTTACGACAGACGAAAAGACCGCTGCATTACGCGTACCAGACACCCCAAACCTGGACCCTCTATGTCATTTTCTGTGGCTATTTTTAGAAAAAAGGGGGCAAAAAGTGAAAACCGCTATATATTCACGCAAAAATGAACACCAGTTACTGGTTTTTTTAGTCCCTAACGGTGAGTTGAATCTGAGAAAATATCCACAATGTTTTCAAATGATAATTAATTATGTTTTATGTATATAATATCACTTTAAAATTAACAAGCCACGCCCCTTTTAGGGGTTTCCCTGATTCTAAGTAGTACGTATTTGTCAGCGACTATCAGTGCATGTGTTTGGGTGCAAACCAGTTTGAACTTGTAGACCAATGCCTTGCAAACATTTGACATCATTTTAACGATAAATTATTAGTTGTGGGCGTGGTTTTTAAATTAACAAACCACGCCTTTTTAGGGGTTTCCCTGACACGGTCCTTTGGGACTTTACAAATACCTTGTTATAACAGGTACTCTATAACCTTGTTGAGTAAAAGCCACCATCTTCAATTTACCACCCAACGCCTTTAAAAGTATTGTAACATTATTGGAAATTGCTAGTTCAATATTTATATGTCTGCACGATTAGGCGCGCCATAGTGCAGCGCTAACGCTTGAGGGCGTTTTAGCGGCGCAGCATCATGCATAATACGTGGTGTGTGCAGAGAGTTGCTGGTTAGATCTTGACCGTGGAAGACGTACACGGTAAGCGCTCGTCAAAAGGACGGAAACAAAGGAGGCGAATAGGACGAAAACAGAGGAGGCGCAAGGAAACTCGTGGCTAGCGTATCGGAGTCAGTGGACTACAGTAAGTATATGTGCTGTCCATGTACTGCTGGAGCGTACGTGGGCCATATACGGGGACTAAGGCGACACCCGGGACCGACGCCTCCAGTGGGCCGGACAGATAGCCTGCTGGAGTGCTGGACTAACGGGAGGCGTGGAGTCATTGTAGTAGGACTGACGTAGGACTGACGTGAGGCGCGGAGTCAAGTGGTAGTGACCATCGGGGCCTCTTGCGGATCGCAAGGGCCATAGGAAGGAACGACTACAAGCGGACATCCACGGAACTAGCGCTGACGAGAAGCACTCTTTCTAATTGGGCGAGGCCTCACACACGAGCGCGAGGGTCAAATAAATAAGGAGAAGCGCACCACACTGCTTGAGGCGTTGCTTGAGGCGTTACTTGAGGCACAACACATTGCTTGAGGCGTTGCTTGAGGCGTTACTTGAGGCACAACACACTGCTTGAGGCGTTGCTCGAGGCGTTACTAGAGGCGAAACCACAAGTTAATAAAAGGGATAATAATTAGGGGTTTACCGTCTTATTTGACATTTAATAAATACTTGGAACGTTCTTCTGTTGTCACTGTGTCATAATTATTCTAGTCCGTCCTCGTACTGTCTGTGTCGTGGAGTGGGTGAGTGGTCCGGGAGTGGGTTCAGGCATACGCGGTGGTATATTTCCAACAAACGGACCTGCACTTCGGCGCTGTGGGATTACTCGCCCGCCAGCGAGTACCTGCCGAGGGACAACCAACCTGGCAAATAGTAAATCCGCCACAAATGGTGGCAGCGGTGGGATTTTGTATGCTGAACTCATTTACGGACAACTTAATTCACTTCTGGAGGCAACGGGAAGAATTTGACCTCTTGTGAGCGTAACGTGCGGATAGGAGAACTTAAACACTAGTGAACGTGGAACATACACGGCCGTTATGGACACCTCCAAGAGCGAGTCCCAGCTGCATGGGGAAATTGACCAACTGCGGATGGAAGTCCAACTACGAGAGGATCAGTTGGCAACCTTGATCAGGGAGAAGAAATACGCCGAGACCATGGAACAAATGTTTCTTGGAACACCGAGCCCGGAAGCAGAAACACCTGACCCACCTCGATGGATTAATGAGAGTGTAGAACAGGATGCAAAACCAGCGCACGACATGGAGACTTCCGGTTATGTCTCTTGGCAAGGATGCCTGGCACAGTTGCAGGGAACACCCGAGGCGGCGGTCTATAGCCTTGTCACGCCTGGGAGGACTATGGTCAAGAATAGAGCATGGACACCTCGGGCGGGATCAACCGAACGCAAACAAGCAACGGGTAATCGGGAAGGCGCAACGGCGCCTCCTTTAGAGGAAACGCCGGAGGCCCGAGGCGCTGTGGCCACAAGTGGTACAAATAGCTTGGGGATGGGAGGCCAGGTGGCCTCTCCCATCACACCATGGCCTCCCATGGGAGAAGGGCGGAAACACGGAACTCAGCAGTATCAGGAAAAAGTCGGGGCAAAACACCAACGCCCCAGGATTGTTCCTGATCGATTTAACGGGAAACAGCCATGGATCGACTACCGGGAACACTTTGAGTCGTGCCGGCGTGCTAACGCATGGCACGATGATGAGGCCGCAGCGTTTCTCGCCGCAAGTCTTCAGGGATCAGCTGTGAAGATTTTGACTAATCGTCAAGGTGGAGGACAAGACGGACAATACGAGTACAAGGAACTGATTGGACTATTGAATGCGCGTTTCGGGCCAGGGCAAATGGCCGAAAATTTCCTCATGGAGTTGAGAAACCGACGCCAAAACGCGAAAGAGACGTTGCAGGAACTCGGAGAAGCAGTTAGGGAGTTGGCTACACTTGCATATCCGGAGTTGTCAGAGGACAGTAGGGACAGACTGGCTCGGGGGCATTTTTCAGACGCTATTGACAGCCAGACCGTCCGAGAGGGAGTTTTTCGTTCAAAGCCATCCACCCTGAATGACGCAATTCGGGCGGCGTTGGCCACCGAGAACTTTGAGAAGATTGAAGATCAAAGAAGTGGAAAGGCAATCAAGAAGTGCCGAATGGGACGCGACGAGGAGGAGTACCGGGACACAATCATAGCTGATGTGGTTGGACATCTGGAAGAGTACTACAAAAAAAAGAGAGGCGAACAAGAGGCAGGGGAGAAGTCACAACCTCCACAGAGACCTGCACGCGACACCCGGATTTACCATCCTCGACCGAGGAGAGTAGCCACCCTAGAAGACACGTGTTACAAGTGTCAGAAAAAAGGACACTTTAGGAGGGATTGCCGGAACAGGCCAAAACAGGAGTCAATGCAGTCGGAAAACGACTACCAGCCGACTTTGCGACCCAGGGGAAGGCTGGATACACAGGAGGGTCAACACCCTAAGGGCTCAGAGGAGCGAACAGCCAGAAAGCGGACGCACCATGATGACACTGATGCGGTGAGGGACGTTTTTGCACCTTTGGTCATACCAAAGCAGGGGTTGTATGTGCAGGGCGAGTGCCGGTCCGTTACAATCCCGTTTTTGGTGGATACTGGGACGACGGATACAATAATCTCCGAGGAGGTTTACTATCAGATACCCTCGGAGAGGCGCCCAATTCTAGAACAGGATGGCATACGGGTTATCCAAGCCGATGGTACTGCTATGAAGACAATAGGTGTGGCAAATGTAGACTTACGGATAGGCAGGACCGCTTGTCCAGTGCGAGCGGTTTTTGCCAAGATCAAAACAAAAGGAATTCTAGGGATGGATTTTCTGCTACCAACTGGAGGGACATTGGACTTCAACAATTGCGAACTCATACTCCACGGAGAGCACGTACGGTGCACGACTAGATTGGGAAGGAATCTGCATGCCCGGGTGGTTGTTACAGAAACAACTGTTATCCCGCCAGGGCATGAGGCGCTGGTTCCGGGTAAGGTGACCTGTGAGATCCAGGCAGGCGAACTAGGAATGATAGAACCGATTGACGGAGGTGGAGAGCTGGCTAAAAAGGGATTGATTCTGGCCAGGACATTGGTAAAAGGAAAGAAAGGAGAGGACGTTCTTGCATTGCGGTTGCTAAATCCTGGTAGCCGGGAGTGCATTGTTCGTTCGGGAACGACGGCCGGATGCCTCACAGGGGTAGCCGAGGAAGATGTGCAGGAGGCCCGGGAAGTTGCCGGAGGAGGCGCAACCCCGGAAGTAGATATTCCTGCCCATCTTGCGGATCTCTGGAGGCGCAGTGTGGAAAATCTTGAGCCTCAGTATCACTACACAGTGGCTCGATTACTCACTGACTTTTCGGATGTATTCTCAGAAGGTGACCACGACATCGGGAGATGTGACTGGGTGAAACACAGTATAGACACTGGAAACACACGACCTATCAGGCAGAGGCCTCGACGACAACCATTGTGTAAGCAAGGAGAGATTGACCAGCAGGTACAGGACTTGTTGAAGAGGGGGCGGATTACACCATCGGACAGCCCTTGGTCCTCAAATGTAGTACTGGTCAGGAAGAAAGATGGGAGCCAACGGTTTTGCGTCGACTACCGTAGACTCAATGAAGTAACGATGAAGGATGCCTACCCCGTCCCCCGAATAGACGACACTTTGGACGCGTTGTCAGGTGCAAGGTGGTTTTCGACCCTTGACCTTGCATCTGGCTACTGGCAAGTGGAGCTGGACGAGGATGCCAAACAGAAGTCAGCCTTTGTGGTGCGCGGGGGCTTGTACAGCTGGAGGGTCATGCCCTTTGGCTTGTGCAACGCCCCTGCCACCTTTGAGAGGTTGATGGAAAGAGTTGTAGCGGGACTGCAGTGGGAAACACTGTTAGTTTACCTCGATGACGTCATTGTATACGGGAGGAGCGTCCTGGAGGAGGTACAGCGCTTACGTGAGGTGCTGCAGAGACTCAGACTTGCGGGATTAAAGTTGAAGCCGAAAAAGTGCTTTCTTTTCAAGGAAGCCGTGAAATATCTTGGACATGTAGTTTCCAAGGACGGGATCTCGACCGACCCGGAAAAGGTTGAGGCAGTCAAATCATGGCCTACACCTACCAACGTGAAAGGGGTGCGGAGTTTCTTAGGACTCGCATCCTACTATCGACGATTTATCAAGGGATTCGCCGATGTGGCACGCCCACTCCATCGCCTCACAGAGAAAGCACGGGATTTTCTCTGGGATGAGGCCTGTGAGGTTGCATTTCAGACCCTAAAGGGTTTGTTGCAGGAGGCGCCCATTCTGGCGTACCCGAGGCCCAAAGGTGACTTGGTGCTGGACACGGATGCCAGCGGAGAAGGAATTGGAGCAGTCTTGTCGCAGGTACAGGAAGGTGAGGAGCGAGTACTCGCATATGCTAGCAGAACTCTTACCCGACAAGAAAGAAACTACTGCGTGACGCGCAGAGAGCTACTGGCCGTGGTCAACTTTCTCAAACATTTTAAGCAGTACTTATACGGAAGACAGATCACCATACGGACCGACCATGCCGCGCTGCGGTGGCTTGTAAACTTCAAGAACCCAGAAGGGCAGGTAGCTCGGTGGATACAGCTGATTGGAGAGTACAACTACGTGATCGTGCATCGTCCTGGGAAAAACCATGGTAACGCAGACGGACTGTCACGCAAGCCATGTAGCCAGTGTGGCCGGACCAACGAACCTCAGCCAAAGGCACAGGCTGTTGCTGCAGAGGCAGCCAGTCTGCCAAGGGAGGGCAGTCCCCCAGCTCATGAGGAGGAAGCGGCGACTCGGATGATGCGAGTGGAGCCAAACATTGACATGGAAGATATTTCCGAAGCCCAGTTTCGAGACCCCACTCTTTGTGGAATAGTAGACTGTAAACGGAAATTAAGAGAACGCCCAAGCTGGAGCCAGGCTCAAGCACATGGAATCTTGGACAAGATTTACTGGGGACAGTGGGAACGCCTGGAACTACGAGAGTCAGTGCTGTGCAGAAAGTGGGAATCCTACGATGGGAAGGACATAGAGTGGAAAATTATCCTGCCACGGGAATATAGAGAGGCAGTAATGAAGGAGCTACATGGTGGAGTAATAGGTGGACACTTTGGCGTAGAACGTACGCTGGCCAAGGTGAGGACCCGATACTACTGGGCTGGGATGGCGGTAGACGTAAGGTCATTTTGCCGGAAATGTGACAGGTGCGCTCAGCGGAAGTCGCCACCCAGAAAAAGTAGGGCACCACTGCAGCAGCTTCAGGTGGACATGCCAATGGACAGAGTTGCTTTAGACCTCGTGGGACCATTGCCAAAGAGTGAGAACGGCAACAAGTGGATCCTCGTGGTAGGGGATTACCTAACCAAATGGATGGAGTCATATGCACTGCCGGATAGCACTGCCGAAACAGTAGCCAGAGCCTTCGTGGAGAATTTCGTTTGCCGGTTCGGAGTTCCAAGAGAATTACACTCCGATCAAGGCAGGAATTTTGAGTCTGCGATATTCGCGGAAATGTGCAAGATTCTGGGCATTGAGAAAACACGAACAGTAGCATACAATCCCAAGTCGGACGGCCTCATAGAACGATTTAATCGAACTCTTCTGAACATCATTTCGATGATGATTGACCCTGCTCGGAACCAGAAGGATTGGGACCAACAGCTAGCATTTGCTACGTGTGCGTACCGGTCTGTCCCGCAAGAGTCAACGGGCGAAACACCCAACATGCTTATGTTGGGCCGGGAAGTAAGGTTGCCGGTTGACTTAACCACGGAGACACTTGGAGCGGAGGGCGAGGTTCCCGACACAGATTTTGGAGAAGATCTACGCCATCGAATGGGGGCAGCTCACGACAGGGCAAGGCAGAAGCTCAAGAAGAGTGCGAGACACCAGAAGAAGACATATGACAGGAGGACGGCTGGAGCTGGCTTCGAGGAGGGCCAGTTTGTCTGGCTGTTTGTCCATGCTAGGAAAAAGGGGGTCTCTCCGAAGTTGGCCTCTCGTTGGAAGGGGCCCTATCTGATACTCACGAAGCTGTCAGATGTCACTTACCGGATCCAGCAGCAACCTAGGGGGAAGATGCAAATAGTACACTTTGATCGACTCAAGCTGTACCAGGGCACCCCTCTGCAGGCATGGCAGCCCCGCCCGCGGAGACGGCAGGCAGCCATAGATAACTTGGACTCTGACCAAACGACACCGGACAGTCCCACAGACATACATGACGAACCGCCGGAGACCTGTGAAGACCAGGACTCCGAAACTACTGCGAACCGTGGAGGAAACTCTGGGGACACTGATGATACGGACGTTGACCAGCGAGAGGCGCGCGGTCGAGACGAGGACAGGGAGACGGCGCCTCCGAGGCGTAACCCGACTCGGACAAGGAGGCTACCTTGCCGTCTCAGATAGACGTATAAACAGACAATAAGGGACAGGAGGGAGTGTAAATAGTTGTAGCTCTTGTTATAAACAAAACATATTGTGGAAACATTGGACTTAACATTGTTTTTTTTTAATATATCTCCATTACATCAAGCAATGGCGGACTCGAGACGGAAGCGGAGGACCTTCCCTTGCAGCGTATGCCAGGCTGAATTCAATCAGAGGAGGAGCCTAAACCGACACATACAAACGGAGCACGGTCCCAAGCTATACTGCTGGTGTGGGCGATGTGACTTTAAGTACAATCGTAAGGACAACCTACGGAGACACTACCACCAGGAGCATGCGACTTTCGTCGCCGAGGTGGAGTCAATTCCACTGGAGATGGAGCAGGAGAGGGCCGGGCGAGTCTGTACGGAGAACGCACCTCAGGAAACCACACCGAAAGAGGGAACGCCGAAGAGGGCCAGTCATATGAAGACTGTAAGGGATATCGGAGATGCTTCGAGCTGGCAGGAGGTGAAGGTAATGATGAGGCAAGAGAGGAAAGGCCGAGCAGCAGCGGCCTTGGGAATATGCCCTGAGGATGAGCCGGAGGTGAAACGCAGACGAGTCACCGACTCACCAGGCGGGCCTCCTGGGCCTATGGTTGCTAAAGACGCGCAGAACAAAGGACCTCTGAACCTGACACGCGACCGGTCCCTTGCAGCTCCTGCGGAGATCTCACTGTCTCCCGCGTCGGTGTCACTCCTGACAGAGGAGACGGTGGTACCCCGAGGCGCACCTAGAGGTAATAACCTCTCGCATTGCTGGCGCAGATGCGACGGCAGGAGGCCGAAGAGGCTGACGATCAGAGTGCGACGGATCCGGAAGAGGGGTCAAGCGCCGACGAAGGGGGAACCACCGATCAGCTCAAGCCGGTGGAGCCTATGGCCCTGCAAGATGTCTTAAGAGGCCATGTGACACGGGTCACCGAGGTCAGCACCCAGACCAAGTTCAAGAATGGTGCTAAAGTCAGCGAGACTAGAGTGGGGCGTACCTATCACGTGAAGTTCGACCAGCTGTTTGAGAAGAGTTAGACCGGGCTCAAACAAGCCAACACCTCATCACCGGACTAGACCATATCAGTACCTCACTACATAACTTTCTCAAGATTATTACCACGGTACAAGACGCAAACTTTAACCACTACCTCAACATTTATACGAGAGCTATATTTTTATACTGGAGTTTTTAACTGTATTCTTATGCTAATTGTTGTTTAACGCTTGCCCTAAAGTTTTATGCGCAGAAAACGCCTCATTATGTAGTTTAAGTTAAGTTAGGAGAAAGCGTCTATATTATGAGACGCCGGAGGCGAAATAAGGCACTTGATGTTCGTCCAACCTAATTATATGGCGAAGTTAAGTTAACAAATTCGCCAAATTATGTAAAAGAACCTGATTTTGAGTAAATTTGGAGAGTTCGTTGTTTTGCCAAATTTTTGAGGGTGCATTTCCTAGTAGCAATTTGCTTATTATGTCTTGTTGTTTTCAGCTGATTTTGAACGAGGACGTTCAGGCTTGGGAGGGGGTTTTGTAACATTATTGGAAATTGCTAGTTCAATATTTATATGTCTGCACGATTAGGCGCGCCATAGTGCAGCGCTAACGCTTGAGGGCGTTTTAGCGGCGCAGCATCATGCATAATACGTGGTGTGTGCAGAGAGTTGCTGGTTAGATCTTGACCGTGGAAGACGTACACGGTAAGCGCTCGTCAAAAGGACGGAAACAAAGGAGGCGAATAGGACGAAAACAGAGGAGGCGCAAGGAAACTCGTGGCTAGCGTATCGGAGTCAGTGGACTACAGTAAGTATATGTGCTGTCCATGTACTGCTGGAGCGTACGTGGGCCATATACGGGGACTAAGGCGACACCCGGGACCGACGCCTCCAGTGGGCCGGACAGATAGCCTGCTGGAGTGCTGGACTAACGGGAGGCGTGGAGTCATTGTAGTAGGACTGACGTAGGACTGACGTGAGGCGCGGAGTCAAGTGGTAGTGACCATCGGGGCCTCTTGCGGATCGCAAGGGCCATAGGAAGGAACGACTACAAGCGGACATCCACGGAACTAGCGCTGACGAGAAGCACTCTTTCTAATTGGGCGAGGCCTCACACACGAGCGCGAGGGTCAAATAAATAAGGAGAAGCGCACCACACTGCTTGAGGCGTTGCTTGAGGCGTTACTTGAGGCACAACACATTGCTTGAGGCGTTGCTTGAGGCGTTACTTGAGGCACAACACACTGCTTGAGGCGTTGCTCGAGGCGTTACTAGAGGCGAAACCACAAGTTAATAAAAGGGATAATAATTAGGGGTTTACCGTCTTATTTGACATTTAATAAATACTTGGAACGTTCTTCTGTTGTCACTGTGTCATAATTATTCTAGTCCGTCCTCGTACTGTCTGTGTCGTGGAGTGGGTGAGTGGTCCGGGAGTGGGTTCAGGCATACGCGGTGGTATATTTCCAACAAACGGACCTGCACTTCGGCGCTGTGGGATTACTCGCCCGCCAGCGAGTACCTGCCGAGGGACAACCAACCTGGCAAATAGTAAATCCGCCACAGTATGATGTCTGCATAAATATTAAGAAAGGCGTATGGGTCAGAGGATTCCGCTTACTGAGACTTTCGATATGAATCATGCAACATTTTAACTGAATGGAATAGACTGGAAGCTCTTTTTAATCGCAATGCATTCATATTAGGGGAGTCAGGTTGGCGTAGCGGTTCTTTTCTCGCCTTCCACCACTATGACCCGGGTTCGAACCCCGCCTGGGCCAATATGTGGATTAGGTTTCCAGTCACTGCCTCCCCCCCCCCCCCCCCCCCACCCACTGTTTTCAGTCCCTCCCTATTCTTCTGGGGTTTTCCTTCGACCTCTAAAACTGTACCTTCTTCTGATTGTTTTCTCTCAACAGGTTTCTTCAGGCTTGCGAGCTACAGTGCCTAAAGCGCTTTTGAGGGATCTTTGGTTTCAAAAACCAGAAAGAATTAATAGCAGTAATAATATACTATACTTCTTCATATACAAACACGTGTGCGTTTATATTACAGTGAGCGTGCATTCATATTCAAGGTTAATAGAAAATGTAGGATTTTTAAAAAGCCAAACCCACAACTAATTTCTTATTAAAATGGTGTCAAATGTTTGCAAGGCATTGGTCTACAAGTTCAAACTGGTTTGCACCCAAAACACATACAACAATAATCGCTGAAAATGCGTATACTGCTTAGAATCAGGGAAATGTACCTAAATAGGCGCAGTTTGCTAATTTAAAAGCCACGCCCACAATTAATTTCTCAGAAAAATGATATATAATGTTTCCAAAAATGGTTTGCAAGCCGCATTGGTATATTGGTTTGCACCCAAAAACACATGCATCAATAATCGCAGTGAAAAATGCGTATTGTTTAGAATCAGGCAAACCCCTGAAAAGGCGTGGTTTGTTAATTTAAAAACCACGCCCACAACTAATTTATTGTTAAAATGATGTCAAATGTTTGCAAGGCATTGGTCTACAAGTTCAAACTGGTTTGCACCCAAACACATGCACTGATAGTCGCTGACAAATACGTACTACTTAGAATCAGGGAAACCCCTAAAAGGGGCGTGGCTTGTTAATTTTAAAGTGATATTATATACATAAAACATAATTAATTATCATTTGAAAACATTGTGGATATTTTCTCAGATTCAACTCACCGTTAGGGACTAAAAAAACCAGTAACTGGTGTTCATTTTTGCGTGAATATATAGCGGTTTTCACTTTTTGCCCCCTTTTTTCTAAAAATAGCCACAGAAAATGACGTAGAGGGTCCAGGTTTGGGGTGTCTGGTACGCGTAGTGCAGCGGTCTTTTCGTCTGTCGTAACCCATTTTGTACTCTATGAACTCAACTTGTTCATTTGGCATCATTTTTTAGTGGTACCTCGCTCAACTATTTAGTACCTTGTTTTTGACCACTTTGGGGGTCCCCCAGGGGTGCATGCAGCTGGTGGTACCCGGCAGACTCTCATTTCCATTCATCTCAGGTGACCCCCTACACACTCCCATAGTCAGATATTGGTACCTAGTTCATCTAACCAAATGTCCGCGGGCTGCCGGTCTACCATAGAAGGAGGCACACAAGCAAGTGAAGACATGCTGACATAACCGGCAGCGTTCTTGGACTCTAATAATACTGTTTTGGTCCCTACCTTCACCTAGGGGGCGCCATTCACTTTTTACACGATTACAGGTACTTTGCAGAGCCATCTTGAGGGCGCCCTTCATGGAGACCACGTTTCTAAAGGAGAATGAGCATACCGTCTCTACTCGCCACACTCTTAGCATTTGAAACCACTTTATTCCTAGTTGTCTCAGAAAATCGTGATATTCATTGTTTATTGCTAGTTAATATCAGCCTACTCCCTACAACTTTCCTGAAGTCTTTTCCCTCTCATGAACCACAGTCATGTGAGTAATTTTACCAGCAATCTTATGATGATTCCCGAGTGTTGTTTAGTTTTGTTATCCGGCTATGTATTCTTGCACGTATAGCATTCCCCCTGCCATATGTGTTTATGTATTCTCTTTTCCATCAAGTATCCTGGCTTTGTACACATACATTTATATTAAGATTAGGAGACATTTTCATGCGCATTTTAGCACCAGCTGCTGAATGGATTTATGCGCGCTTGCTTAGTGTTTATGTAGTTTCCTTGTTAATTTATCCAAGTTTTAAAGTAGTTTATGTCCTGTATTGTTCTTTACAGTTCACCGCGTTTATTAAAGAAGTGTGGAAACCAAAGCTCTGACCTCCGGCCATTTTTCTTTATTTGCGTGGTTGACACCACTGGTGGAACTTACGCTACCGTTTCCCTGAGGCTACGCTTATAGCTGAATCCAGTACAAATACCAAAAGCTTCAATTTCAATACAGTTGGTTTTTTTTTTTTTTTTTTTACTAAACAAAGTTGTGCAGAATACTGTGCCGGCTTGGTGACAAGATGTGTGATTTAGTTACCAATCTTCAAAATGTGTGATTCTTTTTAGTTACCTAAAACAATTAGGAACACTCAAAATGTCGTCTAATCCGAAAGCAGGCCCACAAAAATAATGCCGCCCAAAAAACACATAAATGCCTCATTAAAAGCGTACTGACCTCAAAGGTTAAAACGATCCAACACCCCGACCAAACCTGCGTTGCTGTACTAAACTCAAAGGCAAATCACATGTCAGAACCCCTGCCCCATACCAGAGCAGAGCAAAGGCGCCCAACCAGAACATGTGGCACTCTGACTATCGAAAACAAACATCACATGCAAAACGTGAGCATAAAGCAAAGTAATATAACAACAGGTACGAGTATGCATTATAATTCACTTGAATTATGTCATTGTAAAATAGACACTTTATGAATCTATTATTGTTTTATTTTTTGTTAAATATCCCGAAACAGTCGGAGTCACCATGTTGGCCCAACACTACTGCCAAAATGAACATTACTATTAGGGGTGTCATACACACCGTGCAGACCCACTAGTAGTCCAGTGGCTTAGCGCCAATTTTTGGCAAAATCGTGACCCGCCGGATTAAAGCACCAAACTTGGCACACTTGTTCTATAGGACCCACTGAACAATTATAGAGGGGGGTGCCCGGCTTAGGTGACCTAGGTCAAGGTCAGGCCGAGGTCAAAGGTCACATGTTAAATAATATTTTATAAATTCAGATAAGATTGCAAATAAAGGCTGCCAAGCTAGATTTGAAGGCACTAAATTGTTTGCACGTGTTCTATAAGACCAACATAATCACCATAGAGGGGGTGTACAGTTTTGGTGACCTAGGTCAAGGTCAGGTCAAAGTTCATATGACATATATTACTGAAGAAATTACTGTAGAAAAGCAGATTTAGAAATGCAAGTTTTTGTGCATACCACCTCTAACCAAAAGTGAGACTGAAAGTGCCAATTATACTTGGTAACATTATGTCCTAAAGGTTCATTTTTTCACCAACAGAGGGCCGCCTAGTATGGCCTATCAATAATAGTTGGAGCTCGAAATCAACAGGCCTGCATCTCGGCATAAATAGGCAATCAGCGCACATTCTACCCTAAAAAATATTTTCCCCGTTCTCCTGCACACCTCACTGAACAAAAACCTGACCGAAAGAAAACATTGAGTGTGCTTGGGAATGGCAAGGAGGATCAACAAAAGCCAAACAAATCACAAAACTAAAAATATTTTCCCCGTTCTCCTGCACACCTCACTGAACAAAAACCTGACCGAAAGAAAACATTGAGTGGGCTTGAGAATGGCAAGGAGAATCAACAAAAGCCAAACAATCACAAAACTAAAAAAGCAAGAGAAAGATCGTTCGAGTCTCGCAAAATAAGTAAAAAGCAAAACAAACAGACGAGAACGATCACTCTCGAAATGAGGGCCAAGAAAAGTATGCCTTATGTGAAAAATCTATCAGACGCTCAACTCTCCAACATTGAACTGGTAGCATTGGGCAGGGGCCTTAACTTCATCCCGACCCCCCAAAAACCAAAAAGGTCGACCATCCTTCGCCATTCCCGATCCTTCTTCAGAAAGATGAGATTACGGTTAAGAATGGCAGGGAGAGTCAGACCTATAAGCTCACACCCGTTCAAACTACCTTCAACTTGGACTCCCCAACCTACCTTCAATCTAAACCTAGAGTCATATATTGAAGGCACTCTGGAGGAACTATCCAGACTGAAAATTCAAAATGTCAAACTAAATATAACAAAAGCAGAACGTGTTGCGCTATCTGGCCTTAAGAAAAGACAGGATATTATCATCAAACAATTCGATAAAGGCCGCGGTGTGTGCGTCCTTAACAAACAAGACTACATACGTGAAGGGACACGACAATTAACAGGCCCCCACTATGAAGAAATTAACAGGGATTTGACCGATGAAACCCCGGAATTAGTCTCTCAAGCCATACGCCAACTCTACGTGGACGGACTCATATCGAAAGACATATTGGAGTTTCTTAACCCCCGCAACCACGACATTAAAACACCTTGCCTTTACCTCCTACCGAAAGTTCACAAAAAGTACCAGAAGGAACACGGTTCGTGGGGAGGCCAATCATTAGTGGTTGCGGAAGACCGACTCAATCCATATCCACATACATAGACTATTTTTTGCTCCCAATTGTCAAACAGCAAAGCACATACACACGCGATTCTGGGCATGTGCTTGAAAAACTAAAAAACCTGACATTGGAGCAAGATAACTTATTGATGACACTGGATATAGTATCCATGTACACTAACTGCTCACAAGATGAGGCAATTGAATCAGTTTGTGACGCACTTGCAATGGCCGATGACAGACTATACGCAATACCCAAGCCCACAACAGACCACGGGCGACGTCTCCTTGAACTCATTATGCGTCGAAACACGTTTGAATTTAATGGCAAGTTTTTCAGACAAAAAATTGGCGTGGCCATGGGCAGCGAATGCAGTCCGGAGATTTGTGACATAACTCTATTCAAATACGAACAAGACAAAATCCTCCCTCACAATCCCTCAATTGTGAGCTACATGAGATATAGAGACGATGTTCTCATAATCTTTAACGGAAATGAAAATCAGGCTGCTGACCTAGTGCAATCACTTAATAAAATTCACCCTACGCTGAAGTTCACGTCTGAGATCTTGCACCGCCAAGTCACCTTTCTCGACCTTATTATCTACAAAGGCGAACGATTTATACATGAAGGGATA
Source organism: Crossaster papposus (assembly GCA_037893245.1). Taxonomy (NCBI): domain Eukaryota; kingdom Metazoa; phylum Echinodermata; class Asteroidea; order Velatida; family Solasteridae; genus Crossaster; species Crossaster papposus. The sequence goes on from JBAIAA010000730.1 coordinate 650,415, forward strand.
TTGGATACTCGAGTCGCTACCAAAAAACTGATACATTTCAGTACCTAGCTCGAGATTCAGCACACCCTAAGTCGGTATTTGGCGGATTAATCAAGGGCGAAGTGACCAGATACAAACGTATATGTACCCATTCAAAAGACTTTGAGGAGAGGGTTGAATTCTTCAAAGACAAACTTCAAAAGCGCGGATACACAAACGAAGACCTAGCTCTCCTTTCTCAAAGGGGAAAGACTCCCGCGGACCCTAAGCGTGAAAAAAACAAAAACAATATCCCACTGGTGTTCGTCCTACCATACTACCCACATGTCGCGCATCCAGCCCTGAAACGGGCTATCCTCAAACACTGGCCCTTGATTAGCGAAAACGAATATCTGAATAGGCTATTTGATACCCAACCCATCCTGGCATACAAACGGCACAAAAACATAAAAGATGAACTTGTTCGATCTAGGACTAAAGCATCTCCACAATCCAACCAAGAGGAACAAAATCTTGATGAGGAGAATCTGCAAATTCTATTGGAACTATTGAAAGAACAAAACAATGATCAAAGAAATGGATCTCAAGACTAAAACAAAATAAATAAGTCAAACCCCCCCTTGTACTTGCCATGCGTCATATAAACCGACACACAAATAAAAACAAGGAAAGCAAAATGAATTATATAAGAGGGTGGCTGATGAAGTGCATGATATAGCACACAAAATATGCCCTGCTCCCCTTCCAAAAAAGGAAAAAAAAGAGGGGACGGCATATTATCACCGGTAATAATCAATCACTGTGTGAACTAAAAACAAAGGGACCACTGTGGCAATACACAAACCAGTCATTGCGTCGCCAAAATCAGAGACAGGGTTTGAAACTCCCGCTTTTAGGGAATGTCTAACCCAATTGGCCTGCAGACGTTTGATGTATTTGCCCGTCCACGAACTCCAACCACGGACTGTCATCTAGCAGAGATAATGTGGCTAAAACTGACCCCCAGATGCGTGTCTTACACAAAAAAGGAAAAACAAGTTAAGAATTACGCTCTGGAGAGACCAGTCAAACAGCCACCTTCTAGCATACCCACTAGTTAACGTACAATTACAGATTTATCTCGGCAGATCAGTCACAAATACAATTCATATGATACTTGTCAGCAGAACCTTTTCCGCGTCTCAAAAAAATAACGAAAAGCACGGAGGGGTTCTTTTGAAACTTGTACACGAAACACCCCCCCCCCCCCCACCCATTCCTACAGACTGCAATCTCGCAGAAAAAAATGTGGCCTGAACTGACCTCCCATGAAGCTTATATCACTAGAAAAAAAAATTAAATTAAGAATTACGCTCTGGGCGGGATAGTTACGCAACCACACTGCTGGCATACCAGCACATCATAAATTATACAGATTTATCTCTGCAGACCAAGCCACCACCTAAAATCCAATGATACTTCACGCAGCAGAACTGCTTCAGCATCTCCAAAAATAATTACGAAAACGATGAGAAAAAGTTCTGACTTGTGACAACTCCCATAAACACCCTCCCCTTCCCACATAGAATGAGTTCTGATTCACTGCAGCTAACTCTAGAATTGATCAAAAAAAAAGACAAAAAAATTAACTGATCATTCCTTGAAGTATGCCTGCATAAACCGGTTTCTCTGTGCTATACCTTCTTGCAAAAGCACTCCATTAGAATTATAATAGCCTCACAGAAAAAGAAAGAAAATTCCACAAAACCCCTTCACGTTAATGTCCTTCCCAGGTTACCGAGAATCGCTCTAAAAATTAAAAAAACCGTGACTGACATGTATGATTACGCTGCTTCCCAATAAACACGACAATTATCAAAGTTGTCCAGTGCCTTTAAGCCATCACTTAAACAACATCACTTTTTCTGTTTGAACATTTCAATCTAAAAAACTCTACAACATATATGGCCGCCATCTTGGATTTATTCAAATAAACATTTGAAATTTTGATTTAAATTGTTAAGTAGCTTAATTTGTAAGAATCTCCATGTTTGTGGAACCTTTGATTTTTTTCACTTAACCAATCATATCTGCATTTATACAGTTTTATATGCCATGTGACCTTTGACCTCGGCCTGACCTTGACCTAGGTCACCCAAACCGGGACCCCATCAAGAATAGTCCTTTAGGTCCTTGAAAACAAATATAAGATTTAAAGCCTATCTTAATTGTCAACCTTGATTTGCAATCATAGATCTGCATTTATGCAGTATTATATGCCTTGTGAACTTTGACCTCAGCCTGACCTTGATAAAGGTCATCCCAACCGGACACCCCTTCTACAGTGGTTCTATTGGCCCTATAGAGCAACTCTACACAATTAAGTGTCTAAAATATTGCTTGTCAACCTTGATTTGCAATCATAATGTGCATTTAAACAGCATTATTATATGCCACGTGACCTTTGACCTCAGGCTGACCATTACCTAGGTCACCTAAGCCGGGCATCCCTTCTACAATGGTTCTGTTGGTCCTATAGAACAACTCTACACAAGTTAGTGTCTAAAAAATTGCTTCTCAACCTTGATTTGCCATCAATATCCGCATTCAAACATAATTACATGCCACGTGACCTTTGACCTCATGCTGACCTTGACCTAGGTCACCTAAACCGGGCACCCCCCTCTAGAATTGTTCAGTGGGTCATATAGAACAAGTGTGCCAAGTTTAGTGCTTTAATCCGGCGGGTAACGATTTTTTCACTAAGCCACCGGACTAGTAGCCTTCAACACGCAAAACGTCAGACAAATCCAGGCTGTTCCTCCAAACTTTACGCTGTTCACGAAAAGTGGTAGGTGGTTTTAACCCACCTCGCCCGGCATTTTAAACTTGAAATAATTCCCTTTCAAGTAGTGATATTTGTCAAACCATTTATATCCGAGCCGATAGGGCTCTTTTCGATTACAAAATTGGTTCAAAGGCCAAACAAGTGTCTTTCCTATGGAGGTCAACACAAATTTATCATTTTTTTCGCGGGTCGTATCACTAAATTGAACAGCACAATCGTTTGAAGCTCCCTTTGGTTCCACCTCGCACGCAAGATTAAGCCTTATAGTATGTTCTTTCATTTGATATAACAATAGTTTCTATTGGTCGAAAGGACTTTAGGGCTCTTTTGAGTCCAATCATTGTATCCCTCTCTAAAAAGGCGGCGACCTCTATAATTTATGCTAAGTGGCCTATAGTCTGGTAGCTGAAATTTCTCATAATATGGTTCTATGCGCGTTGCTGCAAACGGGAACTAGACTATCCACACACGCCACGTTGTCGTGGAAGAATCCTCGTCAGCTTACTTCGGTTACATTGCCTCGATTTGTTCCATTTCTCTTCATTCTTACCTTAAGAAACCTTTCTTGAGTATGCTGATAGATAGTGAAGATATATAGTCACGATTCAAGTTGTGTGTTTCTTTTCTTTTGAAGAGAAATTGGTCATATTTTAGGACTAACTAACGGCGTGGTTTTATTCTTCTCGTTCGGATTACAACATTTGCTTTTGAGGGGTGTTCGTACGTCGTACGGCATGGTATTCATGTTTCAGCCAAATTTCTAAATGATATAGTTTAATATTCATATTTTATGTCAGTAGTTTTTCTCTTTTCAAGAACATAACGTGAATAAAACTTTGCTAATTTTGAAATACAAAGTTAAGTATGTGTATATCTCCATTCCTATACGTGTGTGTATCTCTACTGTTTCCTCTCCCCTATTGTGATAATGTTGTAGTCCACTGACATGGTTGGTTGTTTATGTGCACGGAGGTACATGCATTCCTCTGTGCTTGCATAATCCACACACACCCACACACACACGGGTCAAATCTTTTATGCTCGAAATCGGCTCAAAGTTTTCCTAGTGAGTGAGTGAAGTTGTCCACAGGGATACCTCACATCACATAGATTTACAACATGTGCTGTTCGCATCCAGAGCCCCGAGCACAGTTGCCAAATACAAGAGAGCCTTTTTCAGCCTGGAAGGCATGGTGTTTGACTAATGGAGGTACTTCGTCTACTTACACAACAAAGGCACTCCGTATTCAACAATTGAAACTGCCTTTTATGCAAGAAAGTGCACTGTTAAAAATTGTGTAACTTCACAGTTGTTTTTCTGTTGAAATTGTCAAAATATAACAGTAGATATTACTGTTTTGGGATTTCTTTGCATATAAACAAAACTAGTACTGTCTATGTACATTTTTCTGAATTTCTCTGTTTGGTTACAGAATGTTCGCTGTTAAATTACAGTTTTGTACTGGAACAAGAAACATCATCTTTTGAACAAGCATTTTCTTCCGTTATGTTAAGACACAGCAACATTACTGTTTTATAACAACACATTTTGCTGTAAATATACAGCAACGCCAACGAAGTATTTATTTACAGAGAATCTTCTGTTCTCCTACATGAATCTCATTACGCAGCAACTGACCAATCAGAAGTGAGGAAATTAGTGTTCACAAAAGTCATGTTAAACTGTGTTGTTTTACCACAAAACACATTTTGTGCCCACTTTGTGTTATTTTTTAAGCAATTCCCCGATACAATTTTAATTTTTAGCAAATAAAGCTGAAGAATCGCATCCCATCGCCCTCCGCATTGAAATATTGAAATTATTCATTTGAAAGCGTGACTTCATCATTGCGGGAAAAGCTGAATATAAAAGTAACTCACGACATTGGTTTAGCGTTAAGTAGGTTATCGTAGCCGTACTATCTATCTGTATACGTAATAGTATTGTGTAATGTTTATTAATAGTTATTATATTATATTGGTCTGGTTCCCATTCCCACTTCATTCATCAATGTAAATTGCCGCAATACTCGTAACAGAAAACTGTACTTGAACAGGAGCGTTTGTTTTTTTACATAAAACTTGCTGTTATTATTATCAACAAAACAAAAACCGGTTAATCACTGCTGCAAAACAGGGGAATCCCTGTAGGCGTGCAGTACCCAATACAGTAGAATCTATGTTAATAAACAGAAATAAAAACAACAGTAGAATTTACTGTTAAAAAACAGTAACTTCTGTAATGCCAATTGACAATAGAATGTACTGTTAATTAACAGATATTTTTTTAACAGTGTGGCACATTGACTGTTCACCTACAGCTTCCAGCAACCCTTGCAACACAAAGTTTCTTAAGTTGGCTTTAGATGGAATGAAAAGGCTTTCCTCTCGGAAAACGGAACCTAAAGAGCCAATAACGGCCGAAATGTTAAACAGAATAGTCCTACAATTTGGAGAAAATGTGATAACTTAATGGACACTTGAATGTGTGCTATGTTGTTAATTTCTTTTGCTGGTTTTTTCAGGAACAACGAAGTAATAAACTTGAGACTGTGTGATACAAAAATGTTTCCTTCCCATGTTGAGTTTGATGTGTACAAAAGTAAAACAGATCAGTATCGTGAAGGAGCCAAGGTGCTTGTGAGTGCTACTGGGCTGAACACTTGCCCAGTTGCAATGCTACTTAAGTATGTCAAGTTAGCAGGTTTCAGTGACTTTTCGTCTGATGATTTTTTATTCAAGCCACTTACATTTAAGAGGAGTACAATGTCTCATGTGCCTAGAAAGGGGCAATTGTCCTATTCAACTTGTAGGGATATTTTAAAAGGCGCTTTGAAGGCTGTTGGAGAAGATCCCACTAAATTTGGCTTACATAGTCTTCGGTCGGGCGGCGCCTCAGCAGCTGCTGCTGTTGGCGTTCCGGACCGCCTGGTAAAGAAGCATGGTAGGTGGAAAACAGACGTGTCTAAGGACAGGTACGTAAAGGAAAGTTTACAGAACCAACTAAAAGTGTCAAGTAACCTGGGATTGTAAATAATTGTTGAAAGGTACGTAGGATAACTTATGTTGTTACAGTCAAATATTGAGTCTCTGGATTCCTTCGTAATGCTTATTATTCAGATACCTTGCATCTTCAGCAGTAGAGAGCAAAGAAAAACAGATTCACGACAGATATTCATGTATATATTTTTTGGCTCGTTATAAGCAGAATGTTGTATTAACAATGTTTTCATTATCATGGTACGACTGTATACATGTATTGTTTAATCGTCTAAGAAATAAACAATTGACACAGCAAATCCGGACACTCTTGCCCGTTCTTTGGTCTTACCTAGGGAGCACGAACTCCGTAGGCTGCTCGTCGAAGAACCGTGCTCCCAGTACCGTACACATTATTGTGCATTTATAATGTTCTTTGTTTCAGATTATAGAGACGACTCGGGCGCAATAGGAAATTATTTATTTACGTTTGAGCTGGCGAATTAGGAAATAAGTGTTGTTGTTTGCATAGCGTTTTACAGCGTGGTCGCGGTAGGTTTACAGCGCGGAGCGTTCCCATTGGGCTTTTTAGCGGCCCTGATAATTTACCGTGGCTGCGCGGAAGTCTTCCGCGACCTCTTTCGGCCTGTTAATTTTACATCACGGTCGCGGTAAATAGACAGGGAGGTCAGTTTACCGTGCGTCCCCATTGGATTTAATTTTGTCATTCTAAAGAAAAGTCGCGGTACTCTAACAAAATTAAGTCCAATGGGAACATGCCTTTCGCCTCGTAGAATGTAACATTTCCTCTTTCAACTCGTATTATTATACTATTCTGGACATTGTGTAATCACAGGAAAGTAAATAAATACAATTGGAGGGAAAAGACGAAATTGAAACAAAATATAAATATTGACAGTGAGGGGGTTAAGGAATACAATTAGACAAGCAGGCAGGTTTTTTTTTTTTTTTTTCAAGGGGAAAAAAAGGCAGGGAAATACAAAATACTGACAAATAAGGACGTTATACGAGCTTCCGGGTTAAGAATAGAAAAATGTACTGGAAAAATGTACTATATAAATGCACCCCCCCCCCCCTCAATTGTTGTCCCCCTAATATAAGGCCAAATAAATAAAAAACATGTTTAGCGTCATGCCCTTTTTTTTAAAGGAAGGAGGAGGCCTTTTTTTTTCTTTTTTTTTCTTCAAAATGGCCGCCTGACGTCTTAATTCGAGTCATGTAGTGAACATGTCACACCCTATCTTCCAATTTAAAATTAAAACATGGTTCACCCACGATTAAAAATAAAAATTCATGTGGATCGATCATGTATGCACCGTACACAACTACACGTTACACCCTAGCCTTCCTATTACACAAAATATATTTCCAGCGCATGTACACAGTGATGATAAAGTCTAAAATACGATCTTAAAATTGTATTATCTCTAAAAATTTGGTTTTTTTTTTTTTTTTTTTTTTTTTTTTTACCAAAATGGTAAAATTTATCAATTGTTTTCTTAAAAAAAAGAAGAAAAAAAAGGAGGCGGCCCCCAAAAAGGAAGCGGGCGGTGACGCTAAACATTTTTTGTTTATTTGGCCTAAAGTAATAACTGCCTTCAGTACTAGTGACAAGTTACTGGAATCTGCATCTGAAACGTGCATAATACACTTGTTCGTGTTCGAATCGCTATCATCTGAGCAGCTCGTGTCGTCAGCCATCTTGCTGTAAACAGCGCCTACGCTCGCTCTATTTTACAGCGCCCGCTATTGGTCCATTTGCCCACTATTCGCACAAACGTACCACACCACGACAGAAGGGCCTCGTTGATTGGTCGTTGAAAAATAATGACGTAATTGTTCACTGGGCATTTTTTTGCATCGAAACGGGGAAAACATGAATTTTAAATGAAGATTTTATCGAGTACTGGTTCGCAGACCGTCTGGGGATTTTATTTGTGAGTTTCTCAACAACTTGCTAAGTAGTTTAAAGTAAGATTTATATAGATTCACGATATGCGTCAAGAAAGTGCAAGATAATCGGCCATGCCCTGTGGTCTATTGGGGTGGATGACGTTTGTGTAGTCCCTGAGTGTTGATTCACATAGGAGTTTGAGGACCCCGGTGTTACGCAGAATATATAGGCACTCCTGCTTTGGGAATGCAGCAGGATTGCAAGCCGTACCATCATCGGGTGCCAACGCATTCCACGATTTGGCATTTTGAATGCCTTGCACTGTTGCTCCCAAAACAGTTTCATGAAATTGTCTTCAATCTTTGAAGAATTGGCACTGATCATAAGTTCCAGTTCTTGATGGGTTTTATGACTCACATTGAAAGCCTCCTCCTTCAAACGTTTTTCAATTTGAGCTACTTTGGACTGAAGTTGTTTCTCACGCCTTCGAGTATCCTGAAAGGGCAATGGCAATTTTGAATTTGGCCACTTTTTGCAGAGGAGTTTTTGGATTAAGGCCGACAGCTGGAGCCAAACTTCGGGATCGCTTTCTCTGAAGTAAAGCAAGGTTGGACCTGACGACACATTGAGCAAAGAGATGACTCATTGCCACTGTCTAACAGAAGGCAACATTTCACCGACCTCACTGATGAAAGGCATCCACTGGTAGATAACGACCAAACATGCCGGAAATACGTGCATCCAGCCGTGGGGAGTTCAGCATAGGTTTGTAATGACGGCTCTATACTCCGGGACATACTGGTCGTCTCTCCAAGCTTGTGATAAACTTCGACAATTTTGTCATTTCCACAGATGGAGTCCAGTCCATAAGAAGTCCGTACACATGTATGGTGACGCTGAAGTCCTTTGCTATTCTCAAGTAAAGTTTAAATCCTTCAGATGGGTGTTGCAACTTACTAAGAAGACCGATATCAATGTACTCCTCACTGTCTTCTGTCAGTAGCGACTGTGGCCTCAACTTTGTGGCTTTACGTCGCACATCGGTCAGGTCCATGTGAGCCACCAATATAGGGGATGGTGGAAGGGGTGCTCGCACAACCTAAAGGAGTGAGGTTCATTAAAGTATATGAGTAAAGTAAACCTGGCTGAAATGGAAATCAAACCCTAGCTTCTGCTTTATATACAAAAACTTATTCCACAATGCCTTGGTGTCTCCCTAGAAGGCCGGTTCAAGGTGTGGCCACATTCCCAGGACTTTTAACAACCAAATGGTGACCGAAGAGCCACATCTCAATTAGCACGATAGAACATTCAAAATAAGGTGCGTTCAAATAATGTAATTTTTAATAATTATCACTTTTTCGCAGTGAAAAATTAATAAAGAAATCGCTTACTGTAAGGTTAACATTATAATCTTACAGTTCTGGAAGTAATTGTTAGTAATTAACAAAACAAATTATACATGTACATGTTCAGTAACAAGAAAATGTTGAACAGTATAACATAAGAATTCGAGGAATATAAATTTGTTTTAAAAATAATTAAAGAAATAAATTTTCAAATATTTAAAAATAGAAACTCATGCAAACAACGAACTCAACCAACCAGTCAAAATTCATTCAATTAAATAAAAATAGAAACCCATGCGAATTTGCGAACAACAAACTCAACCAACTAGGAAAAGTAACGTCAGTCAAATGTCTTGCAACTTAAAGTACTCGTTTTGATGATTGAGGAGTACTAACTGATAAAGTGGGCATAAATTCAGTGGGTAAACTCCCCACTTTTAAAAATGTCTTCCCAGTTGCACCTGCACACACACCACAAGAAGAAAAATAATCATAAGGCATCAATTGCACCCATCATGCATTCAGATACCACACATGGGCCAACTGTGAAGTGAATAAAACACCACATACATAGGCAATGTGTGTAAAGTGAAACAAATACAACACCCGGCATAAAAAATGTAAGTTGTTTTTGTTTTATTATTATTAAACCCTTTACTTTAAATATATGAACTCACCTTTTATAAAGCAATCGTCCTTGAAATGCCTTGAACAAATTGTAGCTGTGTCTGGGTTGAAAGACGGATCAACACGGTTAATCTTGACAATTAACTGTCGCTTCCATTCGTGCCGTTCTTCCACATCTTTTTGCTGTTTTTATTTGCTGGGTCTGGCCTCTTCGGCATTCCATGAAAACTCAACCCCCTATTTCTGCCGTTGCGGGCACTGCAGCCAACAATTGCACAATTGTTTCCTGGCATTTTGAGGGGAAGAAATCATGGGTGTAAGTAGTGTTCTTTCGTTTGAAACATAGGGGGGGGGGGGGGGGGGGGGGGGGGGGGGGGGTCGGAGGACTCTTGTCCCATATATTGCTTCATACGTTTTGTGCGTTGCTTTTCTTCATTGTGTTGGTTGTTTGCTTTTTAGCGTCGCCACTGTTGTGCTGCCCCCCCCCCCCCCCCCCCGCCTGCCGATTATAAGAATAATCTTATATAAGAATACTAGAATACTAAAACAGTTTGTACGTCAGAATAAATTTATGTTTGTGGAGTTAGCTAATAACGCCTACAGTCCGTACCCATGTGCCACTTTAATCGGTCATTGAGAAAATGGACCCAAAAATATCAGAGTGGTTGACACTCGAACCAATATGGTTCTATAGAACCTTACCTTCAAATTATAACTAGAAACGGAACTTGTACACGAATTGTAATTGAAAACCAAGGTAAACACCCATGCATGGTACCCCATTATATACCTGTAATGGAAAGAAGATAGATACTTTACGGTACGTTGTCAGCAGCTTCTTGTTTGCCGAAACAATAATAGTCCAGGGAAAATACCTAATTTTGATTGGTTGATCTCACACAAATTGCAATAGAATATTTGACACCACAGTGCCCTTCTATAAGGTCCCTATAATGACATACTAATTATGCAATTTAGTCATATTTCCATCACTTGGATTTTTAGAGATTTTTAGTATGTCATTCTAGGGGCCTTATAGAAGTGCACTGTGGTGAAAAAAATTCTATTGCAATTTGTGTGAGGTCAAAACTTATTTTCCCTGGACCAAAAGCACTAAACGAAATCACGATCCATGTGCCAATATAAAACGACAGTCCACATTCATTGTAATGAAAATCTTGTATTTGAAGCAACCAACAATAAAACGCCCTCATCAGTCGTTTCCTTGTGTACCAGAGCATTCTCACTTAAGACCCACGTGGATGGTCTAATGAATTTGAAATGTGGCGTAAAAGTGAATAATTCCCCCACCCCCCCCCCCCCCCCCCCCCCCCCCACTCGGTCTACTCTCACACAAAAACGGAGCGCTACCGAGTGTATACCCCCTTAGCACCCTCCAATATTTATTAATTTTATTACAATGATTGCTTGAACGAAGGCCTTCTAATACATTTTCACTGTTGAATTTGTTTAAAATGGGAAAATGTTTATTCACGAGACACCAACAAAATTGCTTAAAATTAAGCATTGGCAGTTGTCGAGCTGCCATAGTAGCCTCGGGATGAACTAGGGATTAAAAGGCCTATTTTTTCCCCGAAGAGTATTTTTCAGTTCCAACTTTATCGCAATTTTTGTATTGAAGGAGAACGAACACTTGTTGTGATTCTATGCAATGTGGCTTTACCCAGCTACGGGGGAACAGAAATATGCGTACGATGGAGAGTGGCCGGCCTGCCGTGCTGCATTCGTGCAAAATATTAGCGAGGAAAAACAATTGTGTGGCGTCACAAGAGGGCGTTAAAATATAAAGCGAAAGTCTATGACAAATTAAGAGAAAATGACCTGAAAGTTTGTCCTCCACGTTGCCAATGAACCACTTCCGTCCTGCCAGGGTCATTTATGTGAACCACTGCATGCGCAACATTAACAGAAACTTGAATGAGGCAAACTGACGGATTAACAAGAACAAGAGACCCCGAAGGTCAAAAGACTAGATAGGAAGAAAGCTTGAACGAGGCGAACTGACGGATTTACATTTACAAAAGACCGCGACGGTCACACGACTGGATAGGAAAAAAGCTACAACGAGGCGAACTGAAGGATTAAAGAGAACAAGATACTACGACGGTCAGGAAACTGGATAGGAAGAAAGCTAGAACAGGCAAACTGAAGGATTTAAATTTACATAAGACCGCGCCGGTCACAAGACTGGATAGAAAAAAAGCTGGAACGAGGCAAACTGACACATTTACATTTACAAAAGACCGCGACAGTCACAAGACTGGATAATAAACAAAGCTTGAAAGAGGCGAACTGAAGGATTGACATTTACAAAAGACCACGACGGTCAAAATACTGGTTAAGAAACAAAGCTTAAACGAGGAGAACTGACAGATTAAAAAAGAATAAGACTACGACGGTATGTGAAGACTGGATAGGAACAAAGCTTAAAAGAGGCGAACTGACGGATTAAAAAAAAAAAAGATACTACGACGGTATGAAGACTGGATAGGAACAAAGCTTGAACGAGGCGAACTGACGGATTAAAAAAGTACAAGAGACCGCAACGTTCAGAAGACTGGATAGGAACAAAGGCAGCTAGAACAGGTGAACTAACGGAATACAAAAAACAAGAGACCGCGACGGTCACAATACTGGATAGGAAGAAAGCTTGAACGAGGCAAGGCGAGTCATTTAATAATAATTCAGTAGTTCTTTGTTTTCTTTATGTTTGTAAATAGTGTATAATTATCTACTTAGCCATGCTATGTTCTTACCGTGACGTCATATTTTGTGGGGTGGGGGGCACGGTGCATATTGCTTTTCATTTTAGGGTCACGATTAATCAGGGTTGTAGTCGAGTCCCTGCAAGTCCTTTCACAAGTCATTTCGTGAAGCCAGTCACAAATCCCTTCATAAAGGCAGTCACAAGTAACTGGATGAACAATGACAAAGGAATGCCTTTGTCAAAGCTGATTTGAATAGCTTGTGGTTTGAATTGGAACTGAAGGACTTGTGATTTACAGGGACTTACAGGGACTTGCAGGGACTTGTGATGGACTCGACTACATCCCTGCGATTAATGAGCAAACATAAACAATTGTGGCGGAAAATTAGAATTGTAGAAAACAAACAACCAACTACTAACAAACTAACTGTTGTTTGTTTGGCGCTGTGTAATTATAATTGTAGTTGACTTAGTCCCGACCTGAAACGTGTCGTGCGTTGGCCAAGTAATAATTTAATAAGCCTACGCGTTTCGGGAAAACAGTCCAATCTTAATTACACGGTCCAAGATAGCGCTGCCACCAGGCGGAAAATGTATAGGCACTAAACCCCCGGAGTTCCGCCTCACCGGTTTAGTATTTCTCGATCTCAGGCTCTGGTTCGTAGTCACAATATATGACCCAGTGAAGAAGTATAACGTGCAGTACTAAACAGTCTCTATTTTACTAAGGACAATTATGACACTAAAAGAAATTCACTCTTCAGGCAAATATTCAACACAACTCAAGAATATTAATGATTTAATTCTAATCCACACAAACACAGATGTGCTAAAGCTCAGTCAAGTTCACCTATATAACTACTTAGAGGAAATACAATGCTCTCTGCACTGGCTAAGAACGAGCCTTATTCTCTGAATTAATTCACCAAGTCGAGGATGCAATCACAGGTAGTGCTCTCTGTACTGGGAGGAAAATAATCAGTCTCCAAGTTATACCCCTAAATAGCTTAAATAAATTAACCACACAGGCAATCCTTATGCCTCTTAATCGGAATATCACTAGGCAATTCCTATGCCACTCGAAATAACTATCACTCGGCAATCCTATGCCCTCTAAACAAATTAACGCCAAGTCAAGGCCTCTGGCTAAGTCTGCCAGTAGTTTCTTGAATCTCCTTAGCACTTGGAATAACTTAGATGACCTTAGATTATTTTGTCAAACTCCTCCATTCCATTAATAAGCAGGCTAACTCACGATGTATCCTCTGAACTCGGGTTCAGCTCCTCAACTCGCTCCTCTAGTCTGCTCCTCAACTTGCTCCTCTCTCCTGCTCCTAGACTCGCTCCTCTGCTCCTCAAAGGATAGTGCTCTCTGCACTGGGAAGAAAATAACCAGTCTCCAAGTTAAACCCCTAAACAGCTTAAATAAATTAACCACACAGGCAATCCTTATGCCTCTTAATCTGCAATACTACACTAAGCAATCTCTTTGCTCCTCAAAATAACAATCCGCACTAGGCAAACCTTTGCCCTCTAAACAAATTAACGCTAAGTCAAGGCCTCTGACTAAGTCTACCAGTAGTTTCTTGAATCTCCTTAGCACGTGGAATAACTTAGATGACCTTAGATTATTTTATCAAACTCCTCCATTCCATTAATAAGCAGGATAACTGACGATGTGACGATGTATCCTCTAAACTCGGGTCCAGCTCCTCAGCTTCTCAACTGGCTCCTCTAGTGTGCTCCTCAACTTTAATTCTCCTCAGCTCCAATACTATAGCTCCTCCAATGATATTGTCTTCCCCCTTCCTCCGTTTGCTTGTTCCCAATATAACTCGAATGGTTGCTCCCGCTCCTCAGCTCCTAAGCTCCTCTGCTATTGGCAGCGCAGCGCAGCGCCCAACTAACCCAGAGCAACTCCAAACCAACCAGACCAGACCAGACCAGACCCCGAATTCACCAAATGTGCCCCTTTTATACGGCTTTGAATCGCGCGCCTTACGCGCGTACTTTTCATGAGCGTAGTAAATAGGCCACGCCCACAAGTTGTAAAACAACGAAAATTACTATGCACAACAAAGTTTTCGTTCATCAGTAAATCAATTATTTTAACAGTATATTTCTCAATCAAAGTATTCACATATTCTTTAAACTCTAAACTTTCATTTACACTTAAAATCCAACTCCAAAGTTCCCAAGGTTTTCCAAGTAAAAGCAAAAACTAAGTTTATGACAGTATGTAAACATTACGTACTTTCATTGATAAAACTTAGTGATGTCACCGAGGGGCATCAGTAAAAAAAAATTTCGATATCAGGTGTGGGGTGGGGTGGTCTAACAGGCCTCGCGGCAGACTTTTCTGGCGCCAGAAAATTTTGCAAAAAGGGGTGGGTCTAACTGGATTTTGGAATGAAAAAAAAAATTTCAACAAAAAAGGTGGGTCAAAACACCTGACTTGAACTACAAAAAAATATTTCACTCCATTTTTCGCCATTTTCAAGCATTTTGTTAAAATTTTCGTGATCAGTGACAGCGTCAGTGATCGAATTTTCAATCGAGAAAAAATAAAAAACTTACGGGCATTCTCGAGTTGGGGTGTGTCCGAACTGCAGTTGGTGAAATAAAAAAAAATATCCCGTGAAAAGGGTGGGTCCGAACTTCAGTTGGTGAAATGAAAAAAAAATATTCCGTAAAAGGGGTGGGTATGGCATCCGGATATCATTTTCAAAAAAAAATATCCGTAAGGGTGGGTGGGTCAACGCCGAAAATTTCGTTGGAATTTTCTGACCCGATATCGAGAAATTTTCTTCCTGATGCCCCCTGATGTCACCCTCATAAATATTCATGACCGAAGTCACGGCCGGCACTAAGCAGACGAAAAACATAGACAAATTGGTAGTTGAATCCTTGCTCAATGTTCTTCTTAAAAACTTAACTAAATGACTGAATTATATAAACATTAACTCAAGACAACTTTCTAGTATATAAATTATAAATTCTATAGTCTAAACCAAGAAATAATCCTTAAAAACTTGGAACCAATCCGTATCGACTTTAGAGATTCAGAAGGCAGCCATCTTGGATTTAGAAAACCCTATTCTAGCGATAAAATATGGTATTAAAGTGACTTAAGGGCAATAATCAATGAAACCTTGAAATGTGGAGAAGTACCATGTTTAAACATCTCGTCATATAGTACAATATTGGCCTTAATCATAACTACGTCTTCTATATTACTAGTATTAGGTCACTTCAATCGACAATTCTTAGATAGCCATCTCAAAATATAAACACTAAACACTAGTAACTCTTTACTTTCCTTGTTTGTTAATTTACATGTGATTTTAATTTATTCAACGGTACTTTCATTTATGTCATTCTGTTTCTACAATTCGTCAAATTTCCCTACTCTTCTGTCTTGGCCTTTATGTCGTATGTCCTCTTAGTGACGTCTTGCTTGGTGACGCGTCCATTCCGACCAAGATTGTGGTGGTATGTCTTTCGGTGATCTTTACAACTCCTCGTGCCAGATCCTTGAAGAGGAAATTTCTCCAACGACACTCCCTCTTACTTACTTTACTGTCATTGTCACTGTCTCTATTGCTGTCGCTGTCGTTGTCGCTGTCACTGTCACTGCTGTCACTGCTGTCACTGCTGTCACTGCTGCTGCTCTCTTCACTGCTACTACATGTACTGGTATCTTCTTCCCTTTCTTGCATCATTCTTTTCAGCTTAATACTTGACTTTGGTTTTCCTGAAGACGGGGATGTCTCTGCCTCGCTTTCTAATCTCTCGAGCTCCTTCTCTACATCTGACGCCATCAGAGAGAGGGCCGCATCTGCTGCACTTATCTCTTCCTCTTCCTCGGCTTCTTTAATTTTTGTATCGTCTTCTTCGATTTCCATCTTATCACCCCCTGTGGGCTGCTCTTCACCCTTCTGCTCCGCATGTGCCTCCTCCTTGCACTCTTCTTTCTCCTTCTTCTCACTCTCTCCTGCTTGTCGTCCCATATGCTTGTCTTCCGTCTGCTTCCTATTTTCCATTCCTCTCGTTTCATTCTTCACTTTTTGTGCCCGATCTTCTCTGTTTTCCTTTCCTCTGTACCCCCGCCGGCTCCGCTCTTATGGCTCGCTCTTTTTCACCTGTCTCTGCCAGTTGTATACCTCCTCATCTTTTCTGCCCCTCGTCATCATCCATGGCTTGATTTGTTCGATTCTGGCATTGACCTGGTTTATTTCTCCTGTCTGCCTCTCGTGGTTGGCATCATCGTGCCTCTTCAAATTGCCTCTGCTGCCATAGCTTAGTGGGCATTGGCGACACTGAAATCGCTCCCGATACTCCAGGTGGGAAGACTTGTGGCAGTCATAGTTAAATCGCTTGCCAAAGCACAATCCGCACACCTCACACTCGAATACTCTTTTGTCTTCAAGGATTTCCTTAAGGTCTTCTAGCTTCCTTGCCATGCTGTCCTAATTCCTTGCCATGCTGTCCTAATAACTGAGAATAATAAGAAGAAAACAAGAAGATTGTCTTAAAATTATTTAGACATATTACAGGTTTTTATATCGTACTGGGGTTTCTCCTTTCTGGCACTAATGACTATTTGTCCCTTTTAGTGTTTTTCTTCACAGGTGGTCCATCATAGGGTTTTAACCTATCTGCGTGTACCACAGCAAATTTGGCATTTCTCCCCTTCTTAATTCTGAACACGACCTCCGTGAGCTGCTTCACTACTTTGTACGGTCCTTCCCAAGGTAAGCCTAGTTTTGGACTTTTCCCTTTCTTAGTTGCTGGATTATGAAGCCACACATACATGCCCTCTGTGATTTTACACTCCTCTGCCCTCCTATTATAGTTCCTCTTTTGATGTTCATCTGCTCCTGTTAAACATTTCTTAGCCCTTTCATGTGCTACACATAAGCGTTCCCTCAAATCTTCTGCATAATCACTACTGTCATCAGAAATTTCCCTGCTAGGTTTCTTTAGTGTTAAATCTACTGGCAGCTCTACATTCCTCCCCAACATCATCATATTTGGAGTTTCCTGAGTGGACTCCTGAACGGCACTCCTATAAGCAAACAAAGCATAGGGTACTTGCTCATCCCAATCTTTCTGATTCCTAACTGGATCTACTATAGTAGCTACGATATTCATCAAAGTCCTATTGAATCTCTCCACAAAACCATCCGATTTTGGATTATACGGAGTAGTCCTAGTCTTCTGAATCCCTAATAAGCTACAAACTTCAGCGACTAATTTAGATTCAAAGTTTCACCCTTGGTCGCTGTGCAACTCTCTCGGTACACCAAAACGACAAATAAACTGTTCCACTAATGTCCTAGCAATAACCTCTGCTGTCTGATTCGGTAGGGGATATGCCTCTACCCATTTAGTAAAGTAATCCCCAACTACCAATATATATCTATTCCCTCTGTCTGACTCCGGTAGTGGTCCAAGTATGTCCATAGCTATCCTCTCCATGGGTGCTCCAACTGCGTACTGTTGCAGTGGGGCTTTCTTTTGTCTATGTGATTTCCGTCGGGTGCACATGCAGCATTTCCTAATGAATGACCTTACATCCTGAGCCAATCCAACCCAATAGTACCGATCCTGCACTTTTTCCTTAGTTTTTCTAATCCCAAGGTGTCCAGCTGTCTTCGATCCATGAAGTTCTTGTAACACCATTCGTCTGAATTTTCTAGGGAGAATAAATTTGTAGTCCACTTGTCTCCCATTGTCCGATTCCTATCTCCTGCAAAGAATGCCATATTTTACTTAATAAATCTTGAACTCTGTAGACATTCCTGATAGCTCCTTCCATTCTGGTCGCGCTTCTTTATTGTCCACCATATTTAACAATTTCCCTAACGTCAGGTCTGCAAGTTGAGCCAGACGAATTTCCTCACTCGTGATCGCTGGAACAATAGAAATGACTCTTAGATGACAATGAATTATCTCCTCTATTGCTATTGTCTTTCCCGTTTCCTGTGATGCTGACGTTTGGTTTTCTTTCTTATCTTTTTCAGCCTCAAGTCTGGTTTGACTGTCTGGCTGAAGTGTTACAGTTACTGGCTCTGCTACCTCATCTTTGATATGAGTAGTTTGCTTCTCCACTGGTTCTTCTCGGCCACATTGCTGACATTTCCTCGAGAGTCCGTCAGCATTTCCGTGTTGTCTCCCTGGTCGATGTATCAACGTGATATTGTGTTGGCTAATTGTCTCAAGCCATCGAGCTAATTGTCCCTCTGGATCCTTGAAGTTTGTCAACCAACGAAGTGCTCCATGATCTGTCATTATTGTTATTGCCCTGCCATACACGTACGGTTTGAAATGCTTTAGAGCAAAAACCACTGCCAACAATTCTCTTCTTGTAACACAGTAATTATTCTCCTGTTTGGTTAAACTTCTACTGGAATATGCGATCACTTTCTCCAGCCCATCTTGATTCTGTGAAAGTACCACTCCAAGTGCGTAGCCACTGGCATCTGTGTCGAGTATGAAATCACACGCTGGTAATAGATGATACAAAATAGGTGCTGTTACCAACTTCTCCTTTAGCACTGCAAAAGCTTGGTCACATTCTTCTGTCCACAAGAACGGTTTATTCTTCTCTGTAAGTCGGTGAAGTGGTCGTGCTGTGTCTGAAAATCCCTTGATAAAGCGACGGTAGTATGACGCCAAACCCAGAAAACTTCTGACCTCGGTCACTGTCTTGGGGCATTTCCAATTCTTTACAGCTTCAATCTTGCCGGGGTCTGTTGTAATTCCGTCCGCTGAAACAACGTGTCCTAAGTACTGCACACTTTGCTTGAGGAGGTGGCATTTCTTCGGTTTCAGCTTCAAATTCGCCCCTCGCAGTCGCTTAAGAACTGTCTCCAGACGTTCTAGTGCTTCAGGCACAGTTCTACCAAAACACAATATGTCATCAATGTATAGTAACAGGATTTTCCACTGTAGTTCTGCCATTACTCGTGCACAACAAATGCAGATTTGTCCTTTGCTTCCTCGTCTAATTCAACTTGCCAATATCCCGAAGCTAAGTCGAGACTAGTGAACCATTTTGCTCCTGCCAAAGCGTTGAGTGAGTCCTCGATATTCGGTACTGGATATGAGTCCTTTCTTGTCAAGTCGTCCAGTTTTCTGTAGTCGATGCAAAACCTCTTGGTGCCATCCTTCTTTGCCACTAAAACTACAGGTGAAGCCCACGGACTTGATGACGGTTCAATCAAATTTCTTTTGAGCAGTTCCTTAACTTGCTTCTCTGTTTGACCCTGGTGCTCTTCTTGGTCGCTGTTTAATGGGTGCTGATGTTCCTGTTTCAATCCGGTGTTTTACTAATTTAGTTTTCCCAATATCGAAGTCCCCCTTCGAGAAAACATCTTGGTACCCTACTAGTAGTTGTGCCAGAGCTCCTTGTTCTGCTTGATTTAGATTCTCGGCACTGTCCTTCCACATATCTTGTAAATGTTCCGGAATCTCCATTTCCATGTCAGTCATGGTTCGAATTGTATTGGAGTTAGTTTCCTCTTGTATTGGTGTAGTTATGGAGTTCTCATCAACAGAAGAAAATAGTCCAACCACTGTTCCTTCTGGTACTGTTGTGGCTTGATCTCCGATGTTCATCAAACGAATTGGTAAGACGCTTGCTTCGGCATTGACTAGTTCGCGCCACTAAGATTCCTCTGTCAGTTATATTACTCTGTTGCAGGCCCCTCGATAATTCCACTTCCTTGGTATTTCCCAGGCTTTTTGAAAGTTGCATTTACTACCATTTCATGTCCAGCTGGAACTGTAGTTGTTTCTGCCACACTAACTCTAATCTGAAGATCATTGTCAGTGATACTTATGCATGGGATCTGTTCGTCTTCAATCTGCAAGTTCGCTCTCCTCAAATCCAAACTTCCACCTGCCTTCAACAAGAAGTCTAATCCTAAAATTCCATCATTTTTAATGTCGGCTACTATTACACAAAGTTCAATGTGTGTCTTTCCTATTTGCAGGTCACAATATCCACTTCCCATAACTGCAATTGGTGCTCCATCAGCTTGTTTAATTCCTGACTCCATTGGTGAAAGCTGTGGTCTGTTATAGTCATCCATACTCATGTAAGTCGACCTCGAAATCACTGTATGAGTTGATCCCGTGTCCACAAGAAATTTGACCCTCTTGTCACAAATTGTTCCCATTTCAAAAACACCTGCTTGCATTGCACCAATCTTTGAGTGCTCTGATTCTTGATGAAGTTCACTACCTACTTCGAAGAAGTTCTGTTCCCCTGATTCAATGGGTCGTTGTGAGTCATCGGACACCTCTCGACCCGCTGAGCTGGCCGATGGTTGTTTAACTGCATCCTTTGCTCATTTGCTCCTCCTGTCTGGCACTGCCGAGCCATATGTCCAAGCTTCCCACATGTAAAGCATGTGATGTCCCTGTCGGTGAAACCTGGCCGTCTCTTCCTATCCATTTCTCGTTCATTGTTTCTTTGATTTTTCTGCAACTCTTTTACTGTAGTCATCAATTCAGTCAGTGATGCTCGTACTTCAGCTAGTCCTTTAGCAAAACTGGACATCTCTTCAGTCCTTCTATCAGTTCCAGTGATGTTCCTCGTATAACGACTCGGTTTTATTCTGTCCCTGCTGTGTTCAGCATGCAGAAAACATTCAGTTCCCAGTGCTGATCGGATAGCATCATCCAGTGTTGCTGGTTGTGACCGAAAAATTCCTGCTCTAATTTCAGAGTCGTCTATTGCATCTAGAAAGTGTCCTTTGGCCAATCTTTCCCTTACTTATCGGGGTACTTCTGGATATGCCATTGCTGTCATGTCTCGAATCTCCTGTCCGACTTATTTACCATCTTACAGGCTTCAAAGTGTTTATGATAATATCTCCATCCAACTCGGCCATCAAACCTTTCCGGGGTAACTTCCTTCTTGCTTACTTCACGTCTATTTCGAAAAAGTTCCTGCTCCCTAACATTTCCGTGGTTGGCTCCTCCGTAGGTTTCTTCTTCCTCCCAATTTGCTCGCCATTCCCTCCTTTGTTTCAAAAATCCATCTCGATGAATTCCATATTTTTCTTGCTCTTGTCCATAAGGTGCGTCTCCACCCTCAAAGTCAGTGTTCCGATCTTGGTCCTTCGACAAGCCCATTTCCGTCTGCTCCCTTGGCTCACCACGTCCTAGCTCGGGATAATTAAAGTTCAGTTCTCGTCGTTCTGCTCTCCATTCGTCACTATGGCTCCTTGTTCTCTCTCCTGATGAGAAATCCTTTCCTAACGGTACTGTAGTTTTCCTTCGAGCTCCTTGTTCCATTCCAATAGAAAGTGCCTTTCCATTGTCTTTTGTCTTGTTCTGGTGGTTTGGGTTGCCCTGGGTAGCTGGCGCTGTGCTGCTGAACCCTGAGGTGTAATTATCTTCTACTTCCATCCTTGTAGTCTTGTCCAGTTCACGTTGTTCCTTACGTTCCAAAAGTTCTCACTTCTCCGTCTTCTTGTGTCTACCGATTCCTCCTGTTCTACGTTACTCCTCGTCTCCTCTACTGTTTTATCGAGCTGCTTATTCTTCACTGTTTTATCCCACTGCTGCCACCAATGTGGCGGAAAATTATAATTGTAGAAAACAAACAACCAACTACTAACAAACTAACTGTTGTTTGTTTGGGGCTGTGTAATTATAATTGTAGTTGACTTAGTCCCGACCTGAAACGTGTCGTGCGTTGGCCAAGTAATAATTTAATAAGCCTACGCGTTTCGGGAAAACAGTTCAATCTTAATTACACGGTCCAAGATAGCGCTGCCACCAGGCGGAAAATTTATAGGCACTAAACCCCCGGAGTTCCGCCTCACCGGTTTAGTATTTCTCGATCTCAGGCTCTGGTTCGTAGTCACAATATATGACCCAGTGAAGAAGTATAACGTGCAGTACTAAACAGTCTCTATTTTACTAAGGACAATTATGACACTAAAAGAAATTCACTCTTCAGGCAAATATTCAACACAACTCAAGAATATTAATGATTTAATTATAATCCACACAAACACAGATGTGCTAAAGCTCAGTCAAGTTCACCTATATAACTACAATGCTCTCTGCACTGGCTAAGAACGAGCCTTATTCTCTAAATTAATTCACCAAGTCGAGGATGCAATCAAAGGTTGTGCTCTCTGTACTGGGAGGAAAATAATCAGTCTCCAAGTTATACCCCTAAATAGCTTAAAAAAATTAACCACACAGACAATCCTTATGCCTCTTAATCGGAATATCACTAGGCAATTCCTATGCCACTCGAAATAACTATCACTCGGCAATCCTATGTGTGGACGTGTGGACATAGTATAAAATAGAGCATGTGAGCGCGTCGCGTGCGTTGTTGTTATAGCGTTGTTTAGTGAAAAAATGTCCGAGTGGACGAAGCAATCGATGTTACAGCAAAGATGCCCCTGGGCCCGGCTTCGCCGAAGCCATTGTACCGTCTGTTCGC
Source organism: Crossaster papposus (assembly GCA_037893245.1). Classification (NCBI taxonomy): domain Eukaryota; kingdom Metazoa; phylum Echinodermata; class Asteroidea; order Velatida; family Solasteridae; genus Crossaster; species Crossaster papposus. The sequence goes on from JBAIAA010000730.1 coordinate 673,296, forward strand.
GACCCGTCGCGACATTAATAACTGTCCACGTATCCCGTACGTTTTATTGCCGCGATGTACATGTTCATGTACAATGTAATTCATGTACATCGCGCACACAGTACCCATAGAGCAAGGTACCTAACTAACAACCTCATTTCTAAAACACAAACTTCCTTCAGTGCGCAAGCGTCATTATGCTTTTGACCTTCCTGTTGAATTATGTATAGAGGTCGAGCACTGAGATTTGAGCAGTTAAACAAGACGATGTTATCGAAGGTCATTGCGTGTATGGTACGGCGTACGTTAGAGGACGCCCGCATCGGCGGCCTACGCGCGCTGCATATACCGTGATTAAGATCGTCTTGCAAACAAGACTAACACTGAACTAGCACAACCGCATTTAAATATCATCACCATTGGTGGGTTTTATAACAACTAGGGGATGCCGCGCTTCGGGCGGCACCCGCAAGCTGGGTGGAATCGTAACTTGTAGATAAATCTTGTTGACGTCCTGAAAACACTGTGATTGTATGGCAAGCAAACAGCGAAACTTATGGAGTAGAGTACCAGCTAGGTGTGTGTGTGTTAAACTTGCTTGTTTGTCAGTCCATGATGCTTTTAAAATGTGTCTACAAAGTTCGTTTCATGTTTCAAAAAGTTGTACATAAATCGGACATTTTTTAATTGAAAGCAACTTGCTAAAATAAAAACCTTGCTATTTTCTTTAAATAGACCATGGGCCACTGCATACAGTGCCAAGTTATGCCGACAGGCAGCCCCTTGGAGACCTTTCTGTTTATTAGGCTGTCTCATTTTAGCCATTACATAATTTATACACATACATGTATTTCTAACCATTGAGGAGTGAACTTTGCACTGGGGTTACTTTCCTCGCCTTGTGTGGCAGCTGCGGTGTGATTCCCACCTTATACACCTTGTGGTTCACGTATTATCTAGCTAGTTTGAGGCCTAGATTGATGTGTACATTTGCCTCAATATAAAAGTATTATTATTATCAAATAAGATCAGATCCAACGCGAAAGGTTAGACCTCCCTCCGCCCCGCCCGCCAATCCCCCAATCCCCCATCTCATCCAGCAATCCCCCATCTCATCCACCTGCCCCTCTCCTATTTCCAGGCTTTCATCCGGGGGGGGGGGGGGGGGGGGGGGGGGGGGGGGGGGGGTGGGTTGCAGGAAGGGGGGCCTAACAAAGTGCGCCACCAACGTTGAAATGTATCTCATTCATTCTTCCAAGCTCATGAGTCGCACATCTCACACAGTAAATACGTATAGATCGCTACCTCGAAGCGCACCATTAAAACACGTACAAATTTGCTCCGTGCATCGCCCTCTGAATTCAGTGATTTATACAACGTCCGCAAAGCCAGGTACACAGGCACGATCTACACGGATTTTTTGGGTGGAGATGTCATTTTCTGCCATTTTCGTTCGAAAACAACACGATAATACGCAAGGGGTTCACAGGCAGATTTTTTTAAAAATTCAGTATATCACTGCTACATTCTTTTTTAACGTATCCCTGGAAAAATATTAGTGGGTTCGAAGCACGATTTTTCACAATTTATCGATTATTATTGCCCTTTTTAGGGGAGGCATTTGTTAACGTCGTTTGAGTATTTGTGCACAATCTTCACGTGCATCAACGGTACGTCAACGTTTAATTTTTTCGACTGCTTTTTTCATTTTCAATACAATTTTTGTCATTGGATGATAAAAATTAAGGTAAATAACAACGTTTTACAACTACAAAAGACAAGATGTGAAGATTGGATGCCAAAAACTCTTTATTTTTTTGCGTGAGAAAGTTGTTCCCCCTATTTTGAGAATGGACGGTACCACAGCGTTTCGCAATCACAGCCTCAAAGGGCTGGGAGATTGGATGCGATTCTTCAGCTTTATTTGCTAAAAATCTAAATTGTATCAGGGAATTGCTTTAATAATTACACAAAGTGGTCCAAAAAGTGTTTTGTGGTAAAAAAAACACAGTTTAACATGTCTTTTGTGAACACTAATTTCCTCATTTCTGATTGGTCAGTTGCTGCGTAATGAGATTCGTGTAGGAGAACAGTAGATTCTCTGTAAATAAATACTACGTTGGCGTTGCTGTATATTTACAGCAAAATGTGTTGTTATAAAACAGTAATGTTGATGTCTTCACATAACGGAAGAAAATGCTTGTTCAAAAGATGATGTTTCTTGTTCCAGTACAAAACTTTAATTTAACAGCGAGCATTCTGTAACCAAACAGAGAAATTCAGAAAAATGTATATCGACAGTACTAGTTTTGTTTCTATGCAAAGAAATCCAAAAACAGCTTAAAAAAACCAAAAAACACTAGTAGCACAATCGACGTGCGGTACGCGTGATTTTTTTCCCAGCATGGTAAAGGCCAATTATCATAACTGGGCATGTCTAGACCCCATTGACTGGAAGAGACTTTAGGTTCTTAGAACCTTGCTTCCCCTCAAATTGAATCAAAGAATGTCCACCTTTTGAGTCTTTTCTCTGACTTAAACTACGTCCCTTTTACACCCATTGTCAATATTTAAAAGGAACAACAAGTGTCAATTCTTACTAATGCTTTAAAGTATGAGATGAATTAAGCCCATTGTTCAGTGGTACAAGCTACTAAGAAATGTGAAAGCTTTGTCCTGTCTGGTTTCCGTGTTGCGTAACCAAACAATTGAATAAAGGTTGGGTAAAATGAGGGCGTTTAAAATGCCCAGTAAACTCGACATCGAAGTCATTTGATGCCATACATTCTTGTGCGTCGGGTGTGTTTCTGCTAACTCCGCTAAAATGTCTTCCAGTGATGATCCGTACATATTTTTGAGTAGGAATACGTTGGGAGATATGTTGTGTCACCTCAAGAACTGACTCGCCAATTTATTTTGATGGTGATTCAAACCAGCATTTTGGGACATATTCGATGAGGATTTATACTAAAGCGGCAGATTCAAAGGTGAAGAAACTCGTGGCTGATTTGGACCCCTTGTAACAGATCAGGAAATGATAGAAAATAAGCAAGAAAAGGTAACAATAACTTTTTATTCCCAACATTTGGCTTAGCACTCAGCAGCTAATTTTGGCTTATTATTTTTAGCCCCTTATTTAGCCCCTTTTTAGCGTCAGTAGTCATTATTTCGTGTCGAAAGTATACCAGCCTTTTGTTAAACCCTGAACGGTTTCATTATCACATGTCAAACCAGACTGTCAAACCGGATAAAAAAACTAATTTCTGTTGGTTTTTCGGCCGGTATACGACAGGACAGCATGGGTGAGTTAGCGAATGTAAAGTACATGTATGTGTTGTACGTATACAAGCCCTTTCAAAGTTGTGCATTAGTAGTGCTTTTTAGGACCTTCGAACGTATGACATAACTATGCCCTATCTGCGTCGAAAATTATTCCCATTTACAAGAAATCAATTCCTATTACATGTACATATTTTAAATCGCAAACCATCGCTTCGACTTTGCTAATGAAAAGGTTTATCCTCCACATTATTTTTCTTTGTCGTAATAAGCTCTTGGACCCTTTTCATTTTCGAATGTTTTAGACAAACCTTGATGCAATTTGTTACACTCCGTTTGGCGCATCCATTTTATTGTATTGTTGTTATTGTTGATATCGCAGGTTGTGGCAAATCTGTGCAATAAGGCTTTTGGACGAACCACTCCATACGGTCGAGCATGGCAGCATCTCGCCTCTACAACAAGGGCTTCGGTGGCCAGAACCAGTGAGGACCATAGGAGAGCAGTCAGCCGGGCTGAAACCGCATAAGCGCGTCGTCGACACAGCAAAGAGACCGCCAAGACAACTGTTAAGAGCTCTTGGGAAACTGTCAACATAGCTCTTACCAAGTTGTAATAAATATATCAATAGCAATTTCTGTGTCCATTGAGTCGTTCTTTTTCTGTTAATTCTTAAAAGAATGTACAGTTAACTGTACATTCTTTAAAATAATCGTCACTTTCTGAATAGAGTGACGTCACAAGAGTAGTTTAATAATCATTAGCGCGTGGTGACCATTCGCCGTAGTGCATTTTGGCAACTTCGGGGCCTTTCGCGTCGGTTTGGTCACTCTCGAGGAAGCTCTCGAAGAAGGTGTCATTGCAAAAGCATATACTACGGAGCCCTGGAAGTGCCATCCGACTTGTTTAGATCCTGATATATTTTATCTCAGGATGACAACATAATAGAGGCAAAATGACGACATCCTTTGATATTTGTTCGCTTAATCGCGTGATGACGACATCCTGAAAGTACGATGACAAAATCCTATAAGATATCGACATGCTGAAAGTGGGATGACGACATCCTGGGATAATATATCGCGGGATGACGACATGCTGATAGTAGGATGATGACATCCTGAGATAATATATCGCGGGATGACGACTTTCTGAAAAAATATATGCCGGGATGACGACATGCTGATAGTAGGATGATGACATCCTGGGATAATATATCCCGGGATGACGACATGCTGATAGTAGGATGATGACATCCTGGAATAATATATCCCGGGATGACGACATGCTGATAGTAGGATAACGACTTCCTGAAATAATATATCCCGGGATGACGACATACTGAAAATGGGATGAAGAAGGACTTTCTAATATTTTTGAAAAGGTGATTAAATTGTACTTTATTTTGTAGGCGACTTACGAAAGCTTAAAGTGACCATCCGCGTTTCCGCGTTTCTGAGATAATTTATCTCTGAAAGACGGAATACTGAGAAAAGAATATGGCCTTTCCGTGATATCGTATTTCAGAAGGACGTCTTTCCATGATAATCGTATTTTGGAAAGACGTCTTTCCACGATATTGTATGTCGGAAAGACGTCTTTTATCACTCATGGAAAACGCGTCTTTCCGGTATACGGAATTACGGTGGCCCACAACTGTCACGGCAAAAGGTTCAATTTTCAAGGCCTTGCCACTTTGGAAGTATCAGATTGGGTTTAAAATTGGTATGTTATTTTTTTTTCGGGATGTGTTATATGTAATAAAAAAGGTGTCGACGTAGTGATGACGTCCTCGTGAATATGAACTTTGAATTGGACTTTTAAGCCATATCTGATGAACACAATATGCTAAATTCAATATTCTTTTTATCATAAATTTGTCACACAAATACACGACAAATGTGTGACACCGTGATGATGTCATCAAGATGTCATCAAAATCGCGATTTGCAAACCAATTACAGAGAAGGATAGGTCCGATCGTCATGAAACATTTAAATATGTCCAGGGCGGTTCCACGCACATCGTAATGTCCCATCTTACTAACTAATATATTTGGATTGACTGTGTCAAAGGCTTTAGATAAGTCAAGGAATATGCCAATTGCTACATTATTATGATCGATCGCATTACATATTTTACTGAGAACAAATGATGTTGATAGTTGACCGGTTTTGTCAGAAACCAAATTGTGACTCAGAAAGAATATCATTCGCATTAATAAAATATATTAATCTAATGTATGTTATCTTTTTAAATAACTTGGAGAATGTCGACAGAACCGATATTGGTCTAAAATTAGAAATATCATGCCTACAACCTTTTTTGTAAATTTGTATAACCTGGGCTAAGTTTAATTCATCGGAAAATACTCCTGTTGTTAAACATTAATTGAAGATATTTGCTAAAGGTTTCGCCAACGAATATCTTGCCTGTTTGATTACCCACAAAAATCAACCCGTCGAAACCAGGGGCCTTGCCAGAATAAATGTTGTTAAGATTGTCCACAATCTTATCTTGGGTAACAGTGTATTTATGAGATTTGAATGTTTGCCTGGTAAAAAAGCAATAAGATAAGTAGTTTGCGGTTACACCACAATAATACTCTAGTGAGAAAGTGTCTTTAGTAAAGTAAATAATAAAGGTGTACTGCTTTTTAGTGTTTGAAAAGTTGCTTTTTCGGTCGCGACATTTATGTTGCCTAGACCTTACTGTAGTGAGCACTTCAATATGCTCTAGCTCTCACCAGAGATAATGTTGACTTGTGTGTGGACAAGTGGACATTCTTTTAATATAATTTTAAACCAAATCATTACTGCGGACGCCCAGTTACGGTCCAACTAAATGCCTACAATTATTGATCCCAACAGAGTACCCATGGTGCATTGCAACACAATTTTGCTTTTGAACGTTACACAATAATTTGTTGCCAGTATGACGTCACGATTTGTTTACAGCTTGGAATCCACCAGACAACCCAAAAACAAAGCGCACGCCGACGTAACTTTGACGTCAGGAGTACCGGGGTCTATTGCAATGGAATGTGGGGGAAACCAGTGTTACCAATTTGCCACATTCAACTTGGTTGAATTTAATCAATCCGTATGGTAGGCTTTGTCTGTTTCCGTGGCGCTTTTGCTTTGGCCACGACGCTTTGACTTTGGTCGTGACTGTTGTGGGCCACCGTAGTATATCGTTAACCAGTTCGCGCCGGATGACGTATATAAACGCAAATATTTCCCCAGATTCAAAATGGATTACGCATAAACACGCCAAGTTCAAGTTCGGAAATGTATGTCAGCAGCGGGCAAGGCCGGAAATGCGTGGGTGTGCTTCCCGGCACTATCAGCCTGAACACGCTTCGGATTGAGTTTCGTTAAAAATAATCCCGCCCGTGGGCTCGGCGATGTTAAAATAATCCCGGCGCGAACTGGTTAAAAGACATTTTCTTGAGAGATACGATTATCATGGAAATACGTCTTTTTGTGATACGATTATCACAGAAAGACGTCTTTCTGAGATACGATATTAGGAAAGACGTATTTTAGAGATACGATATCACGGAAAGACATATTTTTATCTCATTATTCCGTCTTTCTGAGATAAATTATCGCAGAAACGCGGAAACGCGAATGGTCACTTTAAGCTTCCGTATGGCTAATCTAATCAGGATCCTACATAGTTTCAGCAGCATGTCGTCATCCCGGGATATATTATCCCAGGATGTCGTCATCCTACTTTAATGTGACGTCACATATCCCATGATGACGTCATCATGACGATTTTCCCCTTGGCCCTGCTTGGGATGGTGGTCGAGGTGTGTAGTCGAAAAGCGATCGGATTTACAAAAGTGTCAAATTCAATACTCTGAAGAAAAACGTGTACACATTATTGTGAAAAAAATTGCACCTTTAACGTGACGTCACGTGACCACGAATTCTTAATCGTGACGAATTTTGTTTAGGACCAGCTGTGAGTGGGGGTCTAAGAGTAGGCCAAGTCTAAAGTCGATCGGATTTACCGAAGTGTCAAAGTGTATTGTCCGAACAAAAAAACGTGTACAAACCCTATGGGGAAAAGTTTGACAGAGAACAACCCAATCCCCCCCCCCCCCCCCACCCCCCCCCCCCCCCCCATTAAAAAAAATAAAATAAAATAGATATGTGTTTGTGAACACACACAGAGCTGTTTCGGGTGTTGAAATAATGAAATGACCAATATGCGTATGGTGGCCTAAGTGTGTGCCAAGTCTGAAGTCGATCGGATTTGCCCAAGTGCCAAATATATATTGGTTGAAAAAACGTGTACAAATTCTATGGGGAAAAACTACACCTTTAATGTGACGTCACATGACACCCGATGATGTCATCATGATTTTGTGATGTCATCTTAATTTGTGTCTATAAAGCAACCTGGAATACTTGCATACCAAGTTTGACCCCATTCAGCACTGTACTTCCAGAGATAAAGGGTCTTATAAACTACTGCACCTTTAATGTGACGTCACATGACCCACGAAGACGTCATCATGACGATTTTTCTCTTGGCCCTCCTGGGGATGGTGGTTAAGGTGGTAAGTTCATATCATTTTGAATTTTTAAATTATAAGGCACTTCCGGTTTGGACCGGAAGGAAGGGTCAAGTCATTCTGCATGTAATTCGAAATATAAAGACCCCTTCTACCTATTCCCGTTAAAATATAAATCAGATCTCTTACAGTTGATTTTATATTGATTTTCAAAGATTAAATCTATGAATATTTGGTTGCTTGTAATCTGACACTTGGTGGCGTCATCGTGACGTAATTAACAGAAAGCTTGAGAGCTAACTTTGGTATTTAAAGCAAAAATCTGGATTATATCTATCGCGGTTGATGTTTAAGCGATTTTTGTAGGTTTAACGGTCTTTTCATTGTAACTTCCGGTTTGGTGACGTCATTAATATTTCTCCATTTCAATATGTTCTTAGCATAAAGCTGATTATATACACCGGTTATAAAGCGATTTGATCAAACTTCGCCACACCCATCAACTGATTATTCATTTTAAACATTTTTTAACCTGACACTAGAGGGCGCTATAACACTTGATGACGTCACCGGTAACTTTTTTGTAGAGTGCAGCTAACCTTAGACTATCATCGTTAAAAGTAAGTTCATATCATTTTCAACTTTCAAATTATAAGGCACTTCCGGTTTGAACCGGAAGGAAGAGTCAATTTCTTTTTTGCTAAAATACGAAATATGGAGACCCTGGATTATTCTATTATAGGCCGTGGGCCAGAAATCGTAGCGTGCAAGATCATTCAAGGTTTTCGGTGGCAACTTGTTTTCTTTTCTAATGAACACATTTTGTGTCACAGATTGACATTTCTTCTGTTGCCCGCACTGAACGTTGCGCGTTAACGTGAAAATCAAGGTTGAAAATATTCAATTTTCCGTCGCTTCGTGGACGTTTTTTGAACCACCAACAGAGGGCGGTATCTGCAACCTCGAATCATCGCTTCGTGGGCTACTTAGAAAATCGCGTTAATGTACCCGGGAACGAGGAAGGCAGAAGCAATATGGCGACGCCCTTGAATTGGGCGTGCGTTTGCCACGTCTGCGAAGAAAAGGGGGAAATTACACCATTTTCAGAGACGAGCTGGCAGAAATGTGTAACTTGTTGTCAGCAATGGGAAGAATTGGATGGAAAGGAGAGGGGGGTTGCGATTGAAACTTGAAAGTAACGAAATAGCAAAAAAACCCGAGCGACCAAAAGACTACCACTAGTGTACCACAGGCCTGTACTATCCAGAGGTAAGTTCCCATGTCATGGGGAATAGCCATGACATGGTATCGGGCTATTTTAGCATTAGAGACACTGTTTATACTGAGACCAAAATGAAGTTTGGGTACAACTATAGAATGCAGGGCCACTCAACCCCTCTCGACTTTATTTACCCTATCACATAAAATGGAGTGGCCATGTATTCTATGGGGCTGGGTATTGGGGTATACAGGGTTAGGGTTAGGGTTAGGGTCGGTTCAGGGTCGGTTCATTATATGTCCTAGGGTAAATAAAGTCGAGAGGGGTTGAGTGGCCCTGCATTCTATAGTTACTCCCATTGGCTTAGTTATAGGCTCAATCTGATAGTGGACAGGTCATGCAGGTGGGATGATGTTTAATTTGTTCATGCAATCAGTCTTTGTAATTGTAGAGTACCCCACCACTTGGAAAAACACGCCTAAAATCATCTGGTTACGTTGTTTGAATCTCTAAAAAAACACAATTCAAGTCCAAATGAAAAGTACCTAGCCTGCCTGGTAATTGAAAACGAGGCAATGCAAAACATCCAATCATAACAGATTCTGCGAGCATTAATTAGTCATGAATTAATTAGTAATTTTGCATTTACTGTGGTATAGCTGAACAGTGCGGCAAAATGGCAACAGAAGCCGTTGCTGAGATTATTAAGGGTATGGAGTCAAACAACGGCTGTTAGAGGCCCCCAAACGGATCTTTATGGGGATTAAAATGTGGATGAAGATTGTGCCCAAATGTGCAACCTGACAGCTGGGCAACAGAAAGATTTGAATTCAGCACCCTCGAATTGACAAAGAACAACCATTTAAAAGTTGCCACCAAAAACCTTGAATGGAGCTGTCTGAACTTGGCTAATTAAAGCAACAAACTGAATTATATCTACCGCGGTTGATTTTGTTCAGCATTTATTTAATGTTTAGAGGGCTTTTCATTGTAACTTCCGGTCTAGTGACGTCATATTTTGTCTCTCCGCCAACTTGTTCCTAACATGAAGCCGACTATATACACCAGTTCTAAAGTGATTTCAGCAAACTTCGCAACACATCAACTGATTATTCATTTTTAACGGTTTTCAACTTGCCGCTAGAAGGCGCTGTAATATTTTATGACGTCACCGGTATTTGTTTTGAAAAGCACTATGACCAGGGACTAACATTGTTGTTTTGGCTGAATTGCCGAAACAGCTAATTATGCAAACCCGTAGGGTGGGGGAATGACTTGGAATAAAATTATTAGAAAAAACAACTAAACGTATACTAAACAGACATGCTTGAAGGGCACGGGATACCTGTATACGGATTGACTTAAAAGAAGGTGCATCAAAGACATTTCCCATGTTGTTCGTTTATGTCCGAGTAGTTCGTTTATTTTTTAGTTGATCGTTTATTTATGAGTTGATCATTTATTTCTTAGTTGTTCGTTCATTTCCGAGTTGTTCATTTCTGTACGAAGTATGTGCCCTACTCGTACGGTGGGTGTGTTGTTTTTTGTTGTTCTTCGTTCATTTCGCGTTTTCGTTTTGTTTATGTTCTGTAAATCTGTAATTGTACCGTTTTTTTGATTCGTTGTTTTATTTATCTGTTTATATTTTTCTGTTTATTCTGGCAACTTTGGTCTGGATTTGATTATTTATTTTTACAACTAATTTTGCGGTTTATTTTATTATCTTATTTTCATTTTTGTAAACAAAGTATATAAAACAAAATAAAAAAATGGTTGATACTTAATTGTCGTGTGTTCTACATTTGTTAGGGAATTTTGATTTGTTTACTGTACATTCCACATTTTTGTGTAATTTAGATTTGATTTTGTGTTTGGTTTTTGTTTTGCAAGTTTTGCTTTGTGTTTTTATTTGTCTTTTGTTTACGTGTAAATTCCGGATTTTTGTGGTAATTTCATTTGTTTTTTGCTTTGCAAGTGTTGTTTAAAGAGAAATATTCCTGTTGACCGCACATAGTTCCAAGTGTTGTCATAAGTAAATTGCTTTGCCAGATTTAGAATACCAGGTGTAAGATGTCCTTTGATAATTACAACAACCCTCTTGCAGTGGACATAGTGTATAAGTTCAAGAAATCTATGAAAACCCGTTTGACTGTTGAACAGATTAACTAATGGTGTTTTGATGACTTGCTATACCAGAAACAACGCTCTTTGTCATGTTAATAAAGGTCATTTGGCTTTTGACTTTGATCTTTCATTTTTTTAAGCGTTTTATAATAATAATGTTATGTAATTTGTGATTATATGTAATTTCCCACCGTCTTTTTAGTGTAATCTGTCGATATGTTTGTTTGACATTTGCTGGATTTTGTTTTCTATTTTGTATGTGCTGATTTTAACTGAGAGTCTTCTGAGAGTCTGACTTTTTTCCTTTTCCTCTTTGATAATTGATCTCTTCCTGTTTTTTATTTGATTGTTTATTTTGTTCAGTCATCATTTTTGTTAACGATGTTGCAGTTTTTGTTCAATGATGTTGGAGATGTGTGACTATGTGTATTGTTTGTTTAGCTGTAGTATTTAGCTGAAGCTGTAGCTGTGGTATACAAAATGTGAAATGAACAGAGTCTTTTTGAACTCCACTACGAGGGAAACAAATAGAATACATTAATTTATTAATTAATACAATTAAACTTTAAAGTGAAAAAATAACTGGCAATGCGGGACTTAACTAAACTGACATTATTTTACATTATACAGAAATACTGGTTAGTCAATAGTGATGGTGCATTATCTGTGTACTATACTTACGATAATATGAAAGGCATTTCTAAAGATGTTTACATCTTCTTTTCCCACATCGATTCTATATTTGGCGATGCTCTTACATGTGGAACAATACATAATTTCATAAATATCCTGTGCAGAAAAAGAAAACAAAGATAACATAATATAAAATTACGATTCACAGTGGAGTTTCTGTCAAATTAGTGTGATTCACGTGACACAACGGCTATGTGATTAACCTGCGGCACAAAGGCAACTGCGCCAATTTACCAGTACATCGCTGACCAGTTGTGTGAATAATTCAATTTGATCAAAGCATGTACTGAGCTGAGATGGCGGGTGTTGGTTAGAGAGGGGGATTCTTTTCCCCGCATATTTGTGTTGGTCCTCAAATAGCATGAATTATTTGGTGGTTGCTTGATAATGTAATAATGTTGGATGTGTTGGTAATATCGACTTGCATTATAGCGTCATTTTCAACACCTCGCGACAGGGAAACACCACATGCTTTGAGCTTCTCACTTGTCTGTTTTAAATAGAAGGAGACTCCCCAATTTTTCATGCGCCTGCTTAATAATTGCAGAAGTGCGTCCGAATTTAGATCCTCAGCTTGCCTAGGGCGCCATCAATCAACATAGATTGGCTTATTATTACTTAATTCGCGGCGTGTGACAAAGCGTTGGCCGGGCGCCTGTGGGATTGGTATAAAAAGAAGGCAGGCAGTATCTGAACGAGGCATCAGACAATGTTCAACTGGCGGTAGTTCAAGGTGCACCATGGAGCTAAATATGTTTTGTACAAACGCATGCATAGTTTGGTTCGTCGTAGTAGTTCCACTCGGTAAGTTTTTGACAAGGCTTTTTAACACCGTTAAAGGTAGTATACACCATTGGCAATGCGCCGTATTTTTGGCCGCATGAGGGCGCTGTAAGACGCCATTTTCTGGGTACCCAACACAGGCAAAATAGCGTTTATTGAAGTAGTTTTAGTAACTTTACTTTATCTTTAAATTGAATATTAGAAAGAAAAACAATTTGGAGCTGTAAGAATAATTAAACTGACGTGAATTATCTCCTAATCACTTTTAATTATACCCCCAAATACCATGAGCACAGCGCCCTCAACGTTCAATAATACGGCCTATTGCTTGAATTATAATGAATGAGTAGATTTGGGGATTGTATTTTATAGTAAATATCGTTTAGCTGACCTGTCTGAAGTTTTACAATCATGGATGTCAAGAAAAGCACGAAAAACAGCGTTTGTTTTCAACCGGTGTCGAGCAGTTATTCTTATGTTATTTGTGTTTTTTTGCGATCGCCGAAAAATCTAATTTTCAGAATAGTAAAAGGATATCTAGCGCAATCATTTTGCTGGATGCCTAAAATCAGTATTTACTTTCATATGAGTAAGATATTTCTTAATAATTCGGTATTAACAATTTTTGATATCTACAAATGGTGTATACTACCTTTAAGAGGAAAGACCGGTGTTACAACTGAAAATGTAGTAACCAACGGAAAATGTACCACCAACCGATAATGTCACACAAATTGACAATGGGCTGAGTGTTACCTTTACTCTAACAATCCTTGAAATGATGTCCCAGCTTGCCACAATAGAAACATCAAAGATTTCCCCGATGGTTACGTGGTTTTGGAGTACTCGGTTCAGTGTCCATTCTGGGTTAAGTAGGATAACACTAGTTTCCTCCACCCATTGGTTGGTGGGGCTAAGCTGACGATAAACGCCAGAAAACTCTTTCCATGCGCCTATAATACTGCTGGGCAAGTTCGGTCATCTCATCGATGGTTGCAGGCTTTCGTTACAATAGGAAACAAGACCATATTGTTCTTTTAAAGGTTATATACACCATTTGCAGAAATCAAAAAAAATTACTACCTAATTATTAAGAAATATCTTACTTATTTGAAAGTACATAATGAATGTAGGCATCCAGTAAAAGTGTTGCGCTAGATTTCCTGTAAAAGTGTTCCGAAAATCTAATTTCATAAAAACAAATCACAAGACCGGACGGCGATTGCCAAAAGACAAGTGCAAACATAAGAACTACTGCCTAACGCCGGTTGAAAATGAACGTCGTTTTTCTTGTTTTTCTCAACAACCATGATTGTAAAACTTTGGACAGGTCAGTTTTACGAATAATTACTATAAAATACAACCCCTCCAAATCCACCCATTCCTGATAATTAAAGTAATAACCAATGGTGTATCCTACCTTTAACAGCAAGCCGGTCACACCCTCATGTCATAGAAAGCTCTACCGATCGAGTAAAATAGTTTTCCAATCTTACTGCAAACTTGAAAGCAGTTTATCCAGTTTCACGCTTAGCTTTCGCGATTTTTCTAAATCTTGTTTCGGTCAATTAAAATCGCCCTAAAAATGCGCTTTTCAAAGTGGAAAACTGGAAGCTAGACATATATCGTAGCGTCCGTGCCGGTTGGCCGGTAGGGAGCGCTGGAGCGATTCCACGGTGGTGGGATCCGAAAACCCGTCCCCGGATCGCGCATACGCCGAACCAGTTCTGACCAGTTCTAGAGACCGCGTGATTGTGTGAGCTTCAAGTCAGTGTTTTGAGGCGAGAGTACACAATAAACGGCGGAGATTCACTGGAAATCACGGAACACTTGTGTCAAGATTTTGTCTTGTGTGTTGTGTCGACCCCAGGACAAATCTACGTTACATTGGTGGCAGCGGTCGGCATACAAGAGGACGAAAAAAAGACCAGGTGAAGTGTTTATGTTTTCGCAAAACCACGATGGTATTGCGGCCAACTCGCCCCACGGCGAGAGGGCAGGCCAGAGTATGGGCCCGGGGAACGGGGATCAATCTAGAGAATATTCAGGCACTCCGTGCCTCACGCCGGAGGAGTTAGAGGCCTTCGTTAATGACTTACCGGAGAGCTCGGGGGGGGGGGGGGGGGTGTCGTGGGGGGGGGGGGGGGGGGGGGGGGGTGTCGGGGGGGGGGGGGGGGGGGGGGGGGGGGCTGTGGTTTCCTTTGAGTCAGGGTGTTTCCTGGGGGAGGAATTGGAAATGATAGCGGGGAATTTCGGGACATTTGAGTGAGGGCGCCCTTCCCCATAAATTGTCTGGGGTCGCTACGGAGTCCGGCCCGTGTTGTAGACGGCGGCGCGGCAGACGGTTGGTTCCACGCGGAGCAATTCCGAGCTGTGCCCGTCGATGCAGCGGGGACGGGGCCTCATCGGGGCATCCCTCAGTTGTTCTATACAAATGATATCGAGTCCGTGGGGAGCCCGGCCCGTACTGTAGACGGCGGCGCGGCAGACGGTTCGTTCCGCACGGGGCGATCCCAAGCTGTGGCCGTTGATGCGGTGGGGGCGGAGACTCGTCGGGACACTCCCAGGGTTTACTACGCTACCCCAGTGGGGGCCGCCCAATGCTGCAAACGGTGACGCAGCAGAGGTTTCGCTACGCTCGGAGCGAGTCCAAGCCGTGCCCGTCAGCGCAGCGGGGGCGGGGCCTCGCCAGGACACCTACAGTCCCTATTCGAGCCCGGTGGGTTTTCAGGGGCCGCCCAGGGCCGTGGACGGCGGCGCGGCCGGCGGGTCGCTCCGCTCGGAGCGTTCGCGGGTCGTGTTCGTCGACGCAGCGGGGGCGGGGAGTCGTCTGAAGACAGGTCACCAGAACAGCGCCCTCTCAGGGAGCGATGGACTACACAGGGAGTCATTGTTCGAGGCCAGCAGGGAGACGGGAGGCGGCCCCGAGGCGAGCCAACGGAACAGAGTTGCTGCGCACACCAGGCAGTGGAGCGGAGCCGTCGAGGTTGCTCCTCATACGGGGCAATGGAGCAGAGTCGCTGGAGTTGCTCCTCACGGGACGCAACGGGACGAGGCTGCTCCGCACACAAGGTAACGGGTCGGAGCCTTCAGAGCTGCTCCTCGTGGGAGTCAACGGGGCGGAGCTGCTCCGCACATGACCCAATGGAGCGGAGCCGTCGGCAATGCTCCGCACACAGGCTAATGGAGCGGAGCCGACTGCTCCGCATGGGAGTCAACGGAGCGGAGCTGCTCTGCACACGAGCTAATAGAGCGGAGCCGTCAACGCTGCTCCGCACACGTGTTAATGGAGCAGAGCTGCTCCGCACACAAACCAATGGGGAGGAGCCGTCAACGCTGCTCCGCACACAGGTCAATGGAGCGGAATTGCTCCGCACACAAGCCAATGGAGCGGCGCCGTCAACGCTGCTCCGCACACAAGTCAATGGAGCTGGAGCTGCTCCGCACACAAGCCAATGGAGCGGAGCTTCTCCGCACGCAGGCCAATGGAGCGGAGCCGTTAACGCTGCTCCGCACACAGGCCGGCGTGGCGCCGGCGATGTGCTCAGCGAGGGGCCGTCCCAATGGGGAGACGCCGGGGGAGGCCACCACTCGGTGCCCCCTGGTGGGCCCGGGCTGGCCCCCACTATGGGCGTTGGGGGAGCCGTGCCTAGGCCGGCGGCAACTGGAATCACCACAGGACCGGAACCAATGGGGACGGGTGGCCGGAGACCGTTGATGCTTCCGGATAGGTTTGATCGGGTCTCGTCTTGGTCGGACTACTTGATCCATTTTGAGAGCGTCGCGGCGGTCAACCATTGGAGTGAGTCGGAGAAGGCGATGTATATGGCGGCTCACCTGAAGACGTGACGGCACAAGTCCCATTACATCGGGCCCAGTTGTCCATGCGGACGAGAGGGCCGCATGGGACATTATATTCGGCGGCTGGTGCTGAAAAGCTACCCAAGGTTCCCTGCGCAGGCCCGGGAGGACTTGGGCGTAGAGGCGTTCCGGAGAGCCTTGGGGGAGGAACAGCTGCAGCGTCACCTGTTCTCCCGGAAGGCGGCAACCCTGACCGAAGCCATCACGATCGCAACCGAGATAGAGTATAGCCAGAAAAGGAAGGCCGGAGCCAGAGACGTGATGTCGGTAGGGCAGCTTCCTACAGTTTTTGCTGCAGAGCCCGAGTCGGTTCTCCAGGTGGAGTACAAACCTAACGCGCCGGCTCAGGTGGGGTGCTACAGGTGCTACGAGTTTGGCCACTTCAGGAGAGACTGCCCCCGCCGGAAGGGAAGAGCCAGCCCCCCCGCCGCCCCAGCCTGGGGCCGAAGGAGTGCTGAGACTGCCTGTTCTTGGACCAACGGGTCAAGCCAGGCCAGCCCCGCAAGTGAACATGGATGACCAGTCGGACGAAGAGGAACTACCACCGGCATTGACGGAGGCGGAGGCGTCGCCACCAATTGCGAAGTCGGATGCCGCCCCTGAAGGGAAAGTTGAGACGGGTGCAAAACCGGGTCCGGGGCTAGGCGGGCACGAGGCGAGGTGCGATCGGCCACCTTCTCCACCGACGGAACCGGACGCCAGGAGGTATACTCGCGCCGGCCAGAAGGTAGTCCGGCCTAGCCGATATTGTCTTGCGTTAACCAAACTTCCTTCTTCTTCCCCCACAGGAGGGCTCCCTTGATGTGCCCCCACTGTGGGAAGGCTTTCACCCGCAGCAGCAACCGCCGCAGGCACATCCGCACTGCGTGCGAGAAGCTCCACGCGGAACGCCCGTACGCATGCGAACGGGGCTGCGGACTGCGGTTCTACCGAGACGACATCCGGGGACGTCACCATCGGTACTGCCGGGAGGGGCTGGTGGCCGGGGTGATGGCGGAGATGGACGCCCTAATGATTCATCCTAGCGACGTCGAGATAGAGCTCATCAATCACGCCGGCCGTGGACGTTCTCCGCCTCGCCTCTCCCGACAGGAGAGCCCCGACCTTTCCCACGGCAGGCGGGATCACCCAGCCGCTGCCAGTCCCGCGTCACCGCCCCCGGCCAAGAGACGACGGGGCCCAGTTCCAGCGGGGGAGCCGGAGAACCACCTCCACTCGGAGCGGCCCTCCTGGCCTCCTCGCACGGAACGGGACGAGTCGGCAAACCAGCCAAGCCAGGACCAGGAGAGGCTACCTCGGCGCCCTCGGGCCGTTGGTCAGGACAACCGGGACACGGACATCGCTCTCGCCACTTAGAAGGAAGCAGCACCTCCAGACCCTCCCCGCCAGCTCAGGCGGAAGGAGGGACGCAGACGGAGCCCCCGACGCCCCCTCCGATGTCGACGCTCCAATGGCGTGGGCAGCCCTGAGTCTTGCCGGTAGGGTGTCAAGTCTCCACTTGACACCCCTACCGGACGGGACCTGGATGCGTTTGGACAGGGACGGTGTCATCCGGCGGCCACCTCCCATCTCTTAGACGGGAACTTTAACCAGTTTTGGTTGTGTTGTAATTGTTGGCGTTATGCGCTTTCCGGGGCGGTTATAGCCGGGTGTGCAGCAACAGCGCCCACCGTTTTGTTTGGGGGCAAACAAGGTCTTCGTGGGGGGCTGTGTAGCGTCCGTGCCGGTTGGCCGGTAGGGGGCGCTAGAGCTGGATGCCTACATCATTATTTAATTTCAAATAAGAAAGACATTTATTAATAATTCGGTCGTAAAGATTTTTGATATCTGCAACAGGTGTATCTTACCTTTAATTACATTTCTTGGGCCCGATTGTCACGAGTGGTCTGCTCATGCTCACAAACAAATTCAATTAAACCCTCACCTGACAAACCGATCTCCTTACCTAATTTCAACCGCTGTCGGTCCATTCTCACACAATCCTATATCCAAGGTACTGTCGCACACAAAGGTATCAACTAAACAGAATATACACTCAAACAAAGTACAACGTTGCCACATGAATCCAGCCTTGCTTGCGCATACTGTTCAAATGGTCACAACAAACTTACCACCTGCTCTCCTAACATTTTTCACCCCCAGGCACTGACCTTTAAATGTGCTATCTCTTCTGCATCTGCAATGTTAAACAACTATTGTCCTTAAATACAACATGTTATTCATGTCTGTTATTACACTCAGCCTGACATTACCGAGATGGGTATCTCATTTCCCGGACAAGACCCCAAAATGTCATGCAAAAACCAACTTTAAGAAACTAGCTCATTAATGGAAATATTTATTCATTAAATAATTATTTCAATTGTTTTTTCATTTACTAGTCTTTGTTGATTGTGTTTTTATTTCCTAAAGTTGTTTCCCGCATGACTCTGTATCACTAAACAATAATGTACAACAAAATACTGATAGTGTAGTAACATGTACTACACTATCAGTCAATTATTGTTATTACATTATCGGTCCTAACCGATAATGTAACATAAATTTACCAAAAGTGTAGTAAACGTTACTGCACTATCGGTCATTTGTTGTTACATTATCAGTTAGTGATACAGTATCAGTCGATTTGTGTGGTATTATCGTTTGGTGATACAGTATCCGTTGTTTATTACATTATAATATCAGTTGTAACATCCTGGAACCCTTTATAACTTTCGCCTGCAAAATTACGCCGGTTGCTTTAAGGACGCTCCAGAAATTTGGCGTGAGAAACAAAATTCTAGAAGGTCAAGTAAGCGAACTTTTAGTGGAGATGTTTGGAGAAGGAATAAGACGTATTATTATTGACTGTGTTATAAACTGAACATCCCCAGTGAGAAATGAAATTACATTAACCAAATTGTTTTTTGTTCAAGTTGGATTTTATTTTATATTTGAAAACAATTTAATTACTGTCAAATTGGCAAATTTGCAAGTCAAATTGGAAGTATTAATACAAGCCAAAGTACTCAAAATGGCCTGGGAAGAAAACCATTCAGAGGAAAATCAGTTAAATTTCAATATTTTCGTGCTGCATGCCATTGTAAATTGGGAACTTTGAATTCTCACAATCTGCAGTAACCGAAACATTCTCAGTTTCTCAAGTAAAAACAAAATATTCCTTTCCGCTGATCGAAACGTTCCCTATTAGTCTTGACTCGTGCATATATGTTCCTCACATTTCTGATCCATACTATCTCTTCTTTACTCAACTTCATGCAACGTGAATCCCTGGCCGGTGTTCCGTGTAGCTTTCGCAACTACGAACTGCTCGATGCGGCCAGATACGGGTCCCTGCCTGAACCGCCTGGAGCGATGGGCGTACGACCCCAAAAGACTGACGTGCGCCCCGTTCACCTACGGAGGCTGCGGCCGAAACAGCAACAAATTTCTGTCCCGTGTGGAGTGCTTACGGATTTGCAAGAGTGGTACGTAATAATATATCGCTTCGGTGGTTGCTTTGTTCATTTTATTCTACGATAGTTCGTGTTTTCCAAATGATTACACCACATGGGCAGATCCATGATTTTGTTGCGGAGTGGGGATGGTTCCGTCAATTTGTTTTATGTCCTATTTATAACACACACCATAATAAACAGTTAACAACCCGTGCAGAATGTCATATTTCCAGTATTACATTGTACTATAAAAACTCAATTTATGTCAGAGCAGGGGGCGGCGGTTACGCCTCCCCCTGGATTAGCTCCTGGCACCAGATTTAAACAATGAAACAATCGAAACAACCTATCGTAACAATATGTGGGGTGCTGTGGTACCAAGTTTGAGTTAGTCTTGCATACGCACTGTGGACATGTGTGTGTGCGTTCGTTTAGCTCACCCGGGGGAGTTAGGGTTAACACTCGGGGGATGGCACGAGGGGAAGCTAATCGAACGCACTCGTGTTTTCGCACTAAATGTTCTGCATGGTTGTATTTTTTTAGTTGCATGCATTTCAAATACAATTCTACAAAAATCGGAATATTTTGCAACAAAATATTTACCTTTCCGCCATCTTTACGCCGCCCTAGACGTCGTCGACTCGACTACGCATGCGTGTGACGTCATTCCACCAGAGACCCTGCTACGGGAGCAGGGTTTCTGGTGGCTGACCCGTGCCTAGCCACGAGTACACGTCAGAGCTAAAAGAACGGCGCGGGGCTTACCCGGGGCGCCTCGGGTGAGCTAAACGAACGCACCCATATTGTGACATTTAAATTAGGGCTGCAGTCGTTGCGTTTAACGCGCGACGCAATCTTTAACATTTTGTAATTGATATTTTGTAGAATCAATTTTTTCAAACATGATATTTTGACGTCGCGATATTTAGCAAGGATTTATATTAAATGCACGTACCTCTGTTGTCCATTTATAACGTTAGAAACGGGTTTTGGGAAAAAGAAAAAACGAGGCTTCCAAAATTCATATTGTACAGGTAAGGCGCAGACTAGAAAAAAGCATTTCATACGTGACGTGCGTTCAGGAACACGCGCGCGCATTACATTCAGGGCGTGCAGTTTACGAAACACACGCGCAGTACGCACTAAATAGCCAGTCAGCGTCGTGTACTCATTCCTCCCGGCTAGCGCGGTTAGCGGAAATGGTGACCGTAAGCGCAGAATTCTGTGGTTAGCAGAGCCAAGAAATTGGGCCCAGAACGTTTTAGGCCAACGCGTGAGTAACGTGTTGGAATCTCGGCAACACGCGGGTAAACGTTGACCAACGCTAGGCCAGCGTTCGCAACACGCTGAGCGCGATACCCACACGCTGGAACACGATGTCACACGCTGAGGAAAAAATACATTCTTCAGCATACCTACAAATTTCAGCGTTTGCCAGCGTGTGACTGCACACGCTGGCGGCGCGCAGGAAGGTCGTTACTCACGCGTCGAACGCGCTAGACGATCGTTACCAACCACATACATAAATATCCTATAGACGGACAGCACCTATGGAAATCAACGTCCAGGTACCGTAATTTCGACGGCGCCTGACTAAGTATGAAATCGTGGGCGGAAGTGGTTGAAAAATGTGCACGACTCTATGGACAAACTTCGGGAGGACGGACACAAATCGGTAATTTCGGTTAAAAACGTACTGATGTCGACTAAATGCTGCACAGTTATAAATTTGTTGGTTTTTTTTCAAAAAGAATGGGTTTTTACACAAATTAGAACTTTGAATGCAACGCCAACGCGCACACAAACTCTTTATATTAACGTACAGACCGTACCATGGAAATAGCTCTGTACAGATAACGACTAAACGTTTATTATCCTACTCCTATTAGCCTGCATGCACCCACTCGTTGGCTATTCCTTTCTCTTTTTTTACCTTGTCTAAAAAGGACTGATCACTTTTTTGATAGACAGTAATGTTCTCAGTAGGTTCTGTTCACTGTCAGCTTTTTTTAGTATGGGAGGCTTGTTGGTTTTTAGTACTTCATTGGTCATTAAGGTATTGTGGCGGTCTGCTACCGACGGCAACCCAGAGTCGTCCTCGGCCAACGTCAGCGAGCGGTCTATACTTAGAGGTCCAAGGGAGCAGGCTCGTTTTGGGGCAGTCTACCACCAGGCGCGGTATGACACCACATTTAACATCAGAGACCCAAAAGATATAGCACACCGAACAGTAGGTGTTGAACCTCAGAGGGTGCTTTAACCATAACAACAGTGTGTTCCGGACTCTACATTTCTCCCACTTGTTGTTTAACGTCCACTCACCACTTGCTCTGCCCGATACCGTGGACGGTGTTCCTCCCGCTTGCTTTTCCCACCCGTGACCTAAAGTGATTAATGTAGCTGTACTGGTCTCAACTAAATAATATCAGCTCAGTCGACCACACACTAGTCTTGGTTCCAAGACCTTCGTGTTGTTTATTCCGCGATCACTGATGACACAAACCACCGATGTTATAGAGGGCGCTATCTACAGACGAATCGCACCCGCGAACTCAGTGGACTCACTCGAAGGTCTTGGACAAGTTGGCACACAGGGGGCGTGGTCAGACTATTGTAATATGTGCATTATTCATATCACGTGATAATGATGGACGGTTATAGGCAAATTCGTGCGAGGGTTACGCAAAACGTTACACGCCGCGATTGACCCGGCCGTGATGTGCATGTACTATACTGTACATGTATTCGCATTTTTGTATCACTGTGGACGGAGACATGGCTTCCCTTACCGAACATGATATGTTCTCGTGTACAAAATGGTTAGAAAGTCGAGCACTTTTTTCAAAATGCTCCCATTTTAACCACAATTATTTTCCTGGGTTGAAATTTCCAACCAATATACCCTATATTATACCCTAACCCAAACACTAACCCTAACCCACATCCTAACCCTAGCTTTTGAGTAATTTAAGTACAATCCAAAAATCTAATTCGTGAAATTCCTAATGGAGACCTAAATATAAATCACCCTTTGGAGACCTTTTTACTCCCATTGTCCCCATTGTGTTCACGTCTCCAGAGGTACCGTATTTCGCACCATACAGTACATGTACATATGTACATGTACATGTACTTTACATGTACATTGACACAGCAAATCATAGCTGCCCCGGCGTTTATTTGTGACTGCGGGTGAATTTGTTGATTGAAACAACTTTGCTCTATGGTGAAAACCTCCAAAGCCCCAGTCCCACCGAAAGCCGGATACGCTACGGATCAACCCGGATGCACTACGGTTCATATCTGGGGTCATCCGGAGTGGAACCTTAGTCAAACCGTGATAATCCGGGAATATCCGGGACTATCCGGGGCCATGCATCCGGGACCATCCGGGGACATCCGTAGTGAGTCCGGGAAGTCGAGCGTCACCCTGGATCAGCATCTAGCATCCGGAGTGATCCGGGGCCATCCGGGAAGGGAGAGGGGGGCGGCGAAGAACCGTAGTGAAACCGTAGTGCGATCGTGATGATCCCTAGTGTATCCGGGATAAACCGTAGCGTAACCGTAGTGTAACCGTGTTTATCCGGGATGAAACGGGAGTTGGTTCCACTACGGTTCCACTACGGATCACCACGGATTCACTACGGTGTCACCACGGTATTTCCCGGATGAACCGGGATTAACCGTAGTGTATCCGGGGTCATCCGGGGTTAACCGTGGCACATCCGGGATGAACCGTGGCGGAACCGTAGTGAATCCGTGACCATCCGGGGTCATGGGGGAAAAACAGGCTTGAACCGGGGTGATCCGGGCCCATTCGTGGCAGAACCGTAGTCAAACCGTAGTAGAACCGTAGTAGGATCGGGGAACATGTCACTTTGTTTTTGATTGCCTTCCCGGACCACCCCGGATCAAACGTAGTTTCATCCGGGGTCATCCGGGGTCATCCGGGGCGATCCGGGGCGATCCGTAGCATATCCGGCTTCAGTGGGACTGGGGCTACTAATTTATATGGTGGCCCTGAGGGATATCAAAAGTCGTGAACATTTTCGCGACAAATTTGCGACTTGTCGTTAATTTATTTGCGACTGGTCGTAAATAATTTTGCAACTATAGTCGCAAATAATTTCACAACTAGTCGTGACAAAATTTGCGACTAGTCGCGAATTTTGTCACGACTAGTAAATTATTTGCGACTAGTTGCAAAAATATTTACGACCAGTCGCAAATAAATTAACGACAAGTCGCAAATTTGAGTCCTGAATTTTTTACGACTTGTTTTTTGCGACTAGTCGTAAATATTTTTTCGCGAATAGTCGTCAATATTTTCAATAGTCGCGAAAAAAATTCGCGACTAGTAGCGAAAATATTCACTAATCACGAATTATACGACTAGTCGCAAAAATATTCACGAACAGTCGCAAAAATATTAACAACCAGTCGCGAATAAATTCACGACAAGTCGCGAATAGTTTCACAACTACTCGCAAACAAATTCACGACTTTTATGTCCCTCCATGCAGAGCCACCATAAATTTCCCCTTTTATTTCAGGGAAAGGTAGTTTTTGCAGGTAATTAACTGTTTGCCAAAATGAAGCACGACCTCACTAGATTTGAGGCTAATACTGACGTACTGTACGTTCGATACACTGGAATACAAAAAACGCACCGCGCTGAAGCACCATAACATAGCGATGCTGCAGCGGGCAGACCCGCGGTACGGTACCGGTGGCTGTAGCTAGCTTGCACTGCCATGCCCCGGAAGATCGGACACACGTACATGTACAATGCTATTAAAAGTCTGCACATTTCGCGCAATGCACGTGCATACAGTCACCATCACATACATGTACATTGTACATGTACAATGTTGTACATGTACACTGTCTTGTGTACACACACACAGTATCTTATATTTGTGTATAATGAATAATTCATGATGAGGCTCAAACTCGGTCGCTGATTGGATCCCTCGGAAAAGCGAGGGAGATTCGTCGAAAACTAAGGTTAAAGTTAACAATTGATTGCCAACTAGTGCTGGACCCATTGGGGAATCCAAAATCATGTACGTTTGTCAAACGTCGGCTCCAGTGCGAGTATGGATCCAGCTGCATTATGTAAACTACGCATGCGTGAGACACCAACGCACACGAAGTCGGGATTTGAAAAAGAGACAGCGTTAACGAATCTGCGCGCGTGGGCGACGAAACATAACACAAGGGTCTAGGACTAGACTAACCACACACGGGCACAGCTAACCAGGAGCTTGAACTGGAACTGCCAGTCGCGTGCGCCACGCGCGTATTTATACATTTTGTACTTGGTCTGGCGTTCGGCTATGGTGCTGCATGTCAGCCCTGGCTGACGACTGGATACTTGTTCATTTGACAACTATGGTAGCCTCTAGCTACCGCTAAGCTAATTGCTATTGCGCTACAGTATTTTTTTCTGAAGGAAAATCGAGCAATCTGTAGCCCCCCGGCCGGCTGCGGTGTTGCATATACGCGAAAGCCAGTTATATACTGCATGCATGGTCACTGTTTGTTGGCAATTACAATAATACACAAATACATGTATTTGCTTTCAAGGTAAATTTATTTTTAATAAATACCTAGGAGAGTTGAAGGCTTCTGATTAGCCGAGACTCGATCACGTGCAGGGCATTATATGTAGTAATGTCATGGGTTTTCCAAGGGCCGTTTTCTAAACCCCGGCTTTGGGCTGCATTCTGCCAACATTACAGACGTTTTCCTTGTTCCGGATCGCAACAAATATTCAGGCTATTTTCGGCAAGTCTAATCCTCGAAATTTAAATAAAATAGGTTTAGTAGTTTACCTTGAGTGATGGAGAAACTACAGTTTTTGTTTCGATATTTATGCTCTTCTTTATTTGAAAATACTACGTCAAATATACCGACATCCCTTTTTCTAGTTGCGGATCGGTTTAACCAATTCCGGATCAAGTAAAAAACTGCTTCGTACATGAACAATTATCACGCTAGAACCAACCCGAATCAAGCCTATATTTCTGATAAAGTATTCATTAATTTATATAAATACAGTTTAAAATAAATTTCAAATACTTTAACTTCAAATAAAGTTTAAAACGAGGACTTGCAAGGAAATGCTTTGAAATGTTTTGTCCGTGTACGTGTGTGGCGCGCGGCAACTAGCCGATAAACTTTGTCCTGTGTCTTTTCTCCATGGTCCTACAGAACACGTCATATGAAATCGCTTGCGCGCGTGTAGTTGATGCATGTATTTTACGGGCGATCCGGAACTAGAAAAAAATGAACGTGCAGTCTTTGGCATATTTTTTTTAATACTGGAGACTTTTAGACTTATTTTTACTTATGTATCAAGAAGCTTGTATGTTTCTTTTTAAAATGCACTTCATCTAAACAAATAGTATTGGAGACCAAGCCATAACAAGGTAGGTTTTTATTTGAAGCGATCCGGAACTAGGAAAAATCCGGAAC
The DNA here is from genome assembly GCA_037893245.1 of Crossaster papposus. Taxonomy (NCBI): domain Eukaryota; kingdom Metazoa; phylum Echinodermata; class Asteroidea; order Velatida; family Solasteridae; genus Crossaster; species Crossaster papposus. The sequence goes on from JBAIAA010000730.1 coordinate 699,679, forward strand.
TAGGAAAACAACTGTACCACTGCTAAAGGCTGGCTCACACTATGACGAATAGGGGGGGTACGGCAAGCTACGGTAAGCTGCGAATTTCAATTTTGAATTTGCCGCCACTCATCGTGTGTTGCCGTCAGTTGTCGCTGACAAATCCGCTAGCGACCGCAGACGACCGAAATCATCAGTCGCGTCCGTCGGCAAATGTTGAGCTTGTTGGAAATTTTGTGGCGGCAAAAAAATTCGTTGTGATTCCGTTCAGATTTCGTTAGAGACCGCAACCCTCATTTCCTTGACGTTTCCATGCCGTGCGATTCCGTCTCTAGTCGTTTTAAGGTCGTCACAATTTCGTTGGTAGTCGTTGTCAACGACCATTGACGGCAAAACAACGGCAAGTGACGTCACATCTCGAACCCTGACGACACATTGCGGCAAGTAACGAAATTGTAACGACCTTGGTGCGACGATGGATTGCGAATTTTGGTCGGAGGGTGACGGGTGATGACTGTTGATGGCGGGTCGTTTGCGAGTACCTGCGGCATTGCAACGGTGACCTGCGATGGGTTACGATTTTGCAACGATGGTCCACGATTTTAAACTTTTAGTGCGATTTTGTTCACGTTTTGTGACGCCAGAACGTTGTGAAGAATGGGAACGCCAAACTCGACTATTTATACGACCCGCACACACACACACACACACACAAGTGGGTAAATGCCGTCAATAGGGGACGGGGCATTGTCCGACCGTCTTCCCTCTTTTGTTTGTACTCTAACGTTTTCGGATGATCGCCATAGGATTTGCACACGAGTCTGAATCGGGGACCTTTGCGGAATAGGGGACCCCATTGTTCCCTTTGTCATACGTCCCCTATTTCAATCAAAAACAAACGCACAAGTGTGTAAAGGCCTTCGATCGTGGACGGGGTATTGTCCGACCGTCTTCCCTCTTTTGTTTATACTCTAACGTTTTTTGATGATCGCCATAGGATTTGTACACGGGAAAAGATCGTGGACGTTTTGTCAATCGTGGACCCATTGTTTGACTCCCAATTCTTTTGTCCGACGACCACGATTGCCGGTCAATACAAACGCACACCCACACACAGGCTTTGATATCGACCGCAACCCACCGTCAGCCACCGTTCCTTGCCGCCAGCCAATCCGCTGCTAGCCGTCTGACCTCGTTCCTTGTTGCCGGGCTCCGTCGAGACATCGTCACTCGCCGCCCAGACAACGTCCGAGTTTGGTCGCTAGCCTCCGTTCCCTGCCGCAGCCATTCGTCCCTTGCCGTCGTGTTGTCGCTGGAGGTCGTTCCCAACCGTCAGCGAATCTTGGTTTTCCCCTTTTGCCGTCGCTTTGCGGCCAACATTTTTTTATTTTCACGTTCGTCGCCCTTCGTTGGGTCTTTGCCGCTACTATGTGAGCCAGGCTTCGGCTCGATCCATTACCAGCGGTCATCCCCCAACCCGGTCATTACCACGCAGTAATAACAGGGTTCTCGCACTGTTATTACCCATTTCATAAATACCTGGGACAGTTTAGGCATTCCTATTGGTCGAGAGCCCGTCACGTGGCCGGTATTAAACGGACGATAAAGACATGGCTGGAAGTGTTTAAACCCAGTTGGCAACAAAAGTGGCCTTCGCACATGGACAACATTATTCCTATCTCGGCGTTGCGCGACTAGTTGCGCGTCATTCCGTATTTGGAGTGACGTCACATTTTCGATAAATATTTATTTTAATCAAAGAAGCTAAATTGTTGCCCCGAAAGTGGGTGGGTTATAAAGCTCAAGAAAATTTGGGGTAAAGATAATAATTATGTTTAAACCCTTTTTTAAATGAGTTGTAATTTAAATCCATACAAGATGGATTAATAAATATAATCTTCTTGGCAAAGCCTGAAAAGTTGATGTAAAAATATCGTCTGCTTTCTTCCTCCATGCTTACGTCAGAAAATGTATTTCTTTTCTAATTCTCCTTTATCAATAAAAGGTGAATTACGCTGTAATGAACCGCAAAACACGTTATTTCATGGTGTACAGCTGGTGTGGTCGTGAGTAAACCTTGCTGTAATTTATTTTTTTATTTCTCAATTTTTCGTTTTACAATTCGGAATTTACAACTCATTTTGATAACAAGTTAATACAAGAATATTATGCGATATAATATTAGGTATAATTAGATTAAGTTAAATTCCGACCGATTTGGACGGAAGGAGAGACGAAGTGTCGTCAAACTTAAAATAAGCATTTCTGGCGGTTTCTGATTTCCATCTTCCTTGCTTCGAAATTAAAAGAGGTGGAACCTGGGCATTAAATGCCGCGCTAGCCCCGCCTGATCTCAAACTGTGCAGGCCGTACAATGACACATTTGACACGTGTGGTTTGAGTGATTCTAACACGATTTCTCTAGTGCGCGTGTAACTTAGAGGATGATTTGTGGGAATTAGCCCTTTACGGGATCTTGTAAATCTACGAATTAGTGGCAATTCGCAGTCGACAGGGTCACCAAGTGCGGTAAAAAAGCGCTGTGCGATCGCTACAGGACAAGTAGCCTTAATTGATCTGGCTATCACAACATCAATGCCGTTGCGAAATTAGTCAGTTTTGGAGGATGTGAGATGTATGGAGAGCCTATCTGGCGTAATGGTACAGTCTTTGCGTGTAATCTTGCTTAGATCGTTAAATCGCAGGAAGCCTGCGTAAGATACGAAACATATGAAAAGGATGCGGAGATCAGCCAGGTCGGCGGCCGTGTGACCGTGGGTTACGATTTTGCAACGATGGTCCACGATTTTAAACTTTTAGTGCGATTTTGTTCACGTTTTGTGACGCCAGAACGTTGTGAAGAATGGGAACGCCAAACTCGACTATTTATACGACCCGCACACACACACACACACCCACGCATACATGTAGACACTACCACACTGAGGGCATACTTGTCATTCTATCCAATGGAGGACACTTGAGTGTGTGTGAATTACACCTATCAAAGTGAGGACACTACACTAAATTGCTGGTTGTCCATTGGTTTCATATTGATGTGCATTCTAAAGTCATCATTGCGATTGCAAATTCTAAATAGTCAAGTACTCTGACGCATCCGTACATGTATGTGAACTGACGAAACACCCTGCTTAGCTTTGATGAAGCTTCATTTTGTTCCGACAAAAGTCTTTGATGTTCCTCCAGCTTCGTGTCTGCAGTGCCACAAGACAGGATGTTTCGATGTCTCGTTTGCCAGGAAGCTTCTTCAGCAGAAAGAATTTCTGCAAACCCTTCGTAACGTCTCCCTTCTCCTCGGCAGTCCAGGGACGACGTTTCACTCGTCTCGAGTTGTTCAGAGATGCCAGACTTCCAGATGGAACACTGATAGGAGCCTGTCGAGTACCTAATGTCAAATAGGAAACAAGTCGATATAAAACACAGATATTTAGGCACTTTTAATTCAGACAGCCCGATAGCCAGATGAACAAACAAATGGACAGACAGACAATTGTTTTTTTAAAGACAGCCCGACTTAACCAGTTTGCGCCGGGATTATTTTAACATCGCCAAGCCCACGGGCGGGATTATTTTTTACGAAACTCGATCTGAAGTGGGTTCAGGCTGATAGTGCCGGGAAGCACACCCACGCATTTCCGGCCTTGCGCGCTGCTGACATACATTTCCGAACTTGAACTTGGCAGGTTTATGCGTCATTCGTTTTGAATTTTGGAAATTTTTTGCGTTTATATACGTCATCCGGCGCGAACTGGTTAAAATACAGACACATAAAAGCCTAAACTTACTGTTTTCACTGGGCACATCACAGGAATTGTCACTGCTGTTATCGCTGTCCTCGTCACTAGTGAAGCCTTCTGCAAGTCACAAAGAGCAGTTTTTGTTAGATTAATGCACACATACCCCGACAGTTGGTTGTTGTCCTGCATGTAAATTCAGAAAAGTGGACTCAACTCTTGTCAAATTTCTGTGGTCTGTTTCTTTCTATTTTTCTCTATTTCTCTTTCTTGTTCTGTAATGCAGGAGCAATAGCAAAAGAAATGCACACAAACACGTATACCATTTGTTATCATATATTGTGAACTGATAACAAAATGTTATTTCTTGCATTTCTTTCGCTGTTGAAGATGTATTAGTGAATAGTAATTACTGATCAAATATTTTTCAACAAAAGCAATAATTAATGTCTTTCTTTTGCTGTTGAGTAAATAATTTAAAACAACTGTGTCCTTACCACCAGTGACATGCAGTTCATCCAGGGATTTTCCCTGCTGGGAAGGCAAGTTTCCCCTCTCCAAGCTGAGAAAAAGTCTAGAAAGTTTGGTGACCCTCTGCACAGTATCTGGCAACTGGTAGTATTCACGATGGACACGCAAATCATGACCCATGAAGTTTGCAAGTGTTTCAAGTTGATGTTCCTTCAAGGCAAGAATTTGCGATGCGGTTGCCACCTGCTTACGAAGTTTTGTAGACCGGATGCTGGCAGCATTGTCAAGGCCCGCCATGTCTGCGTACACTCTTATACAGTCACATCCTCTTATATGACCTGTACCTCCATAAGAACATCGTGCAAACAAGTAGGTGTTGTCGTGGGCGACTCCAGCTTCATTTCTCTTCGCAATCAGAGCACTCAACCACGCCACCACCTCATTGCTGAGAAGCACAGGAACAGTTCGACCCCTCTTGCCAACTATTTCGACAACTCTGAACATCTTGCACAGATGCCGTTCAAGATCAGTCAGCAGGCATTCCCCGTTGACACTAGCTGTTGTGTGCTTCTGAAAGTCTTCTAGTTTCATTTTTGATACCTCCCCTTGCCTTCTGCGGTTGAACATAATAAGGTGGCACAGTGCGACTTCATTCAATCTCTTCCAAGCTGGTCCAATTTGTTCGCCCCGAGCATCCTGGACAAGTTCCACTTCTCTGTTGCCAGCTTCATAGAGGAACGCCGACATTTTCACAACATCAGCATTTGTCGGCAGAATTTTAGGTTTGTTGCGCTTTCCTTGGTACAGTGTTCTGTGTGCATGGGTGGATACACGGTCTCGCCAGGTCAGTTCGCACAACTGCAGAAATTCTTCAGCGTGTTGTGCTTTTTGCTTTTGGCCAGACTCTAGAGCATTTCCTTTAAGTATGAGTGCACACTTCTTGATGGAATGTCCAATCTTTAAAGCTAGAGACGGAACATCATACAACTGCTTGTCTTCATTAAAGCCAGCAATACCGTGAATAGCCTTGATGATATCATTCAGGTAGTGGGGGTGGACAAATAATTCAAGTGATGCATTTGGCTGGTGTGTATTCTTGCGGAGTTGTATGACAAGACGACCCAATTCCCGTATCTTGTTTCGGATGTAGCCATGTTGATCTACATCGTGCCCGAGTTTCGCGTATTCCCGCTTGGCTACTTCCACAATCAAAGTGTCATTCTTGGCCAGTAGAGTCACCTCATCTCTCTTCATCGGAATAAGAACCTGGTTCAACTGGAAAGACACACCGACAGGTGGAGGCTTTTACAAATCACTCTTGTGAGCAACACATCTACGCAGAGGAGTTGTGGTAGTGCTACCATGCGAGTGTGCAGGGAGTGCAGGTTTCAGTGGGCACTGGTGACGCCAGAGATCACTTCGCACATAATAGCCATAACAATATATGCACGGTCCGTATGCATGTGGAGCTACCTTATGATTAGGCCTATATCCTACAATAAGTGCACCCCGGCCTTTCCGAAGGACTTGGCAATTGTGCCTATGATTACCAACATTGCGGATTTTCCACAGAAGTATCTTACGGGCACTTGGGTTGGTCTCAGACGCAATCTCTACAACTTCGCTCTCTTCTTTGTGACATGACTGGAGATGACGGGGCAACTTAGATTGAGGTACTTCACAGAAAAAGCAAAAGTGTTTCTTGTCCCATTTCCTGTGCCCACTTTCATTGCTGGTCTCCATGACCGTTATGTGACCGGTCTCAGTAGCCTCGGTTGATGATCTCTGTGACTCGGCACTTGAGGCTTCATATGGAGCAGGACAAACGGCAGGTCCTGTACCAGAATCAGCCTGTGGGCCATCATCCCAACTGGAACTGCTTTGTAGACTGTCTGAACCATTTAAGTGCGAACTCGAGAAAAGCGTATGGGCCACCTGGCATAGAAATCAAATCAAAATCACATTTAATTTTAAACAAATAACAATTTCTTTGGGGAGGGGTGGGAGGGCGAGGGGAGGGGTGGGTGTGTGGGGGAGGGGTGGGTGTGTGTGGGGGGGGGGGGGGGGGGGGGGTGAAGGGGGGGGGGGGATGGTGCTTGCCAAAAACACTTTATTTACAAATTTGTTTCTGGCTTCTGGGCACCCACAGTGAATATTTGATAGGGTTCAGAAAACAAGTTCACTAATGAATCAAAATCTTACTACTTTCTATGTTGCCGGATGCAGAAAACGTTTATGATTTAGAACGAGTGGAAAAAAACCAAAACACCACTGTTATTTTCTTTAGGGGTAGACGCATATGCCTAATTGCCTCGGACTAGTTGCCCCTCTGAAGGAGAGGGAGTTGGGAGTAGGGGTGGGAGGGGTGGGGTGAGGGGTGGAGGGGGGGGGGGGTGAAAGGGGGGGGGGGGTGCTTGCAAAAAAAACACTTGATTTATAAATTTGTTTCTGGCTTCTGGGCACCCAGAGTGAATATTTGGGTTCTGAAAACAAGTTGAGTGTGTGTGAATTACCTCATATGGAGCAGTACAAACGGCAGGTCCTGTACCAGAATCAGCCTGTGGGCCATCATCCCAAATGGAACTGCTTTGTAGACTGTCTGAACCATTTAAGTGCGGATTCAAGAAACTCGGATGGGCCACCTGGCATAGAAATCAAATCAAAATCACATTTAATTTTAAACAAATAACAATTTCTTTGGGGAGGGGTGGGAGGGCGAGGGTAGGGGTGGGTGTTTGGGGGAGGGGTGGGTGTGTGGGGGGGGGGGGGGGGGGGGGGGGGGGGGGGTGTGAAGGGGGGGGGGGGGGGTGGTGCTTGCCAAAAACACTTTATTTACAAATTTGTTTCTGGCTTCTGGGCACCCACAGTGAATATTTGGGTTCTGAAAACAAGTTGAGTGTGTGTGAATTACCTCATATGGAGCAGTACAAATGGCAGGTCCTGTACCAGAATCAGCCTGTGGGCCATCATCCCAAATGGAACTGCTTTGTAGACTGTCTGAACCATTTAAGTGCGGATTCAAGAAACTCGGATGGGTCACCTGGCATAGAAATCAAATCAAAATCACATTTAATTTTAAACAAATAACAATTTCTTTGTGTTATCTATAAAATATACTATCTATTTTAACACCATCACAAGCAACAACTTTCGCCCTTGATGTGCAACTTAACTGACGACATACCGGTATTTATCCTCTTCATAAAAAGATATGTAATTCAAATGAGAATTTGTGTCATGTGCATTCATTATATGACTTCTAAGACTTCTAAGGCACTTAGGGAGACACTAAAATGTCTCCCTAAGTGCCACTGTCTCTTTATTACCTAAAAAATTACGCTAGTTTGTCTCCCCAAGTGCCTATTTGGAAGAATTACGCATTTCATTTGTATTCTTCCTAACCTGTCTGTTTTTAATTAATGCATTATATGGTAATTTTCTAACCTGGTGCTCAAATAGGCAGCGTGTCACACTATCAGTGTATCGGACGCAGTACTTTCCTGATAAGAAAGCCACAAATTCAACTAATTAAACTTTAAAGGGATTACATGCAATTGGGAGTGGAATGTTGAAAAGTATTTGTTGTTTACAGATCATATATATTTTTGGTTCTGAAAGGGGAGGAATCAAGTTTAGGAAAAATGGCATTGTTTATTTACATGTGGTACATGTCATGGGGGGATGTAAGAGGGTATACTGCTGTCTTAATTTATGTGTGACAAATGGGATTCTAAATTATGGATTACATTTCTTACCTACGGAACCCACAACCCTAATGTGGGTTCACGTTAACGTGAACCCACAAATTACGAGGGCATTCCATTTGTTTTCGTCATATGTCCTTTTAGAGGCTCCGCACTTACCTTTGGTGAAGGAGATTATTACGGCAGGATACCATGATGAATCTGGAGGCCACAGTGCGATTACGTTCTCCCCTTCATGATGCTGGTGATTTGTCAAGGTTCCATCAAGACGACTACTTCGTTTCATGTTTGTTATGGTAGTTCTGTCAGCCACACCTAGACTACACAACAATACAACAACAATATACCATTAAACTGATAATAAGCCACTTTGGAGTTCCGACTGCGCATGTGCACAACAAGATTCAACAATTTTTCTCAAGGAGGTCAAGTGATACAAACACGGCAGACAAATGCACACAAGGCTATGGGGGACGTGGTAACCAAATCCGCATTTTTTACATTTTCTTGTGAAATCGAAAAAAATAAATAATATTTGTTCGACCAAAAGTTTGGCCACACAAAGCGGCTGAAAACACCAAAACGTAAACAAAAATATGTTACTTATTAACTTTAAAACACGACGATCTCTTGAAATTTGCTGGTACCCCGCTATGCTTTTGCACGCAATCGATGAAATGTTTATATCGAAAGAAAAATCGTCAAGGGAAAATGTGCGCATGTGCAGTTGGAATACCAAATTGGCTTATACAATTAAATATTAATAATTGTGGCTACTTATTTGTTTTATTATTTATACAATAACTACAATTAACTATTTCTTGTTCGCACGGTGCTCAACAACTCATGCTTGCGTTGGCAAAATAAAGCAGTTAAATTTGGTTATAACTTCTATATTATTCTGAAATTAGGCATATTCACTTCCCATATCATCCTATAGACTAGAGTAACAGATCGAGGCCATAACTAAAAATTACATTACAACGTAAATGAGCACGTCATATATGTCATACTCTGCTACATTCATACTCGGTCATAGCGAGTAACATGCAAGCTTCCAAATACAATTGCTGTACTTACCATTTATTCCAGCTCCATGGTACACCTAGCTAGCTGCAAATGACCACGTCTTCGCATAAACTACAATATGCACTTAGGCCAAAACAACGTTATAAACATGTCTGGGCTAGTTTAATTAGAGACATGTAATGTACATGTACGTACATTACATGTAATGTACATGTACGTACATTACATGTAATGTACATGTACGTACATTACATGTAATGTACATGTACGTACATTACATGTAATGTACATGTACGTACATTACATGTAATGTACATGTACGTACATTACATGTAATGTACATGTACGTACATTACATGTAATGTACATCTAGTCTATACATGTATTTACGTTGTTGTCACACGCGCAACCAAAGGAGGGCGCTATGCCATTCAGAGTAATCCCGTTTGCGTTTTTTTTGACGGGGAAAAAAATGTGCATACTGCCTCACGTCAGGTCTTATGCGTCAACCGAGGACTCCTCCCAAACGCTTTGATATTTAACCAACAGTCAAAAACGGCCACGAAAGTGCCATTTTTCACAATATTTCATACCGAGGACGCGCTCGGTTTGCAAGGTGTCCTCAGTATGTGAGTGTGTACTTACATTAAAGCCCTCCATTTGCGGTATTGACATGTACAGCTCTGTTTTGACCGGCAATCGTGGACGGGGTATTGTCCGACCGTCTTCCCTCTTTTGTTTATACTCTAACGTTTTTTGATGATCGCCATAGGATTTGTACATGGGAAAAGATCGTGGACGTTGTGTCAATCGTGGACCCATTGTTTGAATCCATATTCTTTTGTCCGACGACCACGATTGCCGGTCAATACAAACGCACACTCACACACACAGGCTTTGATATCGACCGCAACCCACCGTCAGCCACCGTTCCTTGCCGCCAGCCAATCCGCTGCTAGCCGTCTGACCTCGTTCCTTGTTGCCGGGCTCCGTCGAGACATCGTCACTCGCCGCCCAGACAACGTCCGAGTTTAGTCGCTAGCCTCCGTTCCCTGCCGCAGCCATTCGTCCCTTGCCGTCGTGTTGTCGCTGGAGGTCGTTCCCAACCGTCAGCGAATCTTGGTTTTCCCCTTTTGCCGTCGCTTTGCGGCCAACATTTTTTTATTTTCACGTTCGTCGCCCTTCGTTGGGTCTTTGCCGCTACTATGTGAGCCAGGCTTCGGCTCGATCCATTACCAGCGGTCATCCCCCAACCCGGTCATTACCACGCAGTAATAACAGGGTTCTCGCACTGTTATTACCCATTTCATAAATACCTGGGACAGTTTAGGCATTCCTATTGGTCGAGAGCCCGTCACGTGGCCGGTATTAAACGGACGATAAAGACATGGCTGGAAGTGTTTAAACCCAGTTGGCAACAAAAGTGGCCTTCGCACATGGACAACATTATTCCTATCTCGGCGTTGCGCGACTAGTTGCGCGTCATTCCGTATTTGGAGTGACGAGACATTTTCGATAAATATTTATTTTAATCAAAGAAGCTAAATTGTTGCCCCGAAAGTGGGTGGGTTATAAAGCTCAAGAAAATTTGGGGTAAAGATAATAATTATGTTTAAACCCTTTTTTAAATGAGTTGTAATTTAAATCCATACAAGATGGATTAATAAATATAATCTTCTTGGCAAAGCCTGAAAAGTTGATGTAAAAATATCGTCTGCTTTCTTCCTCCATGCTTACGTCAGAAAATGTATTTCTTTTCTAATTCTCCTTTATCAATAAAAGGTGAATTACGCTGTAATGAACCGCAAAACACGTTATTTCATGGTGTACAGCTGGTGTGGTCGTGAGTAAACCTTGCTGTAATTTATTTTTCATTTCTCAATTTTTCGTTTTACAATTCGGAATTTACAACTCATTTTGATAACAAGTTAATACAAGAATATTATGCGATATAATATTAGGTATAATTAGATTAAGTTAAATTCCGACCGATTTGGACGGAAGAAGAGACGAAGTGTCGTCAAACTTAAAATAAGCATTTCTGGCGGTTTCTGATTTCCATCTTCCTTGCTTCGAAATTAAAAGAGGTGGAACCTGGGCATTAAATGCCGCGCTAGCCCCGCCTGATCTCAAACTGTGCAGGCCGTACAATGACACATTTGACACGTGTGGTTTGAGTGATTCTAACACGATTTCTCTAGTGCGCGTGTAACAGAGAGGATGATTTGTGGGAATTAGCCCTTTACGGGATCTTGTAAATCTACGAATTAGTGGCAATTCGCAGTCGACAGGGTCACCAAGTGCGGTAAAAAAGCGCCGTGCGATCGCTACAGGACAAGTAGCCTTAATTGATCTGGCTATCACAACATCAATGCCGTTGCGAAATTAGTCAGTTTTGGAGGATGTGAGATGTATGGAGAGCCTATCTGGCGTAATGGTACAGTCTTTGCGTGTAATCTTGCTTAGATCGTTAAATCGCAGGAAGCCTGCGTAAGATACGAAACATATGAAAAGGATGCGGAGATCAGCCAGGTCGGCGGCCGTGTGACCGTGGGCCGCAAACAGTTTCCCCATGATATCGGGGGTTATCGGCTCTTTCCTGTGTGTGGGCGTGGAGTTCATGCGTCTGAATCCCTGAAGAGCCGTCTTTGCTATAGGGATGTCGGTGGGCGAATGTAAGTTGGACAAGGAATGAACCCATTCTATGGCTGCTGCTGCAGACTCGGCGGTTGATTTGTGGCCCATTGCGGCAAGGTGGGTGACGTACAAACAAAAATGCAGAGAGCTGACTGGAAATACAGTAACGTCTCGATGAGAAGATGCCCAGAGTTCCCACCGTGCCAATGAAGCCATGTATTTCTTGGTAGTGGAAGTAGCCTTGGCTGACATCAGAAGGGCAGGTAGTTTAGTGGATGCTAGGTCTTTCAGCAATGGGTCGGCGATGGAATCAGAAAGGCTACTCCATAATTATGTTAGAACAAACACAAAAACAACCAAACAGTACGTATATCTCTGGATGCAAAAGAGCATCTTTTAGTTCATACAATTCATTTGTACGTCATGTAATTCTTGATGCAACCTCCATTCATAACTGTTATCATACTGTAAATAACATGGGATCTTCGATTCGGTGTCGGGCGCCTACGGTGGCCACGAAAAAACCCGCGTGGGGGAAACGTGGGTGCATCCAGGACGCCCGGCGAGAGTGCACTCCCCCGGGACCGAGTCGAAGAGCGCAACGTTAAACCAGGGAATTGGGAATTGGGCGGGACTAGTGTGCAACAAGGTTGACTGCTTGACCTAGAGTGAGCTAACAAAGCCCATACTTGGCTTTATATACACCACGCATGGTGTACAGCTGGTGTGGTCGTGAGTAAACCTGAGAACGCAAAAGAAAGCGAAATGGGTGGTTAAGATCGTAAAGCCGAAAATTAGCTAAGTGGTAAAATAATTACAACGCACTTGATCGAAGTAATATAACTTGATATAAATGTCGTAAAATAGAGTGCCGTTTAGAGCCGCAAATTTATTTCAATTTGTAAACCGCAAATCGGTTACCGATCTGAGCCTCAAATCGGCTGGTCATAATAAGGCCGCAAATCGGCTGGTCACTGGAGCCGCAAATCGGTCATATTGGGCCGCAAATCGGCTGGTCATATGGGGCCGCAAATCGGCTGGTTATATGGGGCCGCAAATCGGCCCGCAAGTCGATTGTCCGATTTGAACAATTTGCCAAGAAATAATCACTATCTAGGAAAATGCAAAGCATATCGTTGCGTTGTTCTGTATATTTACACGCGTAGTAATCAATCAAATTTAAGATTGAATACAATCTCTGCAATAGCCGAGATTGGATGAACAAAAACCTTTGTTCTATGCTCTGAGAGGAACAGTGTAGCATATTCTTAACGCCAAAGACAAGAAATTTGGTGTTGCGTTAAACGCTGAATGCGGGGCAAGGGGAGATGGAATAAATGACATATTTAGCAACCGCCAATCAATGATCGTGTCCATAAAGTGATTGCCATCTGGGCATAGTGAAAGCCAAAAATATGCAGACGTCCATTTTGGTACGATAAGAGTACCTTTGGCATTACAGGATTTTAAATATCTCAATGTATGGACGATAAGGGAAACAAGAGGACACAAATAATTGTTGTCATTTGACCAGTTAAAACAAAAAGCGTCAACTCCTGACGAACCTCTGCACCAGAACTTGTGTGTTTTACAACTGGTAGGTGAAGCAAAACAATCGCATGTATGCGGGCCCCATAAAGCGTCAATACGCTCGAAAGAGCGCTGGTCTATTGACCAATCGTCAAAGTCGGTAATTCTGCTGATTTTGTCTGCAATGTCATTATAAGCGCGAGGAATCCATTCCGGTATACCAGAACAATGTTGTGTTTTAGGCAAAGTGAGAAGATCGACAATGATAACGTGTGCAAATCGGGCTTGCCGCTGCCGTGTAATAGTATGCGTGGTACGCTGGTATTATCTGTGTACCATCTAATTTTTTGATGGGATAATTCGTCTCCAAGTTCCGCGAGTACTTTAAAAACGGCCGCCAATTCGCGCCATGTAGAACTGCGCGACGATTCGAGTTCTGACCAAGTGCCGTTAACTTTTAATTGTTTAGAATCTGTCGCGTAACCGCCATAACCGATATCGCTCGCATCCGAATAAATCGCGCAGTTGGTAACATGTTGGTGTTTAATAGAAAAACCGTTAAGATTCTTGAAATTCAACTGCCAAAACCGAGGCTCTGTTATGGCGTCGTCCGTTAAAAGTATTGGGTCGTTCCATAAATCCCTGGTTTGGATAGTACGGTACACGACTCGGGTCATTAGTCGGGTAACGGGTCCGACTAGCGCTTGTTGGTTGCGATAGAGCGTGGTCTGACAATAAGTTCTGAATTGACGCGTTGAGCTTTGCGATTTTAGCCGTAGGAACCGAAAACGTAAGGAAGTGTGAATTCAGAACGAGGCCTAAATACGTAATAGACGTGTCGGGCTGCCAAACGCACTTCGTTTTACTAGAGTTCGTGCGTTTTAGACCGTAAATTACCGTTGTACGCAAGACAAGCCAATCAGCACATGCGAGTGTTCGTGAGGTCAGCGGTGCTTGCGTTCCATCCAATGAACTATTGGGACTGTACCGTAGCTTATTGTTAATCATAATAAGGTCTGACATACGATCTACATGATTATTATAATCGTTAGTGTACACACCCTGCCCCCGCTGGTCGCGTGACTGACACGCCAGATATGTACATGTACAAATGGCGTTTGCAAGGACTGATCCCTGCTTTTTTTGTTACAAGGCTAGGTACAATGGGATACGTACGTGGCGGGAATTTCAATGTTATTTTCAACATGCAGGCAGTGTCGGGATCAAACCATTTTAAATGCAGGGAACACGAACGACTGCTCGTTGCTCACGCAGTGTCAGTGTGGTGGACATTAATGTACCATAAAATGGGAAACCTTGGTCAATATTTTCAGACAATTTACAATATATTTCTGCATATTAAACAATAATGTTATATTTTCCGTATTATGTTTTACAATAGAGTTGGGTTTGAGCCAACAAACATTTTTTGATCGTAAACAAAATCCGTTTGCACACAAAAAAAATAAAAATAAAAATCGATTTGATTCCTTAAACACTCCAGAATTTTCTGAAAAGCTAAAATTGACGATTGCCATTGATAAACACAATGAGTTGAACAAGTTTCCGGAAGCGTATTGTAAGTTTTATACTCATTGACAACAATTCAGGGTTAGGGCAACTTTGGTCAGATCATTTGGGGAAAAGCATTTCAAAAATATCACATAAAATTCAGTTTGATGTTATTTTTCAACTCTTTCTTGATCATTTACATAAATAGTAAAAACCAAATGTCCAAAAATACAAGTAAAATCATCAACAAAAGATTGTTTTTTGCATGTAGTGGCCAAAGTTACCCAGCATGACAAAGTTGCCCCATTTTACATGTACGTTAAGTTTAGGGGTGGGTCACGGTGCACGTTTATGGGTTCTGTCTCTGGGGTGGAAATGGAATACACCTATACCCAGCACGATATGTGGCAGAGGGGTACCCCCCTCTTATCCCTATACTTTATACGCACTCGACACTATTGTAACCTAACCCATCCCCCCTTGAAACCTAAAAGGAATTCCTGGGATTCCGGGAACACAATGCTCAACATAAAAGAGGGGGGGGGGGGTTCTCTGCCACATATGGTGCTTCATTATGAATAAAACAGACATCCGCGTTTTGGTACGTCTGACGGTGATTTAAAAAAAGGTTTTTGCGTGGACGGCACTAATAATCACTATGGACAAACATCCCCTCTGGAAGCTGGTTTATATACTCTATACTTGGTGTAAGTAATTCCCAGGCCTATGTGTTCCCTGCATTTAAAGTGGTTTGATCCTCACAATTACAACCCGCATGTTGAAAATCCCCCTTTGAAATTCCCTCCATGTACAGTACATGTTCGTATCCCATTGAACCTTTTTAACAATAGAAGCGGGCCGGGCGTCATTGTACAAATCTGGCGTGTCAGTCACCAGCGGGAGGAGGGCGTATACTATTAATTATAATAATTATGTATATCGTATGCCAGGCCTTATTACGAATAACAACAAGCTAAGGTACAGTGCCGACAGTTCATTGGATGGAACGCAAGCACCGCTGACCTCGTGAACACTCGCAAGTGCTGATTGGCTAGGCTTGCGTACGACGGTTATTGACGGTCTAAAACGCAGGAACTCTACTAGGAACGAAGCCGCTACGGATGAGCGAGTCTTTCACTATGGAAGAGTTACGTAGAGCGGCAATTAGGTCAGGTGAAATGATTAACCCGTCGTCAATATACATAAAGCAAGAAATGCCTTGTGCGCGCCATGAATAGATGAGCGGTCTGGTGATCTTTGTGAATAAGTAACATGCTGAGGACAAACCGAAGGGCAAGACGTGAAACACGTAATATCTGGTATCGGACAAAGAAAAACTCCAAGAAAAACCGAGATATTTTTGGTGCTCCGAAAAAATATCTATATGATGGTAGCCCGACTCTAAATAGAAACAGAAAAAATACTGGTCGTAGTCGAGAACTTGAGCGATATGGCGAAGAACGTCGTATTTAAATGTGGTCTTCAACACGAATGTGTTGGGGTAGCGAAGGTCTAAAACTAGACGTAGCTTTTTTTCCGATGCCACGGTGAGAGGATTACAACAATATGGACGGGCGGGAACCTGTACAATGCAGCGATTGACGAGAAGCTCGGCAATGGCGGATTCAACAAAATCTGAATGTTGCAAACTAGATTGATTGTTATTGGCAAAAAACGGGGAAGGTGTGACAAAGAAGGGAATTTTATATATCCGGTCTCAATAACATCCATCACGTAATCGTTAGCTTTCAGGACATTTTTCCAATAATCTAAACGCTGCCGCAATCTACCTTGAACGCCATGTGGCGGGGATGGATGGCCTTGGTCGTGTTCCCAATCTCTACGGTCTAGTAGATGGTGGGGCGGGTCCATGTTGTCCGTGTTGTCCGTGTTGTCGCTGTAAGGCTCCGAGGGCGGGACATGTTGCTCGAACGTGTCCTTGCAGGCCGCACTGGAAGCACGTGCGGTTGTCGACGTAGGGCTGAGCTCGGTGGTAGGGACGAAAAGTATAAGGCCGCATATAAGAAGTAGTAGGATAAGCTGCCGTCGCCTTGGGAAAAGAGGCCTGGTTAGTAGTGGTCTGCCTGGTGCCGCTCGTGTATTTCTTTGGAACAGGTTTCTTTGCGGCGGCGGCTTTCTCTGCCTTCTTGATGCGGTTTTTCATCTGATGAGTCAGATGCCAATTCGTCGGCAACATATTCTTTAACGACTCCCCAACCTAGCGCAGAGCGATCAGCTATGCGTATCAGCTTCTGGCGATCCTTAAGAGCTGCAACTGCCTCTTGAAGATTTATCTTGGACTGGTCGATGTCAAGAGTTTCAATGTTCTGAAGTGCAGACTCTACGAAAGACAATACCTTTTCAGAATGGTTGAACTGCTGTTGATTCCCTTCTCTTTTAAAAGTAGGGACATCTGCAGTGAGTCGTTGTTTTTTGCAGGCAGTCTCAACTCGCGAGTCCAAGGTGTGAGTGAGTGCCTGAATGGCACGCAAGATTTCCTGGTTTCCTTCCGCCTGCTGTGAAAGCATAGGGCTTTCTTCGTGCGACATGTTTAGTAGTACATGCGAAGGTTACACAGTGGATGAACAAAATTAGTGTGCAACAAGGTTGACTGCTTGACCGAGAGTGAGCTAACAAAGCCCATACTTGTCTTTATATACACCACGCCGTTGTGCAACTGGACAATAGAGCATTGTCCTGAATGGTACAATGCACAAACAGATGTCATGCGAATACGAAAAGAAATATCACTTTCTCGGCGCTATTTTTGTTGTGATGTCATAATTTCTAGAGTTATTTACTTTTGTGAAAGAAGATAAATAGTTCCCCCCCCCCCCCAAAAAAAAAAAGGTGGGTTTCGGAGATCAGGAAATCTGGGATGAGAAAATAATTATATTTAAAACTATCATTTAACCATTGAAAAAAAAGCAATAAATGCAAACATCTTGACCGAGCCTGAAAAGTCCATGTAAAAATAGAGTACAGCTCGACACTCTGGGAACGAGGTTGCCAATGCAGTGATGGCCATTTAGTCTGGTTCATAGTAAATACGCTTTATTACATGTATTGTGTAGAGCGACAGAGGCGGAAACATGTCATTCGACAGTGGCCCGTGAACATGGATAGGGGAAAACACACAGAATGGCAAAACACCAACATTTACTTTTTGGCTGAATTTTACAAAAAAGATATTTATGAATGGGAATAAATGTGTGTTCGGTCGGTATTAATCACTCTGTTTAATACCGCTTGGAGTCTGGTTGCTGATAATTATTATCAGCACCCAGACTCCAAGCGGTATTAAACAGAGTGATTAAAACCTCTCGAACACACATTTATTCCCTTAATACATATAGGTTTCCCCTTACCAAAGGAAGATTAAGTACTGTGTGTGAAGCACACATGACTGGATGGACTTAGTTTTTTTCTTCTTAAGACAGAGTTACTCAGGTTTCATAAAACACACGTTTCATGTTGATCAATCAGATTTTTGGATTCAGATTACTGAATCGTAGCCAACTTTACAAATTACATGTACATGCATGGGAAATAGTAACTTTTTAGACAATAAACGAGTAACATTTTCAATGTCATTTGTTGGGAATTTTGTAAATGAAACCAGGCTACATAGGAAAACAAAATATTGCAAATATGAATATATAAATATAAATTAACACGTGAAAGCAAAGCTCACTGTCAGTGTCAACACTTCTATCATGCTGTATTAACTCACTGGTGTGGCAGTATTATAATGAAGACTTATTAACAAGCTAAAAAGAATCTTCTGAAATTTACATTTTGGTATTGGTTTTTTTTCAGCAGGTACCCGGTAACCTATATTTCTGTTATAATCGGGTAACCGGTTCCCAAACTACTCTTAAATGGGTAAGTTCATACACAAAGTGTGACATTTGGTATAGTTCTAGTTACATGCCATCTATCAACTAAATTATTTGAATAGTTCCTGAGGCATATCCCTGCTGGCATCAGCAATGTTTTGATCTTTTCAGGAGACAGACGCCTCAAACCATATCTATGTTAAAAATCTAAACAAACTGGCAAGGCGACCATAGAATAAAGACAAACAAAAGGCACAAAAGAGCAACACCAAAAACACACTAAAAAGCGGCTTTAAAAAGATGGGTCTTTATATTACATTTAAAAGAGGTAAGTTTCTGTTCGCTACGTATCTGAAACGGTAGCGCATTCCAAAGCTTAGGGGCGACCGCAGAAAAAGCCCTATATCACCAAATGTAGTCAACACTTTTCCAGAGGGATAATCTAAAAAAATACCATTATTCCCTGACCTAAGTTGATATTAAACTACTCTTGTGACGTCACTCTATTCAGAAAAGTGTCGATTATTTTAAAGAATGTACACTTAACTGTACATTCTTTTAAGAATTAACAGAAAAAGAACGACTCAATGGACACAGAAATTGCTATTGTTATATTTATTACAACTTTAGTAAGAGCTATGTTGACAGTTTCGCTAGAGCTCTTAACAGTTGTTTTGGAGGTCTCTTTGCTGTGTCGACGCCCTTTTGCGGTTTCGTCCCGGCTGACTGCTCTCCTATGGTGCTCACTGGTTCTGGCCACCGAAGCCATTGTCATGCTCGACCGTATGGAGTGGTTCGTCCAAAAGCCTTGTTGCACAGATTTGCCACAACCTGGGATATCAACAATAACAACAATCAAATAAAATGGATGCGCCAACCCGCATGTAACAAATTGCATCAAGGTTTGTCTAAAACATTCGAAAATGAAAATGGCCCAAGAACTTTGAGAAAAGAAAATGGGGAGGATAAACCATTTTATTAGCAAGGTCGAAGCGATGGTTCGCAATTTAAAATATGTACATGTAGTAGGAATTGATTTCTTGTAAATGGGAATAATTTTTGACGGAGATAGGCCATAGTTATGTCCTACGTTCAAAGGTCCTAAAAAGTACTACTAATACACAACTTTAAAAGGGCCGATATACGTACAACACGTACATGTACTTTACATTCGCTAACTCGCCCATGCTGTCCTGTTGTATACCCGTGTAGCAAAAACGGCAGAAAAACCAACAGAAATTTGTTTTGTTCCGAGTCTGGTTTGACGTTCAGGGTTTAACAAAAGGCTGGTATACTTTTGACACGGAATAATGACTACTGACGCTAAGTTACACCATAAAACGGGGCTAAAAATAATAAGCAAAAATGAGCTGCTGATGAGAGCTAAGCCAAATGTTGGGAATAAAAAGTTCTTGTTTTCATTTCTTGCTTATTTTCCATCATTACCTGATCTGTTACAAGGAGTCCAAATCGGCCACGAGTGTAGAAAGTTTCTTCACCTCTGAATCAGTCGCTTTAGTATAAATCCTCATTGGAGTATAAATCCTCATCGAATATGTCCCAAAATACTGGCTTAAATCACCATCAAAATAAATTGGCGAGTCAGTTCTTGAGGTG
Organism: Crossaster papposus; assembly: GCA_037893245.1. Lineage (NCBI taxonomy): Eukaryota > Metazoa > Echinodermata > Asteroidea > Velatida > Solasteridae > Crossaster > Crossaster papposus. The sequence goes on from JBAIAA010000730.1 coordinate 719,752, forward strand.
ACACAACATATCTTCCAACGTATCCCTACTCAAAAATATGTACGGATCATCACTGGAAGACATTTTAGCGGAGTTAGCATAGACACACCCGACGCACAACAATGTATGGCATCAAATGACTTCGATGTCGAATGTACTGGGCATTTTAAACACCCTCATTTTACCCAACCTTTATTCAATTGTTTGGTTACGCAACACGGAGACCAGACAGGACAAAGCTTTCACATACCTTAGTAGCTTCTACCACTGAACAATGGACTTAATTCATCTCATACTCTAAAGCATTAGTAAGAATTGACACTTGTTGTTCCTTTTAAATATTGACAATGGGTGTAAAAGGGACGTAGTTTAAGTCGGAGAAACGACTCAAAAGGTAGACATTCTTTGATTCAAATTGGGCTCGGACGCTGCGCGTCCTCGCCCATTCGAATCAAAGAATGTCCACTTTTTCGTCATTTCTCCTTAACTGAAGATACTTTCCATAATGGAAACAAGATCCTGTAAGTACTTTGGAGAAAGACCATGAAGAGCTTTGAAGGTCAACAAAAGAATTTTAAAATAAATCTTGTACAAAACAGGCAGCCAATGTAATTGACGAATTATAGGTGTAATGTGTTCAAACCGGTGTGTGTTAGTAACAATTCTGGCTGCAGCATTTTGAACCCTTTGCAGTTTAGCTATCTGTGACTTTGGCAGACCATACAAAAGGCCATTACAATAATCAAGACAACTGGTCACAAACGCATGAATTAGTTTTAAAAGAGAGTCTTGCGTTAGGAATTGACTAATGCGTTTGATGTTGTGAAGATGGAAAAGGGCTGCAGAGCAAGCTTTATTGATGTGGGTATTCATTGTAAGTTCAGAATCAAACCATGACCCCAAATTACGAACACATGTTGTAGGGAAAACTTTAACATCGCCTATCATGATATCAGAAATATTAATTTTCTTTAACTGCTGCTTTGATCCGTTGATCAAAAATTCACTCTTAGCGTCAATAATTAGAAGCCGGTCACGCAAAATCCATTGCCTGATGTTCCTGATGCAATTGTCCATTATAGTTACAGCAGCTTGACAAGATATATCGTCAGGTCTAAAAGATAGATATAGCTGCGTGTCATCGGCATAACGATGAACATCAGGCAGTTGATGCTCAATGATGTCAAACAATTTAGAGGCGTAGACAATGAATACAAATGGTCCTAATCATGATCCCTGAGGAACACCACAGTTGATGTTAATTTTCTGATAAGGTACCTTGAATGGATACGCGTTGGCTTCTATCTGACAAATAAGACGAAAACCAATCGAGGGCCTTTCCAGTGACTCCAAATTTAGACTGCAGACGTTTCAATAAAATGACGTGATCAACAGTATCGAACACTGCACTCAGGTCTAAAAGCATAAGCAGAATAACATGTTGGGAATTCATCCTCATCAGTAAATCAGTTTTAACCTTTATAAAAGCCGTCTATGTACTGTGATGCTTCCGGTAAGATGATTTGAAAACCGGAAACATGGAATGTTTTGACATGTGACAATAAAGTTGGTCGCAAACGGCCTCCTCAGTTAATTTAGAAATAAATTGTAAATTACTGATTGGTCGGTAGTTTTCTAATTTCATATCGAGATTGTTTTTTTTTAATAAAGGGCAAATTAAAGCTTCTTTCAAGTCCGTAGGAAATGTGCCAGATACTAAAGATGAGTTTATAATTTTGGTAAGTACTGGAAGCAAAACATCAAGGCACTCACCCACAAGGTTAGTATGCATAGAATCCAGAGCGCATGATCCCTTAGAAGAATTGACAACAAGCTGTTTTACCTGCGACTCTGTTAATGATAGGAAGCTATCAAACAAGATACCACTGGACAATGTGTCAGATGTAAAAGCGAACGTTTTGTCAACAGAGGTTGAAACTTCTAAATCATCAAGTTTAGCATGAATATTATATATTTTCTTCACAAAAAGCTACCCATATCATTAGCAAGGGTCATTTTATCTTTAAAAGGTGGAAAGAGGACGTCATCACTATGCCCAAGCAGCTTTTTGTATGCTCTAAATAATTTCCTCTGGTCGGAACTATTACTTTCGATATTCTGAAAGATCAGAGGCCATGTTAGTTCGTCGCCACTTCTTTTCTGCACGTCTCCTCATCCTCAAGGCAGAGTTGATTTCTTGATTAAACCAAGGTAGACGGGGCCTAGTGGTGACCATCTTGTACTTTAATGGGGCATGTGTGTTGAAGGTACCAGCTAGTGTAGTGTTGTAACAATTCGTAAGCTCCTCAAGACCTTGAGGAGTGTCCCTGCACAGCCTAGAAGAGACTAAGTCATTTTTCAAGCAATTAATGTCAATGGATTTAATATCCCTATAAACCATCTGTTTAGCAGGAAAAGAGGACTGGTTTTGTTGCAAGTTGCAAATAACAGAAAAATTATCGGAGAAAAGGTGGTGAGGTGTCGGGGTGCTGTTAAGAACTATGTCCGATTTCCGGGTAATAACAAGATCTAGTGTGTGACCCATCTCATGTGTAGGTTTGTTAACATGTTGCTGGAGACCCATGGGTTTAAGAAGTGTTAAAAAACGTTTAGTGTTTGGATCGTCAGATATGTCAACATGAATGTTAAAATCTCCAGTTATTAAAATTGGTTCAGAAGATACAATAATGGATTCTAAATAATCGGCAAATTTAGTGATAAACCGATTAACTGTACACTGTTAAAAATTGTGTAACTTCACAGTGTTTTTCTGTTGAAAATGTCAAAATATAACAGTAGATATTACTGTTTTGGGATTTATTTGCATAGAAACAAAACTAGTACTGTCTATGTACATTTTTCTGAATTTCTCTGTTTGGTTACAGAATCAGTCAGTGCGCAGCGTTCGAGATAATTAGCATATTTCACCAGTTTCATTTGCAGCCGCGCGGCGCTCTCGGACCCTTCGAGATTTCGCGTGAATGCGCGAGCGCTCGGAGACGATGTGAAACATTGGCTAGAGGTCCCAGAAAGAGGGCAGTGTTGGCTCAAGCATGGAGTGGTAAGTTTCTTGAACATTTTCCTCGTAAAATAAACCCATTTTTACCAGATTTTAGAGACCAATTACACGTGAATCTTCGTCTGAAATGTGGTTTAAGTTTTACACTTTTCGTTGATAAGCTTTACACTTAGGGTGCCCCCGACTGTTTCGAGCACGATTGAGACAAACGGAGTCGATATTCTGATAGACGAAGGATCGTTCTTTCGATTGGTACCACATATACTTCTGCAGGTTTAGCCGTCGATGTTTTTTTCAGTGCCAAAAATTTTGCAAAAATCATTATTTGTGACGTATCGTTTTAGCTTACGTGACGTCATCATCAAATGTCGGGGGAAAGGCCTTGTGTTTTTACTTGTTCTTACGACGCCATTGATTTTGTCATGTTTGTTGATGTCATGTCATGTATGTATGCAGCTGAGAAAAACTTTAAAATAAATGTTTTGTACTATTTACAAAAGAAAAAGAAAAGAACAATGTCATTTGGTTTATTCTTGTGTTTTTATTCTTCCTTGTATATTTAATATATTTTATTTGGAGCTCACTGCAATTCCCAGCTTTTAAGTGAGATTTCACAGTAAATAGATTCGGGGTGGGCAGGGTCACGAATTTAACTTTCAATTCGTTGGAAAAGTAAAACTCACTAAAAAATGCTTAAAAGATTAAGTATTATAAAACAAAAACAAAAAATATATACGAGTTCAGGAACAAAACAAACAAAGACAGATTTCATTTTAAAACTGTCAAATATTGTATTCATAGCATTGGATTAGAAGGCCATCATTATTTATCCCTAAACTAGCAATTAACCGTTGCGTTTTTTGCCAGTTTTGGTTTCTGAGACGTTAAGATACAGATACAGATACATAACTGAAGCTAAAACACTGCCAAAAACCATACTAACGAATAATAGTCAGGCACCGCTTTGTTGTCAAAACAAGCCCCGTGAATGCATCACACGAGCAAGGAATCGTGCCAAAAATGGGTGCCTTGCGTTTTGTTACGTAGAAGCTGATTAGTCAGTTGGCACGCTCGATGCACGTTCTGACCAATCACGTTCGGGCTCACATTAGAACAACGAGTAATGGCGGATTTTTTTACCGAGAATGTTCGCGCTGACGGCGACGGATACTTAGGGTGCCCCCGACTGTTTCGAGTGGATTCAGAAACAACAACAGTAGCGGTTGAGTAGATGAATAATGTACCTAAACACACATGATTAAGGTTTGTCTGCACGATTTCGTTAAATGCTACAAAAGGGACTTTTTCGGAGACCATTATTTTTGTACAACGATGTTCATTTTTATAGTTCGAAATGTCTTATTTCTGAACAATTAAAAATTCATCCATGACGTTTGTTATTACAATTAAGCATTCCTCGTTCATACTATTACGTTTTTATATTTTTACATGGCTGGGTTTTCACGATATGATTTTTTGAAAATGTGCCCTCCAAGCTCATTATATATGCAAAACTGCGACTGTCGTGCATACGCTGCAAATGAAAGAAACGACTTTTCAGAACACTGCGCACTGACTGAATGTTCGCTGTTAAATTAAAGTGTTGTACTTTGAACAAGCAGTCCCCTCCGTCTCTGTTAAGACACAACAACTTCACTGTTTCATAACAACACATTTTGCTGTAATACAGCAAGTATACATACAAATATTTATTTACAGAGAATCTACTGTTCTCCTACATGAATCTTATTACGCAGCAACTGACCAATCAGAAGTAAATTAGTGTTCACAAAAGTCATGTTAAACTGTGTTGTTTTACCACAAAACACACTTTTTTGACCACTTTGTGTAATTATTAAAGCAATACCCCGATACAATTTAGATTTTTTCAAAATAAAGCTGAAAAATCGCATCCCATCTCCCTCCGCATTGAAATGTTGCAATTATTCATTTGAAAGCGTGACTTCATCGTTGCGGTAAAAGCTGAATATAAAAGTAACTCACGACAGTGGTTAAAGTGTTTAGTAGGTAACCGTAGCATTTGTACTATCTATTTGTATACGTGTAGTAATAGTATTGTGTAATGTGTAATGTGTAATAACTAGTTACTTATATAGGTCTGGTTCCCATTCCCACTTCATTCAATGATGTAAATTGCCGCAATACGCATAACAACAGAACACTGTACTTCAAAGGGAGCGTTTGTTTTGGGACAAAACAACAAGGGGTTAATCACTGTTGCAAAACAGCGGAATCCCTGTAGGTGTACCATTACCCAATACAGTAGAATCTCTGTTAATAAACAGAGATAAAAACAACAGTAGAATGTACTGTTTAAAAACAGTAACTTCTGTAATGCCAATTGACAATAGAATGTACTGTTAATTAACAAATACTTTTTTAACAGTGTACAAGAATGGCTAACTGAGTAAGGTGGCCTGTAAATGATTACAAGTCGTAATTTAACCGAATTAATTCATACAGACCATTCTGAAAACTCAAATGAATCTAATTCATCTCCAGCAATTTTCTTGACATGCAAATGATCACGAAACAACAAAGCAGTGCCTCCCCCACACGTTTTTTTTCCGGGGATGGTCCAGCAATCTAAAACCAGGTGGAGTTGCTTCAACCTTATGGGCAACATCTATATCTGTAAACCAAGTATCTGTAAGGGCAAACAAATCGGCCTTAGTATTAAGAGCATAAGCAACAAAATCATCTGTTTTGTTTTTAAGAGATCTGGTATTTAACCCTAACTCCTTACACAACAAAGCAAGTTGGAGGATTTTGAAGGAATTGTATTGTTCAATAACAATGGTGAGGGAGTTAGGGTTAAGCAACAAAGTTTAAATAGATCATCAGAGGAATAGGCAGGATTTACAACAATGTGTTTAAGGACAGGAGTACGGTAAAGCTAACCTATTATGAACATAGGCCCAATCAAGCCGGTGACCAATGTGAACAGGAATTTTACACTTATAGTTACAATGACCCGCTCTCTACCCTGAACCGATAAATTCCATTCGCTTTCAGAATCGAAAACAATTCAGGCTGAATGGAGTGATAACAAGTCTTACGGATGTTAAAAAGCGGACTACGGGAATACATTCTAGTTGTATTAGACATGGAAGGCGAATGTTCTGTATGCATACAACTCGTCATTGCTAGTGCATCCAATACGAGGGCCTGGGTTAACAGAAATATCCATAAATATTGTTATATCATGTCGTCACCGACACCACGAGATAACACTCGACCATATTTCCATGCAGTACACACCAAAAACAAATTAAATTCTACAATTTAAAAAGTTAGTTATTATGGTAATTAGGTTAATGAGTCAGTGTAAGTAAAATAACGCGGTTTGGTGGATTGTTCGTTTTCACGAAGTAACAATATATAGAGTGTTACTTCGTGAAAACGATTCTGAGCACTTTGCATGTCTGTGTAGTTCCACAAGGTAACTCTCTACTCTCGTCCCCAGGGGTACACGCACATGTACATGTACACGGACATTTTACAGTGTACATGAATTGTACGCGCGCTCAATCAGTGCATTACGGCGCTCTACGGTCATTATTGAAAACGACGTAGCATTCAAAGATTTCGTTTTCACGAAGTAGCACTGATGCTTGTGTGCGCGCACTGTACGTATTTCCTGCAGATTTCGTTTCCACGAAGTAGCACTGAGTAGTTTGGCCATGTTTGGACCATTTGACTAATGGAACTTTTTAGAAATTAAATCCAGTACGGCACAGCTGTAATGTTACCCCATGACAAGGCGTGATTGGCACAACAAAATTAGTCAGACACATGTACTGATCTGAAGACACAAAATACTCATTTCTGACAGTTTCAGCATCAGCAAAGAATTAAACCCGTTGTGACTTAAGTATGATCAAAATCAGATATAAAAACACCAACAGACGAAGACGGGCACTAGTGGCAACAGCCATGGTGAACACAGTTACACAATAGTGAACTCGACCAGAGATAAAAAACACATCGAAAAACATCAAAATAACAAGCAATTCGTATCGGATAAAACACCAAAATATATCACAAAGAAGCATAGAACACTTACCAAACACGTTAACAATAAATACAAAGACGATGCCAAAAACTCAGCAAGGATAAAACGGATAAAATAAGCAAGCACTGGCAGAGAAAAATACATATGAAGCACGATATGTGGCAGAGAAAACCCCCCCTCTTTTGTGTTGACCATTGTGTTCCCGGAATCTCAGGAATTCCTTTTAGGTTTCAAGGGGGGATGGGTTAGGTAACAATAGTGTTGAGTGCGTATAAAGTATAGGGATAAGAGGGGGTACCCCTCTGCCACATATCGTGCTGGGTATAGAAAAATAGACAGTGGCAGCTACAGAACAGCGCCCTCAGTATTAGTTCAGCCATCGCTTAAAGGCCGGTTCATACTCGGCGCGAAAGCAAACGCGAACGCGAATTTGTGACGTCAGGTGGATTTTTCGCGATGCGAAATCGCAAAAGTTGAACACATTTCAACTTGGCCGAATGTTCGCAGCGAACGCTTTGTGACGTCAAATTCGTATCGCAATTGCTTTCGCGTGAAGTATGAACCGGCCTTTATGCATGGCACTTTGTGCCTGACCTCGTTTTTGAATACTTTGTAAGATGGCGACGACGCCTGGAATTTGGTCCGAAACATCCGTTTTATTCACCGACTGTCAATATTATTGTCACAGGTCCTTCCTGATTGGAAGTCCTTATATGTATTACCGGTCCGCGGTAGACAAATTACAATTTTATACAGTTATAACGAATTACAGGTCGATGGGACAATCGCACAAGAACAAATATTAATAGTAACAAAAATATAACGGTTGCATTAACAAGAATTGACAATATCACAGATGAATACAGATCAACACTATTAATTGGACAGCAATATAAAAGGATATAGATGATTCCATCTGAACAAATGCGATCAGTTTATCCGAACACGCGAGCGAATAGTTCACATGGATCACGCGACACGCGAACGAATAGTTCAGTTCAGAATGACGATAATCTGGATGGAGAAGAAGACACAGAATCTGGATAAAGAAGAAGACACGAAATGTAGACTGAAGTGGGGGATGGACTGGCAAAGGTGAACTGGGAAAAGATATGTCGAAGAGATAAACTGAGGAAACTGATGTACTGCAGAATACTGGAACTTGGAATGGGATGGTGAAAACAGTGGAAGGCGACACTCCTACAGCACGCACGGTGAGGAAATCCAATCACTACGGGATGCCGTGCTAGAATTCGTCCTCTCGTGAGTCTCGAGTCTCGTCAACTGGGGTCACATCTATTTCAGAAGAAATAGTGGGAACAAGGCTCATGTAGGAGGCAAGGTGGCATTGATCCTGACTGGTCGCAGGCTGAAGTCAGAAATGCACACTAATTATAACTAAACCTACATGTGTAAATCAATAGAGAATAAACTAAACCAGAACAATAATCAAACACTAAAGGTTATAAACAAAAAGATAACATATTCACTAAGGTTTAAGAAAATCTAAACCTTACAGAATTATATTATTTTCAGAGGAAAATAATATAAAAGTAAACACTATAACCCTTGATCCAGGTTCAAATAAAAGTCACTTCAAGCTAAATCAATAAAAGTCAACTGAAGTTAATAAGATCTATAAACTAAAAGCAATTCACAGGTGGTTCAGATATCTCAAGCCAAAACTTAAAAAGACAAACAATTCAAAGAAATTGTGAAGAACCACAAAATGTTTCAACAAAAAGAAAGTAAATCGAATCAATCATTAAACCATAACTTGAGAATAAGGCCAAAGTCAAGAAAACTAAAGTGAAGATAATTTCACATAAACCTTGAATGGTTCAACCCTCTTGAAGTAAAAGTGGTTAATAGCTTTTAGGCAAAATTGATGGTCCCTGATGACCACAGGCCAGGCCCAATGGCTTAGAGGTCACTCACACTAGTCCTTTGTTTTAATAAATAACAATTTACTAAGGGAAAACATACTTAAACTGTACCGTGTGGTCGCAAACCAAATCATAGACTTGTGTTGATAATTCTCTCATGTACGAAATATTATTACTCGAACCAACAAATTGACCTTTAAAAAATGACGAGATTTTTCCATTTTCTGGCGGTGGCCACAACCCAATTTCACACTGATGTTAAAGATAATTTCATATTTTATCATAAAACTGTCGATTTGGGGTTGATTTTAACTTAGTCCAGTCAGGGCGCAGAAAGTCCTAACGTTCACAAGAAAGTAACGAACGGAACATCCCGCCATGACAGTCCATAGTCTTCCTGCGCCCTCATTGGTCGAAAATGACGTCATTAAAAAATCCTTTATGATAACATGTAGTTCATGCACATTACAATACGCAGTTGTTTTTTGTGTAGGCCTACATGTATTTCTTTCGTTGCAAGCTCGAGCGAAAAGAATTTATCTGCTAATCAGTGATTAAAAAATAATAATATTTTCTGCATAAAACAATGTATACAGCCAAATAAACAAAAAAACAAGCGACAAATGAAGTCGTTGTTTAAAATTTATTGATATATAACAATAGCATTGATAAATAAAAACTTTTACAATAGTATTTGAAACTTGCATGTTATCGCTGACATTAAATGTAGTATACACAATTTGCAGATATCGAAAATATTTACTACCGAATTATTAAGAAATATCTTACTCATCTAAAAGTAAATAATGATTCTAGGCACCAAGCAAAATGATTGCGCTAGATATCCTGTAATTATTCTTAAAAATATAATTTTATAAAGAAAAATTAGGTGATGTTCTCTTTGAGATACTTTGTGCGAGAATCTCTAAGGACAAGAGCTTTTTCTTTGGTCTTCCGTAGAGGCTCCCGACACGCTAGCGATGGCTGCGATGGCTGCGATGGCTGCAGTGGGCATGGCGGTGGGCATGGCCATGGTGGTGGACGGCATGACCTACTACCTAGTATAATATTGGAAGACAGAAAAGGGAACTATGAAGTTTAGCAGTAACTATTGAACAAAACATATAGTAGGAGACCAGCCTGTAGGTCCTGTAGGTTCTGGGAACAAAGCTTTGAAAGTGTTTTTGTGTTCCCTGATGAATACCGAACAATTTTGACTTGGGCTGCCCCCTGTTAAATGTCGGGCATTTCCAGGAGGGGTCAACAAAGGTCACACAGGGGTGAAAATTCAAATATATTTCAATCGTGTCAATATGCATATCAAATTACTCGTCTAGTCATGAGGATTCCACAAATGTATAGTTTGTTATACCTCCGACCGTAATGAGGGCGCTATGGTAAAAAAGTCGAAAGGTCAACGCACTTTTTACTGGTGGTCAAATTCACAAACACAGTTAACATTATCCGATTCTAATGATTTTAGTGTCTAAAAATATGTTTTCTGACATGGCAAATTCAACTAAGCAACTTTTAAACGTAAAAGTGGTTGTCATAACCTTGAAATTTCAAAGTGGCTGCTAAAAGGTTAACATAAATTAAAAGGTAACATAAAAGGTTAACCTAATTTTAGCAATTCTTCGTTGGAAAAAACTTGGTCCAAGTCAGCAAGCTTATGGTGGTAAGAATTAGAAATGTGCATTCTCTCAACAAGATGTTGTATATAACCAGTACTCATGGAATTCCACTGCATGTTATTACAATGAAAAGTGTGAATTATTTACCATTAGAATCCAAGATTAATTTAAGATAGCATCAATTTGCAAGATGGAAGCTGTATCATGTATGACACACTTAACCGAAGCACATTTATTCAGGTAAATATACTTTTAAAGAATGACTAATACATGTTTATGCCAAGAATTGGTAAAAGATGACTTTTAATTCTCATACAGACACTGCTAATTCCACGAGGAAATATAAAGAAAAATAGACCAAGTCCATTCACCTGTTACAATTTCATCAAGCAAATGTCAGAGAAGATCAATCGACCAATTGCATGAAAAAAGGTCGCAATGATTCAGAATATTATATGTCCTGTATACCTAATTCGGATGTATTCCTAATTCGGATGCTTTTTGCAAACTCGGAAGCTTTTCTGATTCGGATGCTTTTTGTAAACTCGGATGCTTTTTTAATTCGGATGCTTTTTTAATTCGGATGCTTTTCTAGTTTGGACTCTTGTTGTAATCTCGAATGCTTTTTTAATTCGAATGCTTTTTTAGTTCGAATGCTTTTTATAAACTCGGATGCTTTTTGCAAACCGAACATATTCGCAAATCGGATGCTTTTCCAATCCGGCACTAGGGTGGCCCTGAAAGGACATCACACATCGCAAATTCTGCGATATCGCGCATTCTGCGCGAGTTTGAACGATGACAAACATGTTATCGCATAATCTAAGCATATATCTGTGATGTTGAACATTTTATTGCAGATTTCTGCACAGATGTATGTGATGGCGAATATTTTCTGCGCAGATCTTTGAAAAGTCGCATATTTTCATTTTAGATTTGAAGTTCTGCGCAGATTTCTCAGTACGCAAATGTGTGCAATGTCGCACGGATGGGCACCTACATGTACATTTTCATTGCACATTTCTGCGCAGCTATGTTGCACTCACGTACAGCAGATTTATATGCAGATTTATGTGCACATTTCTGCGATCATCAGCACATAAAGTTAAATTTGTATAGCACGAAAGGGGGGGGGGGGGGGGGGGGGGGGCTGAGCCGAGTACGAACGGCTGTCTAGTGTAACTCTTCCATTAAAAAAACAGGGGTGCTCGAAATAATGAGAAATTAAATATCTGTTTTAAAGTTGTATTTTATATATTTGTTTGTTTCGACCATCAATATTTAAGCTTATCTTCTGTATAAAATGTTTATAAATAGGCTATATATACATTGTTCTACAAAAACATGCAATTGCCCCATCGTTTTTAACATGCAATGGAGCATGCTGCGACCACGTACTTTAATACAATGTTATTGTTTTTTAAACTTTAATATGACCCTATAAGTTACGCTAAAAACGGTTTATATTTTAAAAACTAAAAACGCTTTTTGGACTCTATTTGTTTCTCTAAATGTACTACATGCACTTTAACTCTATCAACCCCAAGGCATAATTTCATCACACGGGCTTTGGTTCCCACAGTTTTGGGCCTAGCATGTTCAGTTAGTTACCAGGCACATTTTAGCAAACTTTAAGTGTATAGCGCCCTCATTAGACAATCTCATGAAAGGCAACTCTTGCAAGCACAATAAATGAAACTCCCAAAATATAATTGTTCGGGTAGTAAACTAGAACAATAACGATTTAATAAATACATGTAGCTTGTTTTGTTCAGGGGTCTTAATAAATCCTAACTTACTACATCTACTGTTTTTTGACAAAAGGAATGGTTCATAAATCCTAACTCACTACAAGTACTGTTTGGGAAAAAAAAATAATGTTCGAATAATTGCTCAAACTTGAAGACTATTCTACCCCCCCCCCCCTACAATTTTGAACAGATTTTTATTCAAAGGTTGGGTAGCCGGTGTGCGCAAAATCTTGTCAACATTGTATGGGGGGGGGGGGGGGGGGGGGGGGGGGGCTGGACCACAATCTAAAAACTCTTAAATGTTGATCACAAACTGTGAAACTTCTCAAAGCATGACAGTACACACGTTGGCTTTCATACACTTTGTACACATAGTACGAGTTTGCCTTCGCTTGGCTTTCATACTACAAACGACACAGGCGCTTTTTGCTGGCCACACTTCTCCCAGGATAATGATGACTCGAAAGACGCGACGCTTCATTGGCAAGATGTGCTGGGCTGGATCGAAGAAGTCCCTCGATGACCTTTACCCGGAACTCCAACCTAGTTAATTGTTTGTTTGTAGGGATGCTGTTGAAAACGATGGTAGTGTTTACCAAACAGATGTCTAGAATGTTCAAGAAAACTCGTTTCCACCATTTTACGGATCTATGGTGGTGTGCATAGTACTGCCATAATTGGGCGGCTAAATCTGAACCACCCATAAACCTGTTATAATCCCGAACGACAGAAGGTTTGTGAATCTCGCGAAGTCCGGTGGAACTGTTTTTGCAGCGAATTTCTTTTGTGTCCATACTGCAGTCGCCATAATTCGTCAGAAGTGTTACACGCTTTCTATCCTGCCAAACAACGCAGAGTTGCCCGGCTTTCGTATAAAACTGGGGGTCATCGCCTTTCCGTATGGGAAACTTCTTGGGATTTGCACTTTCCGGAATCCCTCTTGTTGTGTAGCGTACTGTTCCACGAGAACTAAACCCTAGCTGCGACAACTTGTGAGCGAGAGCCGGGCTAGTGTACCAATTATCCATGAAAACGATATGTCCTTTATGTTCTAGCCCTTTTAAAAGGTCGATGACTACTTGGCCTGATGATGAAAGGTTACGTGGGTGGCTCGTCGCAGCATACGCCATTGACGGTGGGCTGAATTGGTCTGATGTGACCTTGGACCCGGTAAAGACCTGCCAACTACAGCAATACGCAGATTTGGATTCACATAAGGCGAAACATTTCAACCCACACTTGGCAGCCTTGCGTGGCATGTATTGTTTGAAACCTAGTCGCCCTTTAAATGTTATCATAGTCCAGGCCCGTACGCTGGATTTGTTATGGGGGGGGGGGGGGGGGGGGGGCGAATTTGTACTGATTGGACCAAAAATGAAACCAACAATTTCCTGGCCAGTATCGTTATTTCTACATCAAAATACCATTATTTACCCCGGAAAATGTGGACCTTTTGGTAATTTGAGGGGCGAATTTGTACTGATAGTGTTCATGCGTTTTGCACGTACGTAAGACGGCCATTAAGCTCTTGGCCAATAACAAGCTCTGCTTTGCAGGCTCCACCCCTTCGACCGTCCACGTCCTTAAGATTCCACAATGAGCCCTGTCTGCCATTGTTCGTTTTCTTTCACTCCGTTGATTTGCAACAAAGGTCGTGAAGAGGACGAGTTGTTCACGGCTCGGAGGTTATAGGACTCTTTATGGCGAAAGTGCAGGCCCGTACGGTACACAGGGGGGTGCGACGGGTGCATATGCACCCCCACCCCCTTTTCACCCCAAAAGGCCCACATTTTCCAGGGTAAATAATGGTGATTTGATGTAGAAATAACGGTACTGTACCACACAAATAATAAAATGTCATGGGATCCATACTTCTCGTAGGTTAGACATATACCGTGTATACAGTCTGCGGCTTCAAGAGTGTTCTTTATACCCAGCACGATATGTGGCAGAGGGGTACCCCCCTCTTATCCATAACACAGTCCAAACTATTGTTACCTAACACATCTCGCGTGAAACCTAAACGAAATTCCTAAGATACCGGGAACACAGTGGTCAACACAAAAGAGGGGGATTTTTCTGCCACATATCGCGCTTCATATGGTGTTCTTGGTGAACACCTGCAGTTGAGTTACTTCCTTTTATATGAAAGTTTTACATTTCTAAAGACGAGTTGTATTTTCAGAAGACATCGTCCCATGTACGCCAAGTGATCGTTATTTACATAGACGTATCATTTGAAAAGACTCACAATCCTTTAGGTACCCTATTTGTATACACGACGTGTCTTTTGAAAAGACCCACAATCCTTTAGGTACGTCTTTTACTTTACATTTGTATACACGACGTATCATTTGAAAAGACTCACAATCTTTTAGGTACGTCTTTTATACATTTGTATACACGACGTATCATTTGAAAAGACCCACAATCCTTTAGGTACGTCTTTTACTTTACATTTGTATAGACGATGTATCATTTGAAAAGACTCACTATCCTTTAGGTACGTCTTTTACTTTACATTTGTATACACGACGTATCATTCGAAAATACTCGCAATCCTTTAGGAACGTCTTTTACTTTACATTTGTATACACGACGTATCATTTGAAAAGACTCACAATCTTTTAGGTACGTCTTTTATACATTTGTATACACGACGTATCATTTGAAAAGACCCACAATCCTTTAGGTACGTCTTTTACTTTACATTTGTATAGACGATGTATCATTTGAAAAGACTCGCTATCCTTTAGGTACGTCTTTTACTTTACATTTGTGTACACGACGTATCATTTGAAAAGACTCACAATCCTTTAGGAACGTCTTTTACTTTACATTTGTATACACGACGTATCATTTGAAAAGACTCCCAATCTTTTAGGTACGTCTTTTATACATTTGTATACACGACGTATCATTTGAAAAGACTCACAATCCTTTAGGTACGTCTTTTACTTTACATTTGTATACACGACGTATCATTTGAAAAGACTCGCAATCCTTTAGGAACGTCTTTTACTTTACATTTGTATACACGACGTATCATTTGAAAAGACTCACAATCCTTTAGGTACGTCTTTTACTTTACATTTGTATACACGACGTATCATTTGAAAAGACTCACAATCCTTTAGGTACGTCTTTTACTTTATATTTGTATACAGGATGTATCATTTGAAAAGACTCACAATCCTTTAGGTACGTATTTTACTTTACATTTGTATACACGACGTATCATTTGAAAAGACTCACAATCCTTTAGGTACGTATTTTACTTTACATTTGTATACACGACGTATCATTTGAAAAGACTCACAATCCTTTAGGTACGTATTTTACTTTACATTTGTATACACGACGTATCATTTGAAAAGACTCTCAATCCTTTAGGTACGTCTTTTACTTTACATTTGTATACACGACGTATCATTTGAAAAGACTCACAATCCTTTAGGTACGTCTTTTACTTTATATTTGTATACATGACGTATCATTTGAAAAGACTCACAATCCTTTAGGTACGCCTTTTAGTCAGGTAGCTTAATGTTATATTAAGGGATTACCGTTACCAGGCGGATAAAAGCACCATATTTGGCATGAAGACCCCTTTGGGCCTAGTAATTAATGTTAGCCTATAGGAGGCCTCCGAAGTGTTGTAAACATATGTTCAGTTTGCATAAATTGTAAATACCTGTTGTGTAACATATTTTTTCACATATTGGGGTATTTGTTTAAAGATTTTATTTGTTGAAAAGTATGTTTTGGTGAATCTACTTACATATTTTTACTTCAATATCATTTTCTGAAATGACTGAACATAGTAACGATACACAATGGCTAATTATTATATCCTAAAGTTGCGAGTATTTACCTTGTTTCAATACAATGTATATCATCAAGTAGTCTTGCCAAACTTCAGTCTTCATGAGCTTTAAAATCACCAAGTATTAAACCCTTATGAACAATGATAACATTTTGATATTTAGCCCAGCAAACAAAAACAGGCAAAAATGAGATGCTTTGTTCATATGATTATCCATAAGGTTTTAATATGGTAACTGTGCCAGTATGCAACTTGGTGAATTTGAAGCTTATCAATACTGAGGTTTGGCAAGACTACTTGATGATATCTGGAGCCAAGGTAAATGCGCGCAACTTAAGGGTATGATTTTTAGCCATTTCGATCGTTACTGTGTTCTCATAATTATTCAGTCAATTATATGCTTTATCAAATGTTATTGAAGTAAGGAACTGTAAGTATTATCACCCCAAAAATATTGCAAATTTTTTTTTAAAAATATATAATAATATATCCAAATAATGGGAACAAATGGTATTACACGACAGGTATTACAGATTTACGCAAGTTAGGCATATTTCCACTAAAAATCCAGCTTGGTGGCCATCATTTTCGGATTCAGCACTCCAAAATAGCTATGTTACAAACTTCTACTCAAAAGATGCCTCTTCTTGCCCTAGATGAGACTTTTTTTTAAATATCGCCTAGACTATAATAGTTCTCAGTGCCGATTTGAAGTAATAGAAGGCAGTGTGTTGTTAATCCCCATTGTTGCAAATCCACGAGTGAAAAGAAATTGAACAATCGGCTACCGAACTCGTTGTGAAATTCTATACGTCGACGGTCCGATGGGGTTAGAGCTTGGGGCGGAGTCAGCAAAGCAGAGCTTTTCATTGGCCAAGAGCTTAAAGACCGTCTTACGTACGTGCAAAACGCATGAACACTAGTAGTGTATAAATAACATTAAGCTACCTGACTAAAAGGCGTACCTAAAGGATTGTGAGTCTTTTCAAATGATACGTCCTGTATACAAATATAAAGTAAAAGACGTACCTAAAGGATTGTGAGTCTTTTCGAATGATACGTCGTGTATACAAATGTAAAGTAAAAGACGTACCTAAAGGATAGTGAGTCTTTTCGAATGATACGTCGTCTATACAAATGTAAAGTAAAAGACGTACCTAAAGGATTGAGAGTCTTTTCAAATGATACGTCGCGTATACAAATGTAAAGTAAAAGACGTACCTAAAGGATTGAGAGTCTTTTCAAATGATACGTCGTGTATACAAATGTGAAGTAAAAGACGTACCTAAAGGATTGTGAGTCTTTTCAAATGATACGTCGTGTATACAAATGTAAAGTAAAAGACGAACCTAAAGGATTGTGAGTCTTTTCAAATGATACGACGTCTATACAAATGTAAAGTAAAATACGTACCTAAAGGATTGTGAGTCTTTTCAAATGATACATCGTCTATACAAATGTAAAGTAAAAGACGTTCCTAAAGGATTGTGAGTCTTTTCAAATGATACGTCGTGTACACAAATGTAAAGTAAAAGACGTACCTAAAGGATAGTGGATCTTTTCAAATGATACGTCGTGTATACAAATGTATAAAAGACGTACCTAAAAGATTGTGAGTCTTTTCAAATGATACGTCGTGTATACAAATGTAAAGTAAAAGACGTTCCTAAAGGATTGCGAGTCTTTTCGAATGATACGTCGTGTATACAAATGTAAAGTAAAAGACGTACCTAAAGGATAGTGAGTCTTTTCAAATGATACATCGTCTATACAAATGTAAAGTAAAAGACGTACCTAAAGGATTGTGGGTCTTTTCAAATGATACGTCGTGTATACAAATGTATAAAAGACGTACCTAAAAGATTGTGAGTCTTTTCAAATGATACGTCGGGTATACAAATGTAAAGTAAAAGACGAACCTAAAGGATTGTGAGTCTTTTCAAATGATACGACGTCTATACAAATGTAAAGTAAAATACGTACCTAAAGGATTGTGAGTCTTTTCAAATGATATATCGTCTATACAAATGTAAAGTAAAAGACGTACCTAAAGGATTGTGAGTCTTTTCAAATGATACGTCGTGTATACAAATGTAAAGTAAAATACGTACCTAAAGGATTGTGAGTCTTTTCAAATGATATATCGTCTATACAAATGTAAAGTAAAAGACGTACCTAAAGGATTGTGAGTCTTTTCAAATGATATATCGTCTATACAAATGTAAAGTAAAAGACGTACCTAAAGGATTGTGAGTCTTTTCAAATGATACGTCGTGTATACAAATGTAAAGTAAAAGACGTACCTAAAGGATTGTGAGTCTTTTCAAATGATACGTCGTGTATACAAATGTAAAGTAAAAGACGTTCCTAAAGGATTGCGAGTCTTTTCGAATGATACGTCGTGTATACAAATGTAAAGTAAAAGACGTACCTAAAGGATAGTGAGTCTTTTCAAATGATACATCGTCTATACAAATGTAAAGTAAAAGACGTACCTAAAGGATTGTGGGTCTTTTCAAATGATACGTCGTGTATACAAATGTATAAAAGACGTACTTAAAAGATTGTGAGTCTTTTCAAATGATACGTCGGGTATACAAATGTAAAGTAAAAGACGAACCTAAAGGATTGTGAGTCTTTTCAAATGATACGACGTCTATACAAATGTAAAGTAAAAGACGTACCTAAAGGATTATGAGTCTTTTCAAATGATACGTCGTGTATACAAATGTAAAGTATAAGACGTTCCTAAAGGATTGCGAGTCTTTTCAAATGATACGTCGTGTATACAAATGTAAAGTAAAAGACGTACCTAAAGGATTGTGGGTCTTTTCAAATGATACGTCGTGTATACAAATGTATAAAAGACGTACCTAAAAGATTGTGAGTCTTTTCAAATGATACGTCCTGTATACAAATATAAAGTAAAAGACGTACCTATAAATGATTGAGTCTTTTCAAATGACACGTCGTGTATACAAATAGGGTACCTAAAGGATTGTGAGTCTTTTCAAATGATACGTCTATGTAAATAACGATCACTTGGCGTACGTGGGACGATGTCTTCTGAAAATACAACTCGTCTTTAGAAATGTAAAACTTTCATATAAAAGGAAGTAACTCAACTGCAGGTGTTCACCAAGAACACCATATGAAGCGCGATATGTGGCAGAAAAATTCCCCTCTTTTGTGTTGACCACTGTGTTCCCGGTATCTTAGGAATTTCTTTTAGGTTTCACGCGAGATGTGTTAGGTAACAATAGTTTGGACTGTGTATATGGATAAGAGGGGGTACCCCTCTGCCACATATCGTGCTGGGTATAAAGAACACTCTTGAAGCCGCAGACTGTATACACGGTATAACTAACCTACGAGAAGTATGGACGGATCCCATGACATTTTATTATTTGTGTGGTACAGTACGGTTATTTCTACATCAAATCACCATTATTTACCCTGGAAAATGTGGGCCTTTTTGGGTGAAAAGGGGGTGGGGGTGCATATGCACCCGTCGCACCCCCCTGTGTACCGTACGGGCCTGCACTTTCGCCATAAAGAGTCCTATAACCTCCGAGCCGTGAACAACTCGTCCTCTTCACGACCTTTGTTGCAAATCAACGGAGTGAAAGAAAACGAACAATGGCAGACAGGGCTCATTGTGGAATCTTAAGGACGTGGACGGTCGAAGGGGTGGAGCCTGCAAAGCAGAGCTTGTTATTGGCCAAGAGCTTAACGCCGTCTTACGTACGTGCAAAACGCATGAACACTAATAAGAAAATACTCACCTCTGTTTACCAACATTTGCATATCAGCGCGCAAGCGCACAAACCTCGCTGAAAAGAATAGCGCCCAAGCCACGCCTACTGCATGCCCCATAAAGGACCCTGTAACACAACCACTCGTCCTAGTTTTTTTTGTTGTGTGTGTGTGTTTCCCCATAAGGGAGGGATGTAAACAGAGGTGAGTATTTTCTTATTAGAATGGAAAATCCCCTTGGATTTGGGGAATTCCAATACAGAAAATACCTCACCTCTGTTTACCAATATTTGCAGAGTAGCACCGGAATACTCATAGGGTGGGGAAGGGCATGCAGTGGCTTGAAACTGTCTAAACTAAGTCTACATGCAACTGAATAAACATGAAAGGTTGTTTAGACATACGTTACCCGGGAGCTGCCTATTGTGAGGGAGCTTTCCGGGCTTTGCGGGCTGCTGATCGTGCCGTTTCCTGGAGGACTTTTCTTCCCATAAGTCCCTCCGCTTGCAAGACATCCTTCAAGTAGCAAGACGTGAAGGTGGATGGATTCTTCCAGCAGGCCGCTTTCATGATGTCTGAAAGAGACACTCCAAGCAGATGAGCCCAAGATGATGACACGCTTCGTGTTTCGTGGGCTAGAGATTTCGATCGTCGGTTCTCGGCAGGATTATCAACTGCCTCAGAGATCCACCGAGCGATCGTGGTCACAGAGGCCGGATGATGAGGCTGGATGGTTGTGATGAACAGCTGCTTGATGTCGCCTCTCAAAGGCTGAGTGCGAGCAATGTAGTATTTTAGGGCTCGCACGGGGCACCACCACTTATCCTCTGCTGTAGAAGAGAATGATGTTAAGCTTGGCACAAAAATGTCAGGAGGTGTGAAAGTGGCCGACTGATTTTTGGTAAGGAACTCTATATGTGGAATTAAGCGAACACCACCTGGTTCCCAGCGTATGTGCCCGGGTTCTATAGAAAGGGCATGAAGCTCACTTCTGCGGCGAGCTGTAGCAGCAGCCAGTAGGAATGCCGTTTTAATTGTCAGCTGATGGAGGGAAGAGTTATTTGCTGGCTCAAATGGAGCTTTCGCAAGTGACAGGAGAACGGCACCCAGATCCCAAGATGGAATTAATTTTCTTCTGGGAGGTCGACTGTGAAACATACCACGCAACAAGTGCGCGATGGATGTGTTATTTGAGGTAGTTGAGCCATCCTGAAAACCTTGATGAAGAACACCGATTGCTGATCTGTAACCTCGGATAGTCGAAATTTGAAGCCCCGAGTTAAAAAGGTGGAGCAAGAAATCCCCAATAGAAGCTAGAGATGCTGTATGGGAATAAATAGCTCTCTCCTTGCACCATTTGGTGAAGTGGAGAAGTCTGCTATCATAAGTTCTCCTGGTGGAAACTCGTCTGCTCTTGACTGCCAGGGCAGTAGCCTCCTCCGAAAGGCCAGCTGTTCTGAAGGAGACTTGGACAGCATCCAAGCACAAAGATGAAGAGTGGTTGGATCTGGGTGTAGGACTTGTAACCTCACTTGTGACAAAAGATCTGGTCGGTTGGGGAGCATGAGAGGTGTATGAACAAGTAGGTCCAGGAGACGAGGAAACCATGGTTGTCGGGGCCAAAAGGGGGCCACGAGTAAAATCCTGGAGAATTCTGTCTCAATCTTTGTCAGAACCCGTGGTAACAGGGAAGTTGGAGGGAAGGCATAAGCGTGAATTCCCGTCCAGTCGAAGCTGAGGGCATCCACCTTCCACGCCATGGGGTGAGCATGACGAGCGCAGAATGTTGGGAGCTGCTTGTTCAGATGTGACGCAAACAGGTCCACATGTGGTCTTCCTAGGATATTGAAGATGTGGTTGACTACTGCCGGATGAAGAGACCATTCTGTTGGAGTAGCCCGCCCCCTGGAGAGAGCATCTGCGAGGATGTTCTTCTTTCCGGCCAGATGCGTAGCTTGAAGGGAGATTTGGCGTGGAATGCACCAACTGAGAAGCTCCCAAGTGGCTAGGCAAAGAGACGGAGAATGGGTTCCCCCTGACGGTTGATGTAGGACACCACTGTAGAGTTGTCCGATTTGACCAGGACCAGCTTGTCTAGAACTCTGGGTTCGAGGGACTGTAGGGCCCTGAAAACTGCAAGTAGCTCCAAGTGGTTGATGTGTAAATGGTTCTCGTTCATTGACCAAGTGCCGGCCACCGAAAGATCTTCTAGATGGGCTCCCCATCCCAGAATCGAAGCATCTGTAGTGAGTATGGCTGAAGGAGAGGGGTGTGGGAAAACCACTCCGTTTTGAAGATTGTCCGGAGATAGCCACCACCGGAGAAGGTCCTGGATTAGCCGGGTTATTGGAACCAAAATGGAGATAGGATCCTTGCGTGGCCGGTAGTGGTACAGGAGGTGAAGCTGCAAGGGACGCATGTGCATCCTGCACCACGGGACTAGGTCCACGAGGCTTGCCATGAGACCCAGCAAGCGAAGCCAGGCCTTGGCCGGAAGATTCTGGGAGGACATGAAAACGCTGATACATACTCGTAGTGTTTGGTATCGCTCTTTGGTGGGCATAGCCTTGCCCGAAGTCAGATTCAGAATAGCCCCAAGGTAGGTGGGCTGTTGTGAAGGAGTCAGGAAGGATTTCTCTACATTGATTATAAACCCCAGATCTGTGACTAGTTGAACTGTCTGTAAAAGTGCCCTCTCTGTTTCCCGATAAGTGGGACCCACTATGAGCCAATCGTCCAGGTACAGGAACAAATGAATCTGTCTTTGACGGAGAAAAGCTGCGACAACCTTGGTTATTCTGGAAAAGACCCGAGGGGCCGTCGAAAGGAAGACAGCGGAACTGGTACGTGGTTTCCTGATATATAAATTGGAGAAATTTCTGGTAATCTGCACGGATAGGTACATGGAGATAGGCATCCTTCAGGTCGATGGAAGTAGCCCACCGATTTCTCTTCAGAGACTGGAGGATGGTAGAGAGAGTTTCCATACGAAAATGCTTTGGCCTGATGTAAGAGTTGAGAGGACGCAGGTTGAGGATAGGGCGCCACTCGCCCGATTTCTTTGGAGCTAGGAAAAAGGTTGATGTGATGCCGAGGGTGGATCCAGCAGGAGCTGGAATGATGGCATTCTTTTCTCCGAGAGAAAGGATTTCCTTCTCCAAGGCAGCCCGATGTGCAGGGTCTGTGGGAACAGGAGTTGGTCGTCGGGGAGACTGTAAGGGAGGGTCGCTGGTGAACTCCAGCCGGTACCCCACCGAGATAGTCTGAAGAACCCAGATGTCTGATGTCTGATGTCTGCCACCTGTGGCTGAACTCTGCCAGACGACCACCTACTGGACCCAGAACTGGTGGAATTAAAACACTGTTGTAGTCAGAAGCCCTTGTTACCCCGCGACCCTCGGGGCTTGGAGGGCCGCACGAATCTGGGGGGCTGACGACGAGGGAACCGGTAAGCCGAAGAAGATGCAGAACCCCGGCCTCCAAAACGCCTAGGTTGTAAGGCCGATTTCTGGTCAAAAGAGGCAGGTCTAGGTTTCTTCCAACTGGACTGGGTGGTGACATCGGTGGGTGGACGTTTGGCCGAGCGTCGGCGAAGATCCAATTTGTCTTCAGTTTTGAGACGTTTGGCTTCTTGCATCATGGCCTCATCAAACCTGTTGTCAAAAAGGTCGCTCCCACCCAAAGGAAGATCCAGCAGGCGTTCCCTGGAACCGACCGATGGAAGGAACAAGTTGTCCAAGACGAAAGAACGCCGCAGCAAGGAAGTAGCAGCAAAACCTAATGAAAACTCCCGAAGGCAAGCCCCCAGACAATCATCAAGAAAATGAAACATCTCTGGCAACTTACTAGCATCAATTAAGGAAGGATCATCATGGTATCTAGCTAGAGTGTCGGACAACAGCATGAAAAAGGAAGCAATCCTAGCCCCATGACGCAAATGCTTGTCCAGGGCAGAAATACTCTTATCCAGAAGTTTGGTCTTGGAATCGAAAAACTGCGTACGGGATGTTGAATTGTCATGCCTGAGTAAGTCTTTGGCCTCAGAAGACAAGGTAGGGGTAGAATAATACCTCTCGGAATCATGCTGATTAGTTTTAAACAAATTAGCCTGGCTACGTTGTATCTGCGGGAGAGATTGCTTCCGTTGAACCTGATCTAGGGACATATTCATGATATCGACACACAAACTATCTACAGGAAATGTGGGTTGGTTAGCTTTGGATGAACCACTACCAGTATCTCTACGGTAAGAGGGTCGAGAGGGCTCTACTGGGGAAGCAGGGGGAAACTGCAGAAGCTTACCCACTTCGTTCATGGTAAGAAAGGCTCGCTAAGCGATGGAGAGGTTATCCTCATCAACTGACTGAACAGAGGAAATGGAGAACTCTGAAGAAGATCTGGAACGGGTGTGTCGACTCCGATGTCCAGATTCATGCCTTGAGTGGTCATCAAAAGACCGATGATGAGCCCGGTGTCGATCTCTGGAGCCCGAACGGGAGCGCGAACGGGAGCGCGAACGTGACCGTGAGCGGCCGCGGGTAACACGCCGCGATCTCCCGGTAGTGGAGTGGCCGCCATGATCGTCAGACCGATGTGGATTTTGTTCACGTAAACAATTAATTATCTCTATCCAGCATGAACGTTGGCTGCCGTCTTGCATTTGCTTTGGCTTTGCACAGAAAATAACATGAACAGGCCAACTCAAGTTAAGTGACACTCTTTTGTATGGTATGTTTTACAATTCTTACCTCTTTTGTCAATACAGAATGTGTTTTGGATGCGTTGTCGGTGTGTTGTTGGTGATTAGTAATAATACTATGGCCGCAATAATTTTTTGAGGATGACGATGACGATGACGATCACTGTCAAGAATGTACAACAATTGCCCAACAATATCGCCCGAAAACGTGATAAAATATTAATATTAAATTCCATAAACTACTTGCTTGCTCACATAAATCATGCATTAACTTATCAGGTTTGTTTTAATTAACAAAAGAAATAAAAATGCTGCAAATTTTACCCTTCTCTGCCGTTTTTCTTCAAGGACTTTAACAACAGACAGTCGAGTACGATGCGCAACCCCGTGATGTGACCGGATACACGAACAATTTTCCCACTATTGTTTAAAAACATTTCATGAAATGTTACTCTGGCGGCGCCCCCTGCTGTCTGTCTATAGGTTATTTATGTCTGTGTTACCAACCCACTACTCACACGCTGGCGACCCGCTGTCGTATTTTTACTATAAATTAGTGATGCGTTCCTCACATATACTCACGCGCTGGCATACGCTGTGAACCCGTTATCAACCTGTATGGACACGCTGTAATCAGGGTTCCACTAGTGTTCTTTCGTTTTAGACCGTTCAAAATACGTGTCGAGACGACAACGTATAATATCCAATCAAAAGCCAAGGTGGACAATAGGCCCGGTATACCGAGGCTGCTCCATGTGTCGGTACCAAACTAGAAACACGCCCAGTGTTTGCATATTTTTTACTAATGAATATCGCCTATACTATTGCATATTCACTTTCACGTGGGTCTTAAGCGAGAATGCGCTTGTACAAGGAAAAGACTGGTCATGAGGCGTTTTATAGTTGGTTGCTTTAAATACAAAATTTGTATTACAATGAACGCGGACTGCCGTTTTATATTGGCACGTGGATCGTTATTTTGTTTATTGCTTTTGGTCCAATGGCGACAACAGTGGCGACGCTAAAAGGCAAACAACCAACACAATGAAGAAAAGCAATGCACAAAACGTATATTAAGTAATATATGGGACGAGAGACGCCCCCCCCCCCCCCCCCGATTGAAGGGGCTTATCTCTGTTAATGTTAAGAATAATACATGAGGGGCAAGCTACTCTCCCACAAAAACGGCGCGCTACCGAGTGTATACCTCCTTAACACCCTCCAATATTTCTTTATTTTATTACAATTTTTGCTTGAACGAAGGCCTTCTAATACTTCTAATACATAATTTGTTTTAAATGTGAAAATGTTTATTCATGAGACACGAACAAAATTGCTTACAATTAAGCATTGGCAGTTGTCGAGCTGCCATAGTATAGCCTCGAGATGAACTAGGGATTTACATTTACAAACGACCGCGACGGTCACAAGACTGGATAAGAAACAAAGCTAGAACGAGGCGAACTGAAGGATTTACATTTACAAAAGACCACGACGGAGAAGACTGGATAAGAAACCAAGCTTGAACGAGGCGAACTGGCAGATTAAACAAGAACAAGAGACCACGACGGTATGAAGACTGGATAGGAACAAAGCTTGAACGAGGCGAACTGACGGATTAAAAAAGAACAAGAGACCGCGACGGTCAGAAGACTGGATAGGAAGAAAGGCAGCTAGAACAGGTGAACTAACAGAATAAAAAGAATGGATATGAAAAAAGCTTGAACGAGGCAAAGCGAGTCATTTAATAATAATTCAGTAGTTCTTTTTTCTTTATGTTTGTAAATGGTGTATAATTATCTATTTAGCCACGCTATGTTCTTACCGTGACGTCATATTTTGTGGGCAGGGGGCACGGTGCATATTGCTTTTCATTTTAGGGTCACGATTAATGAGCAAACAAACAAATATGACTTTTTTCAGTTATTAGCGTTATTAAAGCGTATATTTCGCCATACTAAAGTTTTGAATTTCAGGTACCCTTCAAGGCATTTACTCGCGATGGCGTTTGGAACAAATCTAAATGGTTGAGCTGAAGGGTAGTGTTGTACATGTAACAATTTTCGATGCATAAACGCTGGTCCTGATAGGTATTAATATAAAAAAGTACAATGATTTCCGCGGACAATTTATTAGAAGTACATATTTTTCGGTTCGCGTACGTATACGCATTGGTTTGACACCTTTTCGATTTGCATTGGTTTCGACCGCCCCCCCCCCCCCCCCCCCCCCTCCTACAGACCTTCAGACGTATTTTACGGAGGTCAATGTTGTTACTGTGATACACATGTCTTTTTCGCTTATCTTTATTATTTTATTACATAGTGTTCAAACTATGGTGACTCGAATTGACTATAGACTCGATTATTGACTCGACTGTACTCGGCCAATCATGACCTCATAACTGGACTCGATCACAAAATTCAGTGACTCGTTACAACTATGGAGACCACAGACTGGATGAGATAAACGCCCAATAAATAACAACATAATGTACTACGGTTCGACACTGAACTAGCACAACCGCATTTAAATATCATCACCATGGGTAGACACCGGAGCAAATTTGTGATGGTTTTATAACAACTAGGGGATGCCGCGCTTCTGGCGGCACCTGCTAGCTGGGTGGAATCGTAACTTATAGATAAACCTTGTTGAGGTCCTGAAAACACTGTGATTGTATGGCAAGCAAACAGCGAAACTTATGGAGTAAAGTACCAGCTAGGTGTGTGTGTGTTATAAACGTTGTTTACTTTGCAACCAGTTCACTCCGATCCTCCCGGAAACACTCGAACATCGCGAACGTTAACGATAATACCCGACCGTCAACAAAACGTGTTCGGAAAACTTCGGATATATTAGCGAAACTGAAGGAATTCTTTCAGTTTTGGTCACGTGACATTGGCGGCTACCGGACCTAATAATTTATCAGAAATATAAATATTTGGTCTGGGAACCAGACTAATAAAATAACACGTGCAATTTTCCGATGGCACCCCTTCACTGTCATGTTTCCTGTTTCCTGTTTATTTGTTGTTTTGTAAGCGTTTGTATGTATCCTGTATTTATTCTCTTCACTACTTGTTATCATGTTTTATGTGTACATTTGCCTCAATATAAAAGTATTTTTATTATTAAATAAGATTAGATCCAACGCAAACAAGTTTGCCCCCCCCCCTGCCCCGCCCGCCAATTCCCCTATCTCATCCACCCCCCCCCCCCCCCCCCCCCACTTCTATTTCCAGGCTTCCATCAAACCCAAATTAATGAAAATGTCTACCAATGGCCTATCCTTGTAGGGGTGCGTTTGTCCAGGCTAATTAAATTCCCGACTGGCTCCAACGGGCGCCATGCAAACCATAACAAACTGAACAAAGACGAAACATTCCACGGCTAGATGAGCATCTTTGCTAGTACCCTGTACATGTTGTTATAACAAACCGCAGACAAAACTTCCTTAATTTAAATAAATTAGGGCATGCTGAATATGTAACAATTATCTTTGCCGTACTAATAACAAAAGCCTGACGTGCGACCGGTCGTCACCTGGCAAACGATTGGACGAGGCCCTGGTAGGAAGGCCGTATTGTTTTGCACGGCCTTTGATTGGATATGAGACGTACACCGTTTACCGTGTCGTATTAACCCGTCTAAAACGAAAGAACACTATTTAGCCTTGGTCGAGGCGAGTTCGTCGTTATCCGTCCGTCGTTATCCGTCCAGAAATACACGCCACGCGCGCCCCGCATATGCTGCTAGCTTGCGCCCCTTGCAAATATACAGCGCGAACAGCGACCTCATACGGCCACTATTTATGCAAAACAACTGAGGCTACTTTTTCGCCTTGGATCATTGGATTTTGAAATCTTATGTTTTTCCTATATTTTGCGCCACATTTCTGGCGCATGACCTCGTATGCGAATACAGATAAGTATAGGCGGGGCTAAGATTTGAAGTGTCCAATCACAACGCGGTTGAATCCCGACGTCGTCAAATTTGATGCAGCATGACATTTAAGACAAAATGGCAGATATTCAGCGTCGTCTGTCGTCCGAAAATCTGTCGTGTTGTTTGAATTTTGCAGCGAAACTATCATCCCTCAAAGATTTAAGACCCGAGCAGCGAAAGGCCATTAGAATCCTTTCTTCGTGGTCACGGTACGTGTTTTTGTGAATTTGCCGACAGGTTATGGGAAATCCGTCATTTTCCAGGCAGCCTGGCATGAGCCCCATTTTGCTCGGAGCTCGCACGTACGGCCAGGTACTCAGCGTCAGTTTTCAGCGTGTTCGGTCAGTTTCTTATCGCCGCATAATCGGCATTAACCCAGGCATTAGCCTCTGTCATGAAATGACAAAAATCAACCGAAGAGGGCGTTTTGCAGAAATGTGTCAATATGGCTTCCGAGCTCTCGCGTAAGACTAACGTAATTAGCTATACCATGGAGGAAAGACAACAGATTGTTAGTGAATTGCGGGGAATTACTTAATAAAAAAAATGGCCAATCATAAAACTAGATTTGCTTTCCTGCACTTGAAAAGACCCGCCGTGTATTTATGCTCCTTAGAAAACCTGTTAGGCCCAACATTTTAACATTTGTTTTTTTCAGTGGCACTGAACTGAGCTTTATTTGAATGCCATATATTTGAATGCCATACAATAAACAAATTTGGAGGCCAATTCATACAAGCAATATTTTTTTTTTTACATCAAATATACATTTGGGGATTTACACACAAACACTTTGTTCACATAATTACTATATGGACGTTAAACCGGAACATTCCTGATCCTGCAATGTTAATTTAAAAATCAACCAGTTTTAAACACTGTCACATTAAATGTAGGCGCCTGTGAAATCTAGTATCTTTCACCCTTTTATTGACTGAAACCTTACATGGGTCATAAATGACATTTACTATTAAAAGAAGTTCGTAAATATTAAACTTGGATTTTCCAAGAATTATTTAATTGCGCCACGACTTAGGGAACACTCGGTCGATTGTGTGCCAAATTTCTGGACGCCACCGTTTGGGTTTTTTTTTGATTAATAGTTTACACCTAAATTGTTAACAGAGGGTAAATAGCAAGCATTAATAACATTAACATGGTAAAGGTACAATGAATCTGCAGTTTGTCAACAAAGAAGTTTGGCAATATTGCATGAGGAAAGTCGGCCCATGGTCGGCCCAACATTAACTGTTTATAATCAATGTAAACGTCGAAGTACAGCTATAGCTACGCACGTACGTATAGCGCAGCACACTTTCACCAACTGACCATTTCTTCAGTTGCTGTTTCTTTCCCTTTCGTAATTTTACGGTTTTAGATGACATTCAGCCTTACGCCTACGGTTTATTTTTCCGAAATAGCCACAGCCTTTAGAGCTCCGTCGTAAGCCATAAAATTCTGACATCGGCGACACACGTGTTGCTGTTGTGAAGCGCCGCCATTTTGACAATTTTCCGCGCGTTGACCTTTTAGAAAGGTCATGACAGAGGCTAATGCTGGTATGTGCGTTATCGCCACATTGTATGGTCCAACGCTGTGGGGAGGGGGCATGTTTACGGCTGCAGAACCAACCTTCAAAGTGATCGCAATATCGTAATTTAAACAGGGACAAGTGTCTTATATCCTCAATAACTCCTCAGATTATTTTCTTGGCAACATTCAGCCGGTAAGGCATTTAATTATCAGAGTTCCGCGTTTTAACGAGCCACGGTTTTCAGATCAGCTGGATAGATGCGTGCGATATAATGTAGGGCCGAGTTCGACACGTTTCAATTGAGTCGCGGCCTTCTCCAGTCACCGCGGTTGAAAACTCAAAACTAAGCAGCTTAACATTGTCAACATTCAAGAAAATACCCAGCAAAACAAGCGAAAATAACTGCGACCCTCACCAATCAAGCAAGACAGTTCAAATCTTCATGTGTAATTCCTACAAGCCTTCGTAAAAATCACTCAACTTTCTCCGATAGAAATGTCAACGATGGCGGTGTTCGTTGCGAGCTAGCTATGACCTTTCACCGCTAGCTCAAATTATGCAGTTTCTACGCAACGATTGACCAATAAGAAAACGACTATAAAGGTCAGCTTAATATATTAGCATAATGAGCACCGCCCCAACAACCTCAACTTGACCAATATGATTCAAGGCGTTCAAGTATCTTCAGTTACTTTGCATATAATAGTGGCTGCGTGAGGTCGTTGTTTGAGCTCCGATTACCGCTGCGCTGCAGTGTACGTACGGCCGGGTACCGATGAACGCATTGACCAAGGCTAGGTTCCACTTGACCTTTTCTGTGTAAGTTCAGCGATTGCCAGCGTATCAACTATTTTTTAACGCGCTACTCATGCATTGGCCTAAAACGTTTTGGTGTGAAAGGGCCATTACCGGTTGCGTGCAGGCTCCTTATGGGACCCTACGGAGGAAATACAGTGGTGTTGAGGTTTATTACGGTTTAGTACGGTCTGCTACGGCTTCGTTACGGTGTACACGGCGGAGATACGGTACCTCTACGTTTGATTGTGGTTCCTTATGGTTCCTGGCCCAGAATATGAAAGTGCAAACACACATTTTAATAAATGTAGATACAGAGATGTTGACTCGTCAAAACCAGCGATCGGAATGTCGCAGGCACCGCCACGCCACCGTAAGTGCGCCGTAAGGTAAAAATAGTCCTATTGTAATTTAACAAAACCATGGAATTACGGTTCGTAGAAAACTCGATACCAATAATTTTAAAAGTATGCTTAAGCCCCAGTCCCACCAAAAGCCGGATACGCTACGGATCAGCCCGGATACACTACGGTTCATAGCCGGGGTCATCCGGGAGTGGAACCGTAGTCAAACCGTAGCCAATCTGGGACCATCCGGGGTCATCCGGGACCATCCGGGGACATCCGTAGTACGTCCGGGAAATCGAGCGTCACCCCGGATCAACATATAGCAACCGGAGTGATCCGGGGTCATCCGGGAAGGGAGAGGGGGCGGCGGAGAACCGTAGTGAAACCGTAGTGCGACCGTGATGATCCGTAGTGTATCCGGGATAAACCGTAGCGTAACCGTAGTATAACCGCGTGTTTATCCGGGTTGAAACGGGAGTTGATTCACACACGATTCCACTACGGTTTCACTACGGATGACCCCTGATACACTACGGATCCCCACGGATTCACTACGGTGTCACCACGGATTCACTACGGTCATCCGGGGTGAACCGTGGCACGACCACTGACCTCTATACATGGACAGATCATCCATTGTTTCATTTTGAAGTCGGCATGCAGAGAAGTGCAACATGGCGTCACTGCTGTGAGCCAATGAAATGTCCAGGTGTAGAGTTCAGTTGGTTGGTAAATCCACTGACCTCTACAACTGGACATTTCATTGGCTCACAGCAGTGACGCCATGTTGCACTTCCAGTTCGCGCCGACTTCAAGTGTTAGCACAGCAGAATATGGACATTGATCCGTCCAGGTGTTGAGGTCAGTGGGCACGACCAGGATGAACCGTGGCGCATCCGTAGTGAAACCGTGGCGGAACCGTAGTCAAACCGTACACTCTAAAAACATCCTGGTCAAATTTGACCAGGATAGTATCAATATTTGACCAGGAGTGCGTTCACGGGTCCTCCGACGCATTCATGGTCATTGTAACCAGGAAATCCTGGTTAAGTTATTTCACCAGTTTTCCTGGTTGGAGTGACCAGGAATTCCTGGTAGAATGATTGACCAGGAATATGTTAATTTTACATATTCCTGGTCATATTTACCAGGATAATTCAACCAGACAATCAACCAGGAAAAGGTCAAAATGACCAGGGCTCCATGTCGTTTTAACCAGGAAATCGTGGTCAAGTGTTTTCACCAGTTTTCCTGGTTGGAGTGACCGGGAATCCCTGGTAGAATGATTGACCAGAATGTACAAATACTATACGATAAGCCTGAATGCTAAAAGATAAGCCTAACTATGACTACAACTTACGACTACTACATATCAATAACGTGTCGCGGTTTAAATTTATATTACGCTTATTCCCGCAACGAAGAAGTCACGGTTTGACCACGAATAATTCGTGTTAAAATATACAAAAAAGAGATTTCGTATACATTTTTGTGTACCTTTGTTTTGCAAAAATGAAAATGTTTTCATTGATTCGTCAGAATAATTACATATTTCGGTCAAGAAAGTGCATTTTTAGACAAAACGCCACAACTTAACATGACTTTTGTGAACACAACTTTCGTGAGTTCTGATTGGTCCGTTGGAAAACGGCCACGTCACAGGATTTCACCAGATTTATGTTGAAGTAATTTACCTAAAACCAGGATGATAATACACATGGTTTGATCACAACCAGTATCATGTTGATATGTTTGGTGATAACCAGTATAATGTTAAGATATGGTTCACCAGGAAATTTTCACCAGATATTTGTTAGAGTGTATACGTATCAATGACGTGAACCAATCAAGAGCAGAGTCGGAGAATACGTCACAGGTTTTCTGATGCAATATTCGACGCAACCAGGAAAATATGTCAACTGAAACTTGCCTCAGCATCAGCATTCAGCATCAGTGATGGATAGGCTCTATTATTGGTGCCCGATCGCGAAGGTTGACCAGTATAGAGTCAATATTCTGGTAACCAGGATATATTAACCCCGATGTTTTTAGAGTGTAGTAGAACCGTAGTAGGACCGGGGAACATGCCACTTTTTTTCGATTGCCTTCCTGAACCACCCCGGATGACCCCGGATCAAACGTCTGTTTCATCCGGGGCCATCCGGGGTGAACCGGGGCGATCCGTAGCATATCCGGCTTCAGTGGGACTGGGGCTTTAGCTTCAACCCAGTTCACGTAAATCCCTCCACAAAGCCTCTCCCCACTGCCCTTCTTGAAACGAATCCAAACAGCGTTCGTTTTCACAATGTTAACTTTCAATACAGACATTTTAGAATATGAATCAAGAATTTTAAAAGCTGCTTCCAATGTCTCGGAAACTGTATCGCCAGCATACTGAGATAGCCGAAATTGTGTGCCCCCAATTTTAACACCCTTTGGATCATTGTAATTGCATATCATCTTGGATACAACTTTTGCACACAAGAGAAACAAACAAAGTATGGACTTAAACCATCTTCCTGTCTACAGCCTCTCCCAATCTAAAACCAATCCGAAATAAATCCATTAACTAATACCGAGGAGTAAGCTTGATTATAAAGTACCTTGATTCATTTTTGTACTAAGTGACCGAAATTGTTCGGAAACTTGAAAATTTAATTATGCGAAATAGAATTTAAAAAGCTGTTTTCAAAACCAATGGAAATAAATAAACATGTGGCGTTATTGTAACCAGTAATGGTAAGTAAATCATACATCAGCCGAATAGTTACCCCAATAAAACGATCTGCCATAAATCCCTTTTGTCTTTCATGAATAATGTGCAGGAGACAAATTTTCAGGTAGATTACAGATTCTGGTAAAAACTCCGAGCCTCTTGCAAAATACCTTCGGAACTTGTATTTCTACAATTAGCATCATTAATAGCATACTTAATCGATTTATTAAGAACATTTCTCTTTTCCAAGTTAAAAAAGTATTTGGAATCTTTTTCACTCTTCTTCACCCAACGAGTTTTATATCTCATTAAAACGCCCTCTATTTTAGTTTTTCGGAGTTTCAGACAAGATCGGCTTGCAGCCACGACTCACTTTTCGTTATTGACAAAATACCTCGGTCTTAAAAATATCCCGCGACTTGGTCCCCGTTGAATGTTCAAGTCGGATACGCGCGACTTGAAGGTCGGTGAAGGTATGACGCAACACAACATGTACAGTTCGGTCGGCCTCACTGCGCGTTTTGAAGGCTAACGCAACTCGGAGTCTCAGCTTTGCCTTGTCAGCGGGCAAACTCCCGGGTAGAAGGAACTAAATTAGGTGTGGCGGCCTATTGCAAGCCCCATATCTCACCGCGGTTGTGCTTACACTCTCAGAAGAGGAAAGGAATGCAATTTATCAGCGCAAGCAAACATCGAGCCCGCAAGGTCAGCTGCGACGCTCTAAGATACTACTAAAAAATTCGCGACAAAAAAAATCACGACTTGCATGCATGTCGTGAATAAAAAGTCGTGAAAAATTGTGTGATGTCGTAAATGCAATATGTGATGTCGTAAATGCAATATGTGATGTCGTAAATAAGTATGTGATGTCGTACATAAAAGTTTGTGAAGTCGTGAATTTAATATGCGATGTCGTAAATAGACAATTGTGATGTCGTAAACAAATATGTGATGTCGTTAAAAAACATATGTGATGTCGTAAACAAAAATGTGATGTCGTAAACAAAACATATGTGATGTCGTAAAAAAATGTGTGATGTCGTAAACAAATATGTGATGTCGTAAAAAAGATTATGTGATGTCGTAAAACAGTATGTGATGTCGTAAATGAAATTCGCGTCTTTGATGTCCCTTCAGGGCCACCATACTGAACCGAGCGTTACTTTCCCGGCGGTTTCACGGGCACAATTCGTGCAGGAACGGCGTAAGTGTGGGTTTTCACGGGTCAATGAACGATTCGCGAAGGATGCGAATGCCGAAACAAATCCAACATTTGTATATTTGGAACCCAACATTTGTAGGTTCTAAAAGTACGCCAAACATGCGCGGGGATTCGACAGCGTCGTTAATCGTTTGCGGGGGTCGTTCTTAGTTCAGCGGGAATTTCAAAAAAAGTTTGAAATTTCTTGAGAACGTTTCCAGCATCCCGGGTGATGATTTGCTCGTGATTTGCACTTTAAATGTCTAAAAAGCTTCGTCATTTGCGCACGACCTACCCACGGCGTGCGTGATGTTCGCAAAAATCTTCGTGAAACCCCAAAACAGATTCCTAGAAGCTGGCTCGCATAGTAGCGGCAAAGACCCCGCGAAAAGCGACGGACGTGAAAAGCACACAATTTTGGCGGCAAAGCGACGGCAAAAGGGGGAAACCTAGATTCGCTGACGGGTGGGAACGACCTTCAGCGACAACACGACGGCAAGGGACGAAGGGCTGCGGCAGGGAACGGAGTCTAGCGACCAAAATCGGACGTTGTCTCGGCGGCGAGTGACGATGTCTAGACGGAGCCCGGCAACAAGGAACGAGGTCAGACGGCTGGCACAGATTGGCTGGTGGCAAGGAACAGCGGCTGACGGAGGGTGGCGGCGACGATGACGTGACTCAGCCGTCGACATCAAAGCCTGTGTGTGTGCGGGTCGTATAAATAGTCGAGTTTGGCGTTCCCACTCTTCACAACGTTCTGGCGTCACACAACGTGAACAATCGCACTAAAAGTTTAAAATCGTGGACCATCGTTGCAAAATCGTAACCCATCGCAGGCCACCGTTGCAATGCCGCAGGTTCTCGCAAACGACCCGCCATCAACAGTCATCACCCGTCACCCTCCGACCAAAATTCGCAATCCATCGTCGCACCAAGGTCGTTACAATTTCGTTACTTGCCGCAATGTGTCGTCAGGGTTCGAGATGTGACGTCACTTGCCGTTGTTTTGCCGTCGTTAGGTAGGTTTCGATTGCGAACGGTTAGTGTGCACGACTACAATTAGCTAAACGTCACGAACGTGTACGCAGTCGTTCAACGCGACAAGCGCAGAAGGGTTTCGTTTATGATCTCACGGTTACATTTAGGATAACTGTTGAGGGCGCACTCGTCAAGATGGCAGCGCCCGTGAGACTACTCGATTTTGCACTTGAAGATGAAGATAACGATTTGATGTACCTCCTCTTGGCCAATGCACCGATACCAAAGAGAGTCACATTCAATCCAGAGTGGCCCAGGTTTGATATAGTGACACTTACAAATAATCAGTGCTTGGATAAATTCAGATTTTTGAAGGATGACATTTACCGGCTACGAGATTTACTTCGACTTCCTGAGAAACTAATTTTAAAGAACGGGTCCACTTGCAGTGGTCTTGATGCTCTTTGCATGGTACTCAGAAGATTTGCTTACCCAAATCGCCTATCTGACTTGGAGGAGCTGTTCGGGAGGCCAAAATCCACACTTTCACTGGTTATCAATGAGACCGTTGAACTTTTGTATGATTTGCATCACCATCGATTTCTATCCCTTGATAATCCATGGCTAGATCGTGCACAGCTACAAATTTATGCGGATGTTATTCATGACAAAGGGGCACCTTTGCAGAATTGCTTTGGATTTATAGATGGGACAGTTCGCCCAATTTGTAGGCCAACTCATCATCAGCGAGTGTGCTATAATGGGCACAAAAGGATACATGCCCTAAAGTTCCAGTCAGTGGTATTACCTTGTGGGTTGATTACACATCTGTATGGCCCAGTAGAGGGGCGAAGACATGACAGCGCTCTCCTTCGCATGAGTGGACTTCTACAAGAATTTGAGAGAAGAAATCTGACCGATAGAAATGGATTGCCATTTGCACTTTACGGGGATCCTGCGTATCCACTCAGACGGTATCTACAAGCTCCATTCAAAGGGGCAAACGTAACAGCTGAGGAGCAAGAATTCAACTCGAGAATGTCATCAGTGCGAGAATGTGTCGAGTGGGAATTTGGAAAGATGATCAAACTATTCGCCTTCCTTGACTTTCGAAAGAACTTGAAAGTACTATTATCCCCAGTTGCAAAGTACTACCTGGTCGGCGGGCTTCTCACTAACTGCCATACTTGTGTCTATGGAAATCAGACAAGTAATTACTTCCAGTTGGACCCACCCTCCTTGGAGAACTATTTAACATGATTTCATCATTTACATAATCGTCTTTTCTATGAGTCCTGAATATGCAAGAATTTAGTGATTTTTATAACATTGGGCATTCTAGTTACTATATAATTGCATGCACTCGCATGCACTGAGCGGGACATGTACATGTCGTTCAAGTTGTTTAGAGGGTGTTTGTAGAATTTTCAGAGTGTGGGTTGAACGAGTTTCCGTGTCTAGTTTGTGTCAATATTGTGAACAAATATCAAATGTGTGAGTTATATAAAACAATTATTGAATGTACATGTATTTTGTTCGTGCAATGTAGCAGAATATTATCGCTCGGTGAAATCTGGCTTTCCTATTTCACTCGCTGCGCCTCGTGATTTGTGAAATGGAATAGTCCAAATTTCAACTCCTGATCATAATCTGCGACGTTGCACTCATGTGCATCCAATATTTGTAGTGTTATGACACACAAGATACAAAGCGAAACAAGAAAAACATTATTATTATTATTATGGTTTATTAATAACACCAAAATGTTAGTGGAAGAAAAGACAAAAATCACATAACAGGGATATATTAACCCAACTGAGCCCTTGTGCACTACTAAGTATAGAAAGAACACAAAGCTTTTTGTTCCAATTACAAATGAGAAGGCCAAAAAAAGGATACGTTTTGGGGTTATATGAACACTTTCAATTATTAAATTGTCTGCAAATAATACCTTACCCCTACAACCTTTG
Source organism: Crossaster papposus (assembly GCA_037893245.1). Lineage (NCBI taxonomy): Eukaryota > Metazoa > Echinodermata > Asteroidea > Velatida > Solasteridae > Crossaster > Crossaster papposus. The sequence continues at coordinate 757,827 of JBAIAA010000730.1, forward strand.
ACTAATGCTTTAGATGTACACCATTTATACTGAACCTGCATCATACAATTTATAAGATAAGAAAAATGTAAAGAATGTACATAAATCCACCAATATGTACAATGTACATGTTCATACAGCATATGTTACTGGCAGCGTGAATAATTGTCAAATGTGAACATGTCTTTGAATTTTAACAAATTATACACTCTTTTCCAATAGAGTCTTTATTCAAAAGTGTTAAAAAGATTACAGGCACGTTAAAGTGGTGTGAAATGTCATTTTATTTCATACTCTTTCAGTGCAAAATGTTTTAACATCCAAAGACAACAGTGACGTCACATTTCACATATACAGGTCTGTATTTTTTTGCACGGGAGATACATGTATGTACTTCATCCCTGAATCCCCATAATGTTTGAACCTTACTTTTTTATTAAAGTCATCATCAGTTTCATCATTTCGTTGTCTTTTTCCAGCCTGGCTTCTCTTTCCTTTTTTTCTAACTCAAACTTTTCTCGCTCAAATTCCAGTTTGTCTTCAAGATACTTGACATATGAGTCCGACGTTGTATTTCGCCGTTTTCTTTGTGGTGGGGTCAGCTCCGGGTCTGAAGAAAAATAAAAGAACAACAAAATATGACAACCTTCTCAAGGAAATAGTGTTTAAATGCATAAACTTAAAAAATTAATAATTTGGTTGAGAAAAAAAATTATTTCTTCGTTTAAAACCAGTAATTTAATAGGAAAACAAGAAAGTTAAAACAAATTTTGACTGGAAATATGATAATAACAACAATTTGGGAGGCTAATCATCCTTTAATGGCAGCTGAGAAGCTGAATTGGGAAGGACGCGGCTACAAAGTGGTCGGGCAGCAGGCATGAGAGGGCACTCTTGGCAGTCAGCCACATTGCCAGGAGTGGTTGCTTATAAATTGCCTTGTGCGGCATGGCCTCTATATGACCACTGTGCTCCGTCAGAGATCGAAAGTGTTTTTTTGTTCTGGTGCGGGGGGGGGGGGGGGGGGGGGGGGAAATCGGTGGTCCCGGAGAAAACCCTCGTGGCACAGGAGAGAACCAACGCACAACTCTACTCACATTATGGCCTAGCCGGGAATCGAAAATGGGGCCACAGTGGTGAGAGGTGAGCGCTTTACGCACTACACCACCCATGCCTTCCAACATAATATTCAAATTATATTTAAGGTCACGGGAAATTACCTGTTATGTCATCATTCCTGGCCTTCTTTGCAGATAGGGATTTCATCGCTGCTTCTCGTATGGATACACCCTGCCTCTCTTTTTCGTCTTCTTCAGCCTTTCTTTTTATCTGTACAAACTTCCTTTCCTCATCCAAGTCAGCAAGTTCTGTTAGGAGTTGTATTCTTTCATCGTATTCCTCATCTGTACCAGAGCTGGAAAGGTAATTGTTTTAAGATTAGAACATTACCAGACACTCAGCTCGTATTCAATAGGGAAATCCTAGATTGTGCAAATTCCGCAGATTGCAAAGAACACCATCAGGGTCATTCTCAAGATTGAGCACTCAAATCCATAGAGTGCCCCTAAATTTGAATACTTTGTGCATGGAAAATGATGGATATGAAGGTCTATTGTTATAAATTTTGTAAACATTTAAAAAAAAATTGTTGGATCCAAAAAAATGAAAAAGCTACTTACGCCCTAAGAGAGCTCATTTCGGCTCTTCTATTACAATCCTGAAGATGTCGGTATCTGTCTCTGCAGGTCCTTAGTGTAACATAAATATGTTTGGCCTTGATGGCATCATTGATGTTCTTGTGGATTACTTCCCATGCTTCCTTTGAAAGTCCTTGGCCGTCTTCACTTGAAAGTGCCAACGCCTCCCTCAGGAGTACAATGTCCAGGCCAGGATTAAATCGAGCAGTCTTCATTGCTATTCTGAAAGAATGAAAACAAATAAACAAAATTAAAAAGAAAGTGTTGTTTTGGGGAAAAGTTTTACAAATTTCTGGAAGACAAAACGTAGGCCTAACTACCCTAGGCCTAGCCCTAGTCTATGGCCCGCACTGAGTAGACTCTACATGCTGGGCCATACGGATATTGCTTCCCAAAGTTGAGGATTTGAAAATTAAAAAAAGGGTGGGTTCACTTACCCTTACTTCTCAATATTCCCCCAAAATTAGGACTTTCCCGTGCTTCCTTCTGGTGAAATTTGTCTTTTAAAAAAACTTAATTTGTCAACCGAAGTGGAAATTCATGAAAGGCAGCTAGCTGAGTTTAAGTATGGCCCAGCATGTACTCAGTGCGGGCCATAGACTAGGACTACCCTAGGCCTAGCACTAGCAGCAACACTAGCTGAGGCATAGTTCTCACTCTTTCTTTTTCAATCAAATTTTAAAGATTTATTAGGCGAAGTAAAAAAATAAACATGTTTCTCGTCCCCGCCCGCTTCCTTTTTGGAGGTCGCCTGGATTTTCTTGTTATTTTTGTTGTTGAAAAATGCTGTAAAAAACACCGAAAAAGTCCACAAATTCATCGGAAAATAAATCCCAATAGGGGCCTACCAAAACAACTACATAACACTGTAAATATGTTCACTTCTCTTGTCCAACTTGTCTTGCATTTTAAAAAGTGTCCTTGAATAGTGGAAACACCAACGGTAGCAGGAAACTTTCAAATGGCGGCCATCTAGAAATAAAATAAAAATAAAAAGCAACTCTTCCTCCTTTTTTAAGAAAACCCGGACGAGAAACCATTTTTTTTAGTCGGCCTTAGCGTGCAACTTCTTGCATTTTGTCAATGTCAGCTCAGCGTCACTAGGTAATTTTTTTTAACACCCTGAACAAAAATGGCTGGGCCTTCTTAAGTACTAACGTGTACTGTTGCCAAGCGCATAGCAGGCCTGGGCTAGGCTACGTGCACTAACTTAATGCTAAACCAGGCTGAACGTAACGTTACATGAAGAAATTATCCCTCCATTGAAAGACAAAAATACACAACCAAAACACAGATTACACACATCATACCCAATCAAACATGAATGCTGACATTCTAAACTAAATGACTGATTCGATACTTGTGCTTTTCTCTTGAAATTTAGACAAAATTACTGACTTTTTACTTTCCGTTTTTCACTTACGTTTAGCAGAGCTGTTATTCGTGTTGACGACGATTTACAGACTGTTACCGATAGTGTTAAACGATACTGCGCATGCACGCGCAAAAAGTGATGACGTCAGAGCCACTAAAAGTCGTCGATCCGCTAACCGTGCGTAATCGAAACCTCGCTAATGGTCATTGACCACGACTACCAACGAAATTGTGAGGACCTTAAAACGACTAGAGACGGAATCGCACGGCATGGAAACGTCAAGGAAATGAGGGTTGCGGTCTCTAACGAAATCTGAACGGAATCACAACGAATTTTTTGCCGCCACAAAATTTCCAACAAGCTCAAAATTTGCCGACGGACGCGACTGATGATTTCCGTCGTCTGCGGTCGCTAGCGGATTTGTCAGCGACAACTGACGGCAACACACGATGAGTGGCGGCAAATTCAAAATTGAAATTCGCAGCTTACCGTAGCTTGTCGTACCCCCCTATTCGTCATAGTGTGAGCCAGCCTTTACGTAGCTTGCGGTACCCCCTTATTCGTCATAGTGTGAGCCGGCCTTAAATTATCAGTCGTGTCCGTCAAAAAGTTTTGAGCATGTTGAAAATGTTGTGGCGGCAAATAAATTCGTTGTGATTCAGTTCAGATTTCGTTGGATACCGCAACCCTCATTTTCTTGACGTTTTCATGCCGTGCGATTCTATCTCTAGTCGTTTTGAGGTCGTCACGCTGGTAGTCGTTGTCAACGACCATTGGCGGCAAAACAACGGCAAGTGACGTCACATCCCGAACCCTGACGACACATTGCGGCAAGTAACAAAATTGTAACGACCTTGGTGCGACGATGGATTGCGATGGATTTTGGCTGGAGGGTAACGGGTGATGACTGTTGATGGCGGGTCGTTTGCGAGTACCTGCGGCACTGCAACGGTGGTCTGCGATGGGTTACGATTTTGCAACGATGGTCCACGATTTTAAACTTTTAGTGCGATTTTTCACGTTTTGTGACGCCAGAACATTGTGAAGAGTGGGAACGCCAGAACGTTGTGAAGAGTGGGAACGCCAGACTCGACTATTTATACGACATGCACACACACAGGCTTTGATGTCGGCCGCTACGTCAAGTCATCGTTGCCGCAACCCACCGTCAGACGCCGTTCCTTTCTGCCAGCCAATCCGCTGCCAGCCGTCTGACCTCGTTCCTTGTCCGGGCTCCGTCGAGACAACGTCAGAGTTTGGTCGCTAGACTCCGTTTTCTTCCGCAGTCATTCGTCCCTTTTCGTCGTGTTGTCGCTGAAGGTCGGTCCCACCCGTTAGCGAATCTTGGTTTTTCCTATTTGCCGTCGCTTTGCTGCCAAAACTTTGTGCTTTTCACGTCCGTCGCCTTTCTCGGGTTCTTTGCCGGTACTATGTGAGCCAGCCTTAAAGCTTCTCGCGCATGTGTTTCGAAATGTCCGCACGAATGTTGCCCGAGATTTGTGCAACATTCGTGTTGTTCGCATTTTAGTCGCATGTTCTTCGTGTATGTGGACTTGCCATAGTTCTGCAACGCTACACACGACATTCGCACATACGTTTGGAGAACTGCACTATGTTGTTCTATATGTGCCAACTTTTATTTTTTGTTTTTAATTTTCTTTCTTCGGCGTAGCATTTTTTTTTTCGGGAGTCCCGAAAGTACGGAGCCCCTGAAGGGATATTAAAAACAAAAATTATCTCGTGCACACGACATCATTTGTGATTTTCCGGGAAACCCTTAATGGAAATCCATGTTTACTGATTACGATTGGCTAGAGCGTGGAGGCAGAATTTAGAGTAAACAGTAATCATATTATTATTATTATTTTCTGGTAATGAAACCAAGGATCCTTCAAAAGTGCTCAAGGCACTGTAGCTCGTAAGCCAGAAGAAACCCGTAGACAGAGGCTGTGTCAGCCAGGAACACCGGGGCAAACCCCTTCTCTTAGCGAAGAGTGTTCTGGGTTCTTTTACGTGCATTATACAATGTTATAATGTTATAATGGGAAAGATATATACACACATTATAAATTATACAACACACGGGACCTACAACTTTACGTCCCATCCGAAGGACGAAGCAATAGTGGTTTATTTGCCTTGCTTAAGGACACACGTGTCCCGGCCGGGATTCGAACTCACGCTCTGTGGAACAGAAAACACACGCTCTTAACCACTCGGCCACGACACTCCACATATATTGTATTGTTTAGACAGGCATTTAGTAATTAGGCCGTACCAAGGTAATATTTTCATGCCAGGGAAAATATGTTTCCAGCGTACCCTGAATCTGAAATATGTGGTGAATTTATTATTGAACGTTGATGATAGGGAGGAACGGTATGTCACTCTAATAGTCTAATAGAGAAAAATATAAAAAAAAAACTACACAAATCTTTCAAATTAACTTTCAAATGTATGTGAATATTAACTTATAAATTAACTTAAAGTTGACCGATTAACTTCAAGATTAAATTAAAGTATATATGTGTAGGTGTGGTTCATAATACTCTATGTAAAACCTGTGGTGATTGGTTGATTCTCTGACGCAGTTTCTGCATTTGTCCCCTACCTATTTTTAAAACATCTGTACCTATAGGCCTAAAGTCGTTTCTGGGTAAAACTGTTGGTGGGAAATGTAGTAAATAGTACAAATTAATTGATATTTAATTACTTTTTAGGGTTATGTATACCGCAAAATAAAGCATATTTTAGATTCCTTAGCGTTTGAAGAATAAGAATTGGGAACAATTAGAAATTGAATGTTCTAAGGAATTTCACCTTCAAAAGGTGATTTGTATACCTTAACTCAACCATATTTCGATCCTAAGAGTTGACCTTATCACCCACTATCAAAACATAGGTCTACCTCATTTGTCGTGTTTACTTGTCCAGTTACAGAGAATTTTTTTTCTAATGGCGGCGGATAATTTGCATATTTAGGAGTAGGGTTACCACTAATTACTTTATAAATGCATTTATCACATTCCCTGACCTTCAAAACATAGGTATAGACACATTATTTGCATTTTTACCTGCCTGGTTACAGAGTTGTTGCAGAAAATGATTCAAAAAGTGTCCAAAATTGGCAATTTGGCGGTATGCAAATTATGCAAATTAGACGGTTACAAACTCAAGATTTTGCTTGAAAACTGGGTTTATCGGATTCAGCATACCTGGATTATTCTAAAAAGTCTGTTTCCCAACTTTTACCCCAAAATGCCCCTTGATCCTTATGCAAGGCCTTTTTTTTAGAAATCCCACTAGACTATTAGAGTAACATACCGTTCCTCTCTATCATCAACATTCAATAATAAATTCACCACATATTTCAGATTCAGGGTACGCTGGAAACATATTTCCCCTGGTATGAAAATATTACGTTGGTACGGCCTAATTACTAAATGCCTGTCTAAACAATTCAATATGATTACTGTTTACTCTAAATTCTGCCTCCACGCTCTAGCCAATCGTAATCAGTAAACATGGATTTCCATCAAGGGTTCCCGAAAAATCACAAATTATGTCGTGTGCACGAGATCATTTTTGTTTTTAATGTCCCTTCAGGGGCTCCGTACTTTCAGGAATCCCGAAAAAAAAATGCGACGCCGAAAAAAAAAATGCGACGCCGAAAAAAAAAAATGCGACGCCCCAAAAAATAATGCGACGCCCAAAAAAAATAATGCGACGCAAAAAAATTACGATAAAAAAATTAATATAACGCCCGATTTGTGTTTTCAATCGTTGGCACAAATTGCCTTGTCGCGACACATTCGGAGAAAAAACTTATGACTATGTTAGACTTTGCCATTTCGGCATTTGCATCCTTCGCGAATCGTTAGTGAAAACTCACCCTTATTTAAGAACAATCCAAGAAAATATTGGAATATTATAAATGCAATCTGTCTGGTTGGGTTTTCTTATAAGGAATAATTGCAGATGGTGGATTCACTTATTTTTAATTTAGTCACTTATTTAACAATAAATGTATACCCAGCACGATATGTGGCAGAGGGGTACCCCCCTCTTATCCCTATACTTTATACGCATTCAACACTATTGTAACCTAACCCACCCCCCCCCCCCCCCCCCCTTGAAATCTAAAAGGAATTCCTGAGATTCCGGGAACACAATGGTCAACCCAAAAGGGGGGGGGGGGGGGGGGGGGGGGTTCTCTGCCACATATTGTGCTTCATATGAATGAGTGAGCAGGAACAGAAGCAAGTGTTGGAATTTCTGTCAAACATTCCAAACAGTCAATCATGCAAAGAGACAATTGAATAGACGAGACAATGTGAATCTCTCGATGCATTTCAGTTTAAATGAAAGTAGTAATTATTCCTTGCACATTGGTTTAAAAAATGCATTCAGCGTATGTTACATTCCACGAAATTGTTTTTGATTTTGGGTTTCAAAATATACACTTGACAGGTTTTTAGAAGAAGTTAAGGTGCAAAGGTTTACTAGAAGTAGTTTTGCAAGAACAAGTATGTCTCGTTTTACAATTATATCTGTAGACAACATTAATGTTCTGGCATCATGCTGCGATTACTGCAAAGGGTGATACGAGAAGTTGGCATGGGACCTCTGTAATGACTCAGCACAAAGAACCATCTGAGTGTTTGTCATACATGGAAAAGTTGCCAGAAGAGTGTAAAGGTGTTTGGGGATGGTGCTTGCTTTTAACGTTGTATAGCAATTTTTTTACAATAAGTTGTTCCACTGGATTCATGTGATGAAGAAAGACAAGCTTTTATTACTGCATTGGTTAGAAAAGGTACATGTGAAATATAGCACAGCTTCAGAACCCCCATTTTTGTGTGTGAAGAAGTAACTTAGTACCTGGAGAGTTAAGACAAAAGACTGACAAGTATAAATAACATGAAATTGGTGTATGAAAATCAATGCCACGACGCGACCAGCGCAGCGAAGGCGTAGCGCTTTTGTAGTCGAAGTTGTGTCGGTGTGTCGCATTTTTTTCCACACGGGAGTTTCCACGGTCTGCAACGAAAAGAACTTCTTTAGAAAGTGAGGAAACAAGGAATAGAGGTAGGCCTGTAGCATTATATTAACAAATCTAGATTTGTCGTATTTAGGCAACCTAGCTTTTTGTTTTTCTTTGATTTTGAAATCGGTTCCCGATTTTGCAAGACGCCAGAGAACACACGGCATCATCAACAACACAAATGCATCAGCACAGTGATTGGTATAATACTTCCCATAACCACAGAAGAATCCACCCAAAACTGTTAACCACCAAAGATGGACATGCAATTTTATTGCAAAGTATGGGGCACGGTCAGGCAGAGGTTTTACTCCTTCTAGTATACTGGGTGCCCTATATAGTTCTAGCCATTGGTAATTTGTATTGATATTTTTAGGCAACAACGTAGTGGCTATTGTTACGGCAGTTGACGATCTGATTCCCTGACAATGACAATACTCTGGACTTTTTACTCTTGGAACCTGGCTATAGTATCAACCAGTCTGGTTCCAAGAACGACATGCAAATATTATTGTCAATGTCTCGGCCTATGTATGTCTGGGAATCAGCTCGTCAACTACCGTAACGATAGCCACTGCGTTTTACAGGCAAATTAAATTGCACTCAGAAATTCTCTTCTGATTAAAATATCTTTCTGGAATGGACAAATAACATTTTTTTTTACAGAACGAGAGAAAGAGAAAGAAAGAAATATAGACAGGAAGAATCAGACAACAGAAAATTGACAAGAGTTGGGTCCACTTGCACAAAATGCCATTAAAATAATGTCTGATTTCACATGCAGGACAACAAACCCACTTGACTTTACCATTCTAGAAATGCACAATTAGATAGTGTTACTATTACCACCATCTTAGTTGCCTCCCCCTCCCCCCCCTCCCCCCTCCTTCCCCCTTCCCCCTTTTTTGTGTCTGTCTGTTGATTTGTTTGTTTATCTGTCTTTCTGGCTATCGGGCTATCTGAATTGAAAGGGATAAATATATGTGTCTTATATCGACTTGTTTCCTATGTGGCATTAGGTGATGACAGGCTCCAGTCAGTGTTCCATCTGGAAGTCTGGCATCTCTGAACTTGAGACGAGTGAAACGCCGTCCCTGGACTGGGATTTGCAAATATTCTTTCTGCTGAAAAAGATTCCTGGCAAACGAGACATCGAAGCATTCTGTCCCGTGGTACTGCAGACACGAACCATCAAAGACTTCTGTCGGAACAAAATGAAGCTTCATCAAAGCTAAGCAGGCTGTTTCATCAGTTCACATACATGTAGTGGGTGTACGTACGTGGGCACGCAAACCCGTCTTGTAACTAGACGTCGCGTACCGACTATCGAGGGTTCTGTCTCGGTTTAGGTCACTCATTTTGAGTAGCCGCGAAATTTAAAAAGGGGGGGGGGGTGTCAATTTCTGGATGGCAAATCACCACACTAAACGTACACTAGAACCAGTTCTGCTTTTTATTCACATTTAATACACATAAATCTATTAACTTTCATACAAAAAAATGCGTAATGAAAATGTTAGACTGCATGTTTCCTTTAACCTCGTGACTTGTTAACTGTGCTTCAAGGTTGTGTATGGTATCGGAATGAGACCTACCCGGATGACTAATGAGAAAGTCATAATGCTTTTGCAAATTGGTAAAATTTTGCTTATCTTTTTGAGCTTTTTCTTTACCATATCCTTGAATAATTTCTTTGATTCTAATTTTGCCAACCTCCCACCACTCAAGCAGTGAAAAATAATCACATTTCCAATAAATCCAGTACTGCTTAAAAACAATTATGGAAATATAATCTTTGTCTTTTAGAAGATTGTTATTGCAGATCCACATTCCTCTGCCATGACCAGCGCAGGGGTTGTACATCTTGACATTAACCATCTTATGATCAGCGAGACCTGTTTGGGTGCAAGAAAAATCATCCATGTTATTTAACAGCTGGGAGAAAATTAACCCATAATCGATCCTACTAGGCTTCTTGTGGACTTATGCGCCAAGTATCAACGATATCTTTTTCGTTAAGAACATTATGCAAAATAGTTTTACTCGGATCTTTAGAATCACTATCAAGGTCACAATTGAAATCACCTCCTGTATTGCAGTTAATGTCATTGCAGTTAACCCATCAAAATATTGAGCTCTAAAGCGGTGGTCACATATTACGGTCATAAACGTAGTTGAACGTAGTATGGTGTGACCGTAGTAGACCCTAGTAGACCCTAGTTAAACGTAGTTAAACGTAGTTAAACGTAGTTAAACGTGGTTAAACGTGGTTCAACGTGGTTCAACGTGGTTCAACGTGGTTCAACGTGGTTCAACGTGGTTCAACGTGGTTCAACGTGGGTGAACGTGGGTGAACGTGGGTGAACGTGGGTGAACGTGGGTGAACGTGGGTGAACGTGGGTGAACGTGGGTGAACGTGGGTGAACGTGGGTGAACGTGGGTGAACGTGGGTGAACGTGGGTGAACGTGGGTGAACGTGGGTGAACGTGGGTGAACGTGGGTGAACGTGGGTGAACGTGGGTGAACGTGGGTGAACGTGGGTGAACGTGGGTGAACGTGGGTGAACGTGGGTGAACGTGGGTGAACGTGGGTGAACGTGGGTGAACGTGGGTGAACGTGGGTGAACGTGGGTGAACGTGGGTGAACGTGGGTGAACGTGGGTGAACGTGGGTGAACGTGGGTGAACGTGGGTGAACGTGGGTGAACGTGGGTGAACGTGGGTGAACGTGGGTGAACGTGGGTGAACGTGGGTGAACGTGGGTGAACGTGGGTGAACGTGGGTGAACGTGGGTGAACGTGGGTGAACGTGGGTGAACGTGGGTGAACGTGGGTGAACGTGGGTGAACGTGGGTGAACGTGGGTGAACGTGGGTGAACGTGGGTGAACGTGGGTGAACGTGGGTGAACGTGGGTGAACGTGGGTGAACGTGGGTGAACGTGGGTGAACGTGGGTGAACGTGGGTGAACGTGGGTGAACGTGGGTGAACGTGGTTGAACGTGGTTGAACGTGGTTGAACGTGGTTGAACGTGGTTGAACGTGGTTGAACGTGGTTGAACGTGGTTGAACGTGGTTGAACGTGGTTGAACGTGGTTGAACGTGGTTGAACGTGGTTGAACGTGGTTGAACGTGGTTGAACGTGGTTGAACGTGGTTGAACGTGGTTGAACGTGGTTGAACGTGGTTGAACGTGGTTGAACGTGGTTGAACGTGGTTGAACGTGGTTGAACGTGGTTGAACGTGGTTGAACGTGGTTGAACGTGGTTGAACGTGGTTGAACGTGGTTGAACGTGGTTGAACGTGGTTGAACGTGGTTGAACGTGGTTGAACGTGGTTGAACGTGGTTGAACGTGGTTGAACGTGGTTGAACGTGGTTGAACGTGGTTGAACGTGGTTGAACGTGGTTGAACGTGGTTGAACGTGGTTGAACGTGGTTGAACGTGGTTGAACGTGGTTGAACGTGGTTGAACGTGGTTGAACGTGGTTGAACGTGGTTGAACGTGGTTGAACGTGGTTGAACGTGGTTGAACGTGGTTGAACGTGGTTGAACGTGGTTGAACGTGGTTGAACGTGGTTGAACGTGGTTGAACGTGGTTGAACGTGGTTGAACGTGGTTGAACGTGGTTGAACGTGGTTGAACGTGGTTGAACGTGGTTGAACGTGGTTGAACGTGGTTGAACGTGGTTGAACGTGGTTGAACGTGGTTGAACGTGGTTGAACGTGGTTGAACGTGGTTGAACGTGGTTGAACGTGGTTGAACGTGGTTGAACGTGGTTGAACGTGGTTGAACGTGGTTGAACGTGGTTGAACGTGGTTGAACGTGGTTGAACGTGGTTGAACGTGGTTGAACGTGGTTGAACGTGGTTGAACGTGGTTGAACGTGGTTGAACGTGGTTGAACGTGGTTGAACGTGGTTGAACGTGGTTGAACGTGGTTGAACGTGGTTGAACGTGGTTGAACGTGGTTGAACGTGGTTGAACGTGGTTGAACGTGGTTGAACGTGGTTGAACGTGGTTGAACGTGGTTGAACGTGGTTGAACGTGGTTGAACGTGGTTGAACGTGGTTGAACGTGGTTGAACGTGGTTGAACGTGGTTGAACGTGGTTGAACGTGGTTGAACGTGGTTGAACGTGGTTGGAACGTGGTTGGAACGTGGTTGGAACGTGGTTGAACGTGGTTGAACGTGGTTGGACCGTAGTTCTGAACGTGGTGGACCGTAGTTCTGAACGTAGTGGACCGTAGTTCTGAACGTAGTGGACCGTAGTTCTGAACGTACTTAGACCTTGAGGAAAGCAATGATTTGGCCGTAGTTAGCCAACAAGTTATCAACATGTTACAAATATTTCTACGGTCACCTTGGGTGCCTGTACCGTACTGTGAGCCTAGTATATACGTAGTTAAGCCTAGTTGACCATAGTGGACCCTAGTTGACCCCGCTTGACCCTACTTGGCCGTAGTGTGGACCGTAGTTGACCCTACTTGACGGTTGAAGTACGGTCAACTACAGTCTACTAGTACTACGGTCAAATGAACTACGTTCATGACCATAAGATGTGACCACCGCTTAACATAGAAACAATTTGGAGCATAAACGGAAGCAATAGACATAACCTCCTTTTCCGATTGAAATTCTCCCATGGTCCACCTGCTTTCCTCATCGCAAGTAATAATACTGATATAAATACCCTATTTTTTAGGTGAGAATTGCCACACCCCTTGATTGGTGGTTACCATGACTAAAATGCATCTTCCATTTCCATTATCTGCTCCGTGAAATGGTTTTTTTTTTCCTAATAAGATAATCAAACAAGATATTTCGTTTTAAATTACTTCGCAGGCCGTTAACATTAATAGTTGCTACGGACAAAAATATAAACAAAAAACATACAAAGGATTAAAGCAAAAAGAAACTTAATCATTGTTATTGGTCAAAAGAGGGGAAAACTACTTGTTATCGGTTGACTGACTCTCCTGACTGGCTTGGTTGTACGCGTTGGACTGGCTTGATTGGGTCGCCTGACTGAGTTGGCTAAACTGACTAGTCTGACTAGATTGGCCATACTGATTGGAATAGTCTGACCAAAAACCTTGGCAGGAATTGCCTGTTTCTAAACTTGCCTTAACTGTTCGTGTTGTTTGGTCTGGTTTTGCTGACTTGTTCAGGTTGACTGGTCTGGTCAGTCTGACCGGTCTGACTTGAATGACTAGGTCAGTTGGCCCAATTGCCGTTACTAGCATCGCTTGATTGGTGGGGTTAGCTGTTCTGATCGGCATCGTCTGGCTTACTGGTCTCGCCGGCGTGGTCGGGCAGGCGGGACCGACGAGACTGACTTGATGACTCACTAGGTCGGTCGGCCCGTTTGTCAATGCTGGCTTGGCTTCATTCGTGAGGTTGGCTGATCCGACCGTCATGGTCCGGTTGACTGGTCTGACCAGGCAAGCGGGTCTGGTGGGACTAGTTGGACTGGCTGGGTTGGCGGGACTTGTGGCTTGATTGACTGGACTGACTACCCTGGCGGGTCAGGCTCGACTGCCTGTCCTGGTTCGGCTTGCGAAACTGACTAGGCGGGCGTAAATCTCGTCGAGACTGACTGGTTTCGCGAGCCTCGCTGGGTCGTGTCGATTTACAGGTTTGACTCGTCTTTAGTGCTTTTTTACTGTCACCGTCCTGGGTTTGTTCCCCCACGATATAACGTTTTTTTCTCCTCTGTGTCACTCCTCCTCTCGTGTACAGGACAAAGTCGTCCGAATCTTAGTTTCCGACTTGGACTTCTCGTACTAAAGAGCCCTCATCCGAAATATCCTGAAATTCGGGTTCATGTTCGACTTCCATATCGCCTTCCGGCTCGGCACACCTACCCTCGTCTTTAGGCTCGTTCCTGGTCTGTTTTCTGCCTTGTTTTCTACATTGTCGTCTTCTTTGCTCTTGCGCCTTCTACTTTCTGCGTCTTTTTTGTGCTAGATCCCAGAACTCTTTACGTTTGGTAGATTGTTTTCCCGTCTATCGGCTCTCCTTCAATGTGTCTCGAACCTGTTCAGTCAGTTTTCCTCAAGTTCGAATGTTTCTTCTTCGCTTCCTCTATAACCATAGAGTCGTCATCATCTCTGTCCGTGTCTGTGATGTTTAGTACAGGCGTCTGTTGTTTATCGTCAGCTCCCTCGGCTATGGTGCCCTCGGCATAGTAGATATGCCAATTTCTGGCAAAATGGCGAATAAATTAGCGGAAATAAGAAGCGTGTGACGAAACACGTCATAAATCTAGCTGAATATAATTTTTTCTTAAAAACAAAAAGGAATTTGAAACAGATTCAAAGTAAGCAAAACGAATTTAGGTTATATAAACAGATTAAAGTTAATTTAAAGTGATTAAAACGATGACGTCACACATTTGTAAACCTTTGGTGAACTACCTAACCAACCCCGGCAATACAAAATAATTTTTATTTTAGCATGTTCCGTTGCTGAGATTAAAGGTCCAAAACGTAATAAATCATATACAATTGTATGATTGCGTCAAGTCTTTTCATTCCAACTTCCGGTCTGGTGACGTCATAATTGTTCTCCCCGTCAACTTGTTCCTAGCAATAAGCTGATTAAATACACCGGTTATGCAGTGGTTTCAGCATACTTCGGCCCACACATCAACAAATTATTCATTTCTACCATTTTTCAACCTGCCGCTAGAGGGCGCTATAACATGTTATGACGTCGCCGGTATTTTTTTTCAAAACACTTTCTAGCCAGACACTAACATCGTTGAAAGTAAGATCATATTATTTTTCACTTAAAATTATAAGGCACTTCCGGTTTGGACCGGAAGTAAGGGTCACGTGATTTCACGCACACGAGATAAAATATATATATAAAATATATATTCTATATATTGCCACAAAAATCAAGTTTCGGTCTTTTGCGGTTTATTTTTTATTGATTTTCAAAGATTAAATCAATAACACATTTAAGATGACGTCACGTGACCCCTGATGACGTCACCATGACGCATGTCTGCGAGACACGAGTTTACTATAGGGTATTTACCTGGGTTAAAGGTAGGATACACCATTGGTAATTGCTTGAATTGTCATGAATAGGTGGATTTGGGGGATGTATTTTATAGTAAATATCGTTTAACTGACCTATCCAAACAGCGTTTGTTTTCAACCGTCGTCGAGCAGTTATCTTATGTTATTTGTGTTTTTATTGCGATCGCCGTCCGGCGATTGCGAATTTTTCTTTATAAAAATATATTTTTCAGAATAATTATAGAATATCTAGCGCAATCATTTTGCTGGATGCCAAGAATCACTATTTACTTTCAGATGAGTAAGATATGTCTTAATAATTCGGTAGTAAATTGTTTCGATATCTGCAAATGGTGTATCCTACCTTTAAGTTTTATATAAATACGACTTTGTTTTCTGGTAAAAGTACTAGTGCAGACAAACGTACACAACGTCTATGGAGTAAAGGTTACTAAAAGAAAGAAACAAAATACGTCTGTTCGAGGAACAGAACATAGGGCTTTTTCAGAAATTTCATTTTTCAGAAATTAAACCATTTTACTATAAAACCATTCAAAATCATTCAAAACGAAATTAACATAATTTATGACATAAGTATGATTACATAATCATGACGCCACTTCAACTTTCATTTTAAACATATAACTATAACTTACATGCCAAGTTTGAACCCAATTGGGCTTACAGTTCTCTATGTAGGATCTTGAAATATGCTCCTTCAAGTTGGCGTAACATGCCCGGTCAAATGACGTCATCAATCTTTCTCCCCCTCAACTTGTTTTTAGCAGTAAGCTAAGATAATTTCAGCAAACTTCGCCACGCGAATTGAATGATTATTAATTGTAAACATTTGTCAACATGCCGCTAGAGGGCGCTATAACATTTTTGTATGAAGTCACCCTTAACTTGTTGGTTACATACAACCTAGCCACAGCCTAACATCATTGAATGTAAGTTCCCACCGTTTTCCATGTTATAAGGCACTTCCGGTTTGGACCGGAAGGAAGGGTCAGGTCATTTTGCATGTATTACAAATTACGAAGACCATGGATTATTTCATCAATTCCCTTAAAAATCTAAATCAGACCTCTAACAGTGGATTTTACATTGATTTTCAAAGATTAAATCTTTTAAATCTGTTGATCGATTCTATGACGCCTCGCATCTCATTACGCAACTACACTGGCTACCAATGAATTACCGCATACTTTTCAAATAACTTCTGGTTGTTTTCAATTCCCAGCGTGGTTCATCACCATCCTACCTCACAGACCTATTATTCTCACATCAGTCTGGTCGGGAGGGGCTTAGATCTTCATTAGATAAATCCCGTTTGCAGGTAGCAACACACACACAAGCTACAGGCGACAAAGCATTCTCCATCGCAGGTCCGAAAGAATGGAACAAAATCCCACGCTATATCTGAGACTCGCCTTCAGTTCAGATTTTAAAGAAGGGCCTCAAAACTCACCTGTTTTCTAAAACCCAATAGTAATATGTGCTCTACCAGGTTGTTGACCTTGTATTTATTGTTTTTCTCTTCTTTGTAAAGCGCTTTGATCTTGGTAAAAGCGCTATATCAAAACCTGTATTATTATTATTATTATTATTATAATTACTTGGTTGCTTGTAAACTGACACTTGATGACGTCATCGTGACTTAATTAACAGAAAGCTCGAGAGCTGTCTCAACTTTGCTATTTGAAGCAACAATCTGGATTAATTCTATCGCGGTTGATTTGTCAGCGATTTGTAAAGGTTTAACGGTCTTTTCATTGTAACTTCCGGTTTGGTGACGTCATCTATATTTCTCCTTTTGAATATTTTCTTAGCATCTAGTTGATTATTTACACCGGTTATAAAGTGATTTTAGCAAACTTCGCCACACACATCAACAGATTATTAATTTTAACAATTTTTCAACCTGCCGCTAGAGGGTGCTATTACATGTTATGACGTGGCTGGTAACTTTTTGGAAAAGTTTATTCTAGCCAGACACTAACATCGTTGAAAGTAAGTTCATATCATTTTTCACTTCCAAATTATAAGGCACTTCCAGTTTGGACCGGAAGGAAGGGTCACGTGATTTCACGCACACGAGATAAAATGAAGATCCTGGATTATTATATCTAACAATTACAATAGCTGTTTCGGCTGAATTGCCGAAACAGCTAAAACAAAACTTAATAACGAAAACAAGAGCTGTTTCGGCTAAAATTCCGGAACAGCTAAACAAAAAAACTTTAACGAATACAAAAGCTGTTTCGGCTGAAATGCCGAAAAAGCTAAAAAGATAATTAAAAAATCTTAACGATTACAATAGCTGTTTGGGCTGAAATGCCGAAACAGCTAAAACAAACTTTAACAAAAACAAGAGCTGTTTCGGCTGAAATACCGGAACAGCAAATAACAATTTGCTAGGTGTGCGCTGGGTGTGCGCTAGGTGTTAGCCAGACGTCAGCCGACGAACATACAACGAATACCAAGCGTGTGCTCCGCGTGTGTCTGGCGTTTGTTCCAACGCGCTCTGCGTGTGTCTAACGTCCTTCTGGCGTGTACATTCATGCGTCCAGGGGCCAATTTGATAGAGCTACTAAGCATAAACATTTGCTTAGCACAACAAAAGTCTTGCTTATTAAAAACAGGTTACCATTTAAAATTCTACGTGTTTTTCATTCTAAGCCAAAACCAACAATAAAGATCACGTAAAAATTTGGTCTGTAACCTTGTTTTTGCCAATGACAAATGTTCATGCTAAGCAAATTATTCTGCTTAGCAGCTCTATTAAAATGGCCCCAGCTATGCGCACAATTTTGTGCATGCACACAAATCCCGACGCACATAGCGAATGACAACAAATGCATAGCATTGGTCCAGCCCGCGACGAACGAGTAACGGCCAAAATTGCGAATTTGTCAGTGCGCGGGCCGTGCGTCGTGTATGTGTGACTGGCGCATAAGTTATTACTGCGTATAAGTTATAACTCGAAAAAGTGTGCGTGATGGGGCCGTCACACCATAACGTTCTGATCAGCGTTCTATGACGTTTGAGGAAACTTTGGTTATCGCCCATGGTCGCTGGTATAGCGCCAGAAGAGCGTTGTGTGAACGCTGGTGAACGCTGGTAATCGTCGGTGATCGTCAGTGATCGGCGGAGAACGCTGGTCCGAGAAAACAAGTTTTGAACATGCACAAAAGTTCTCATGGAGACCAGCGTTCTTCAACGTTTAATTTTAAACGCTGGAGAACGCTGAAGAACGTTCGTGGAACGTTTTACTAACGTTCGCCGAATGTTGTACGCGTTTGGCTATCGTTACCCTAGCGTTACTTGGTTGGTATTAATCGTTTGCTTTGCAGTGAACGACTCACTGGCGACCTGTCAACGACCACTGAACGGACCCCTAGCGCACGCAGCGTGTGACTAACGTCAAACGAACGTCATATGGCGTCCAATGAGCGTCATTTGAGCGTTTCCCGAACGTCCATGCACGTGGGTATATAAACCGATGCTTTTTAAGCAGGGTTCAGTTGATTTTGGGCTACCGTAGAGAACACCGGCCCACTATGGAGGCTCCAGAAAGACTAAGGGAGGGTATATATGCTTGCTATAGCCCAGCATGAAGTAGATGTACTGAACTTGAACATAGCTGAGCACATCGAGGGACCTCGCCCACAGAGAAGAAGACCCCGCCGAAGACAACAGTGCTGGACTAAATCATGGATCTTGAGGCGCCTAGAGTTTGGAATGTACGACCAACTCATGGTTGAGCTTCGCCGGGAGGACCCCAGTTCCTTCACGAACTTTATGCGCATGCCACCTGAAATGTTTGATGAGAACCCTTAAGCGTGTCAGAGGCAGATTGACGAAGCAGCACACCTTCTACCGAGAGCCCCTCGAACCTGGCCTGAAACTGGCGGTGACACTGCGACATTTGGCCTCTGGATCTAAGTATGCTGACATGAAGTTTGGGTGGCGCGTTCCATCCAACACAATCTCCGTCCTCGTCCGTGAAGTGTGCCAGGCGATCGTTGACGAGTATCTGGATGAGGTGATGACCCCTCCAAGCACTCCTGAAGCCCGGCGTGAGATTGCCAACCAGTTCAGGACAAAGTGGAACTTCCCTCACTGCTGCGGTGCTCTTGACGGCAAACATGTTGCCTGCAGATGCCCTAACTCTTCAGGATCAACCTACTACAACTACAAGGGATTCTACTCTGTGGTGATGATGGCCCTGGTGGACGCAGATTACAAGTTCATCTGGGAAGGTGTTGGTGGTAAGTGTTCATGACTCTTTTGTTCTATTCAGGTTAGTAACCAACTTATTCAATAGCTGCACGAGGAGAGGTATGGTAAGTAAGTGATATCTGAGCACGTGCAAATTATATTGTATTCTTACAATAATACCTTCGCTCGTGCGGTAACACCTCGCCCGCTGCGCTTTCTCGGAGTCACGAATCGCACGTGCTCGGGTATTTCAATACATGAACACCTCCCAGTATGTTGGTAACCAAAATTTCACATAATGTCTTTAATTGAGATTGAATTAGGTTATTTCTGGTGTTATAATTTGTAGTTGCTTTTTGTACTGTATGTTTATGTTGATGTAATCTGTGTTTTTCAGGGAAAGGAGCAGCATCCGAGGCACAAATCTACAACGGGTCTGAGCTGAAAGACTGCATCGATGATGGCTCCATCGGCTTCCCAACAGCTGAACCCCTGCCCAACGACAACGAGGATGTGCCGTACTACCTCATCGGTGACGACGCGTTTGCCTTGAGGTCTAACATGATGAAGCCGTACTCGCACCGTGGAATGATCGATGACGAGAGGATATTCAACTACAAGCTGTCAAGGGCACGTCGTGTGGTCGAGAATGCCTTTGGCGTCCTTGCCAATAGGTTCCAGGTACTCCTCACCACCATGAACCATGCTCCCGCAACCGTAAGGCTCATCGTTACCACGTGCATGTGTTTGCACAAACTCATGCGTATGAGGTATCCACGTCAGCAGAACATTCGCATGGACCGTGAGGACGACAACCATCAAGTGATTCCTGGACAATGGAGAACACAGCGCAATCTGGAGGACACCGTCAATGTCAGCGGGCCTAACGTGGATAACAGACAGGGGAAGCGCCAGAGGAACCTCCTAAAGCACTAGTGTAACTCGGAAGCTGGTGCTGTTCCATGGCAGATGGATATGATATGAAGACTATTGTGACATGGACAATGTGTGTGGATGTGTTGATGTTTTCTAATAATAAATATTAAGAAACACAAATTCAGTGTCAAATTTAAATCATTTATTTTAATAACATAAAACCCCAGGAATAACACCCGTTACAGTCAAACCTTGATATAGCGGCCATCGACGGTGCCGGTTTTCGTGGCCACTATACGCAAGTGGCCACTATATAGCAAGACGTACACATACACAAACGCATATTGTATCATCATACGTGTTCAACGTTATTCTTGAAAATGGTAGACTTTTCGGTACATATTAGGGTCATCTTACTCTTGCTTACAAAGCTAAATATGGCCTAGCTCCTAAATATATCTCAGAATTACTTATTCCCAAAAAGCAACAATCGTCTCGTGTTCTTCAATCATCGTCTATCGCCCACCTAGAATTCAACACTGGTCCTATTTGCATTGCGGCGAGTGAGGGCGCAAGATAAGATACTATCAGTGTTAAGTCTGGTTTCGTCATGGCCGGACGTGCTCATCTTCGCGGCCGGACCGCGCCGATAGCCAGCCTCGGGCCGTGTTTTACACCGCGGCATGGCAGCAACCTAGGATTCAAGAGGGGTCATTTTTGGGAAGGTTTTGCCATCCCAGTAAAAGTCAATCGCACTTGTGTTTGCGAGTTTGGACATTTGTGCTAGTTTGAAGACCCTTTCTTGAATTGTATGGAGAAATGAGGTAGGATCAAACCATTTTTTAATTTATTTTGTTGGTGCAGCTCAAAACTGAAGGAGCCCCCCTTGAAAAGGGGCGTGTCGATTTGGTTTAGGGAGCCGTGCTCTGAGACAATTGTATTCTTATAGAAGTGCAGGTATTCTTGTTTTACCTCACGTTTTGCGTTTGCTTCGGCAGAGTTTAGAAAATGTCTCCAGGGTGTTCCAGCATATAGGTTTGAATGCTTGCTATGCTTAGCGGTATAGAGTCTTCGTACTGAAGACAACCTTTGCACGGTTGGGAGTGGCTGCACTGACGCGTGACAATGGAATGTGAGAGCGCCACAATGGTCTATGCAAAAGGCTGGCCTATTTGTTTAACAATTAGGGCCAGGAATGCAGGGTTTAATATCGTGTCCAAATGAAGTTATGTTATTCAGGCTACTTAATGTTTGCATACGTTTTCAGCAATGAATTTTCAACAACAAAAAAGACAGATGAAGACATTGTTCACCAGTAAAGGTATATCTCTTATCGCATTTAAAAATTCACTTTTTGTATTGAATTCATATAATGCATTTTTATGTAGAATTCGCCGTGCGATTAAATCAGGTGTATAGTATATTGCAGTATATGCTGGTGTAGAGGCAGCCGCCCTGTAGCACGTTCAAATGTCGTAGAGTGCTCTTAGTGTAATCAGTGTAATCTTCGTTGATTGCTCTATTTCGGGGGTGTTTTTCTACAGATCTGATTTTCTGGTTTAATTGAGACCTTTATAAACCTCTACCCAGCTAATTATAGGTTGAGTTTTATTAGAAGTCTGTGTTGAAATAATATATTTCCGCTGCATATCTGTAGGAAAGCCCGTATTATCTAAATGTTGGGACTTCGGTGCTAATTCATACAATGGGAATGAAATATCGTAGAGCCTGATGGGTGCTCTCGCATCGTATGCCCAGTCAGAATGCAGCGTAGTCTTTATAATGAGGTGCGCAGGGATGTTTTGAGCAGGTTGACGGCTCACAGCCGCAAAAAATGTGTACACGAAGGAGTGCCCCGCAGTATAGTAATGTTCCTTTTGGCAGTGGTGTTGGGCCAACATGGTGACTCTGACTGTTTCGGGATATTAACAAAAATATATATTATAATTTCAATATAATTATAATGCATACTCGTACCTATTGTTATATTACTGTGCTTTATGCTCACGTTTTGCATGTGATGTTTGTTTTAGATAGTCAGAGTGCCGCATGTTCTGGTTGGGCGCCTTTGCTCTGCTCTGGTATGGGGCAGTGGTTCTGACATGTGTTTCGCCTTTGAGTTTAGTACAGCAACGCAGGTTTGGTCGGGGTGTTAGATCGTTTTAACCTTTGAGGTCAGTACACTTTTAATGATGCATTTATGTGCTTTTTGCGCGGCATTGTTTTTGTGAGCCTGCTTTCGGATTAGACGACATGTTGAGTGTTCCTAATTGTTTTAGGTAACTAAAAAAGAACCACACATTTTGAAGATAGGTAACTAAATCACATATCTTGTCGCCAAGCCGGCTCAGTATGCTGCTCAACTCTGTTGATGAAAACTTGATAAGTCTCTCTAAACAATAAGACGATACTAGTATTTTTAGCCCTTTTGTTGCAAGCAATCGTCGTTCAAAATTTAAAAAAAACAAAGAAAACCAAAAAAAAAACATCCGGATTTAAATTGAAGCTTTTGGTTTTATTAGAGTCCAAGAACACTGCCGGTTATGTCAGCATGTCTTCATTGACTATAAGTGCCTCCTTCGACGGTGGCAGATCCGTTTCAATCATAAATGTAAAATTTAACCCGTGTGTAAAATATGTTTGTATATAATAATGCGATGCAACCTTTTTCAAATTTGGGGGAGGAAGCCAATTTAAGCGCTATTTAAGCAGAAACTTATTCAAGCCTTGCTTATAGGGGTTTAACCTGGGAGAAACAACCAAGGGGCATGTTTGTTTCAGGTCGTTCCGCACAATATTATTGGGACCTAAGACACGGAAAAGCCGGCATGCGTAATCGCCATGGTCCGTTCCAGGACAGTGCTAAGATCCCGTATTTTGCTTAGTAAAAGCGATCAGGCCCGCTCTGGGCATACGTTCTAATTACAAGGTAGTTCTCCATTTAAGTCAAGTACATGTATATGGAATCCGCAAAAATTGTACAATTTAAAAGGGTTCTTGATCATCTCGGGGTACCCGGATCAGTATATGATATGAACCGTGTAGTTTGTGAGCACCCTTTAGAAATATTCGTCTTAGTACCGGATTTGTTAGCCTTATTATGGATCTTCGATAAAAGATAACATTTATTGTGGGCAATTAACTTCTTTGAGGTCCAGGGCTGATTTGATTATTTGATCGATTGAGAGTTTGGCCGCTGCTGTTTGGGCACCGCTGTTATATATAATACAACCCCGATAAGTTATGGCTGTCATTGCCTTGCTTTTCATTTACAATCTCGTTTCGGTCGGAGATGAAATACTGCTATCTCACTATACGAGAGTGGTTTTCAAATTCAACTTCTGAGGTCGAAGGCCATCTGGGGTCAAGTTTTAAAATGGGCCGGAGTTTAAAACCCTTTTTCATTTGAAAACTTGGAGTCCCGATTTCAATCTAATGTGGCATGTATGTGTTGTAGCCTTGGTGTTTGTGTCAAAGGTGAGGTGTTGAGGTCAAAGTAATTTAAGGTCAGTGGTAAAAAAAAAAAAAAAAAAAAAAAAACTGAAGACGGAGGGGCAATCTAAGTTCACAAAATGGCATGGCACTACAACAGATGGCTCGGGCTATAGCGAGATGAACATTTAGTGAATAGGCTTTTCTCCCGCTGTGGTTCGGAATAAAAAACAATGGGAGTTTGCATGTAAGGATGGTTTTAATAGTTCCAGGTACGGTTTTTCCGACTTAATTGAAAAGCGATTCAGGTACGTGGTCGGAGAACCCTTGGTAAGTGCTCCATATTTCCGGTCAGGCCTCCGGATTCCAAGCAAATAGTCTGAGTATGTCAACAAGTCCAACATTACCCTCACCAGCACAGGTTTAAACAACTGTAATTGCTTTGCACCCTTAAGATCCTTCCCCAGGAAAAGGTTTTTAACCTCGCAATATGTTAGGCGCGGAGGGTTTTGTTCTGTATACCATCTGAAATTCTCATTTTCGGTTTGGGGGCTGTAGTGAGTTACGGCTCGTAGATGTTGGTAGCGTTATTGGTTTTCAAAATATCAGTTGGTCGATCGCGCCCTATTAGCTCGGCGTATCAGATTTAATCATGATTGTCCATAGTGAAGAGCTATAATGCATTCTTGTTGGCAGCATTCGTGTTTTAGGACGAGCCTAAACAAAGGGGGGCCTTGACATTCAAACAAAACGGGGAGTGGACCCTCAAATGAGTCGTAGCGCCTTGAGCGGCGTGTGTACTACTTAGGCGAATGGCAGCTTCGCGGCACGTTTCTTAATGCTGGCTGGCTTATGAGTGGTCTTTTGAATGCATGTACGCGTGGAAATGACGCGCATTGTTGTTTAGCATCAGGTTTATCAGTCGCTGACCCTTTTGGTGGCACGTATAATGCAAGAAGGTTTGACCGACTTCTGCCTGTGCAGTTGTACTAAAAATGCTAACGCACAATTTTACGCTAGACGTGGGTACTTCTACTTCTACGTTGATAATGGACAGTGCGTCCAACTGGATATCTCGTCAATTTGCTTGTCGTGCACGGTGTGGACCAGTGTAGATAATACTCATTTACATAGTGTGGGTGTAGGTGCATATATTTACAGTGAAATCTGGACTTTGTTGAGAAAGCCACATTGAGCAATCCAGTCCTGAATGCTCGGTGATGCATGTACTGTGACTGGGATGGAATTCCAAAGTGGGATTGTGCTGGGCATTAATGAATACCTGAATGCATCTATCCGGGTTTGATAGGGTAAGCAACTGTATGCCGAGAATCTTCTAGAAGTTTTGTGGCTAGGGATTGGAAAATGTGTATGTAGTACTACTGTGCACTGCAGTATGCCAGACGGGGTCGAACTAGTGACTGATGGGCAGTGGTCTTTACTGACTGTGGTGTGTACTGCAGATTGCGACGCAGAAGACCTAGTATTCTGTTGGCCTTGGTTGTTATGACGTCGTTGTGTTGATTCCATTTCAAATTCTTGGTCATTGCTACCCCGAGACAAGGTGTTGACTCGGTCTGGTTAAGATCAGAGGGCGGGCCTGTGCCTAAGAAAGAACAGTGAATGGGTCCTGTGGGTTCAAATTGTAATCTAACATGGTTAAGATAGTAGGGTGCCGTGGCCTAGTCGATAAGAACGCCAAACCCAAGCTCTGGTGTTTCTGTTGAGCAGAGTGTGGGTTCGAGTCCCAGTCGTGACACTTGTGTCCCATGAACAAGACACTTAACTATAATTGCTTCTCTCCACCCAGGGGTACAATGTGTACCTGTGAGGACAGAGATGGTTATTGTGATTGATTTAGCCTAGTAGCGCATATATTGCAGCACAGGCTGTATACTCCCCAGGGAAATTGCCCAGTGATCAGGGGTAATAATGTTGGACGCGCTTTGAGTTGCCCTTCGGGCGTGAAAAGCGCTATATAAATCCAAGATATTAGTATTATTATTATAATAAGTTAAGCAGCGGACGGGCCCTGCGTTTTGGATTTTAATCTAGTGTATAAGTTCAGTGGATGGGAAATAGTTATAAGTTGCGCAGCAGACGCGCCTTGTGTGTTGAATTTGAGTCTGACATTGTTAAGATCAGGCGATAAGAGAGAATATAAGTTGGGCAGTGGACAGGCGCTGTGTGTTGAACTTAAATCTAACAATGTTAAGATAAGAGGATAAGAGAGAATATAAATTTCGCAGTGCACAGGCCCTGCGTTTTGAATTTAGATCTAACACTGTTAAGATCAATGGATCAGAGAAAATAGAAGTTAAGCAGTGGATGGGCCCCGTGTTAAATTTAATCCAGCAATGTTAAGATCAAAGGATATAAGAGAGAATATAAGTTACGCACCGGATGGGCCCTGAATTTAAATCTAACAATGTTAAGATCATAGGATAAGGTAGTATAAGTTCCGCAGTGCACGGGCCCGGTGTGTTGACTTTAAATCTAACAATGTTAAGATCATAGGATAAGAGAGAATATAAATGCCGCAGTGGACAGGCCCTGCGTGTTGAATTTAAATATAGCTTTGTTAAGATCAGAGTTTAAGAGAGAATAACAGTTACGCAGGGGACGGGCCCTGGGTGATGAATGTTTATCTTACATAGATAGGCCTATCATCCGAGGATAAGAGAAAACAGGAGTTACGCAGTGGACAGGCCTTGTGTGTTAAATTTTTAATCTAACATGTTTATTTTTAGATTAGAGGTGGGGCCTCCGCGTGAGAGACAATAACAATTCCGCGTGGAAGGGCCCTGCATGTTATATTTGAATGTAGCTGAATAAGGTCAGAGGTCGGGCCTCTGCGTTTGAGACAATTAGAAGTTCCGCAGTGGATTAGGCCCTGCGTGTTAAGGGTAGTATACACCATGGTTATATGCTTAAATTATCATGAATGGGCGAATTTAGACGGTTGTATTTTATAGTAAATATAATTTAACTGGCCTGTTCAAAGTTTTACAGTCATAAATGCCGAGAAAAGCACGGAATACAGCGTTTGTTTTCAACCGGCGTGGGGCGGTTATTCTTATGTTATTTGTGTTGTTTCGCGATCGCCATCCGGCGGTCGCATATTTTTCTTTATAGAATTTAAATTTTCAGAATAATTTCGGGTTATCTAGCGCAATCATGTTGCTGGATGCCTAGAATCTTTATTTACCTTCAGATGAGTAGATATTTCTTAATATTTCGGAGTAATTGGTGTATCCTACCCTTAAGTTTCCATGTAGCTGGTTAAAATCAGAGGACGGGCCTCTGCTTGAGAGACAAAAGTAGTTGCCGCAGTGGATAGGCCCTGTGTGTTAGATTCGAATGTATCTGATTAAGATCAGACTGGTGGGCCTTTGCATGACATGCAAAAGAAGTTGGGCAGTACTTAGGTCCTGCGTGTTAGATTCGAATGTATCTGATTAAGATCAGACTGGTGGGCCTTTGCATGACAGGCTAAAGAAGTTCCGCAGTGGATAGGCCCTGCGTGTTAAATTCGAATGTATCTGATTAAGATCAGAGGTCAGGTCTCTGCATGAGAGACAAAAGAAGTTCCGCAGTGGATAGGCCCTGCGTATTAAATTCGAATGTACCTGATTAAGATCAGAGGGTGGGCCTTTGGATGGGAGACAACAGAAGTTCTGCAGTGAGAGGCCCTGTGTTTTAAATTTGAATGTAGCTGATTAAAATCGGAGAACGGGCCCTTGCATGAGAGACAAAAGAGGTTTCGCAGTGGATAGGCCCTGTGTGTTAAATTTAGAATTTAACTGATTAAGATCAGAGGTCGGGCCTCTGCATGAGAGACAAAGGAAGTTTCGCAGTGGATAGGATCTGCGTGTTAAATTTTGAATTTAACTGATTAAGATCAGAGGATGGGCCTCTGCATTTGAGACAAATGGAAGTTTCGCAGTAGATAGGCCCTGCGTTTTAAATTTGAATGGGACTGATTAAGTTCAGAGGATGGGCCCTTACATGAGAGACACAAGAAGTTTCGCAGTGGATAGGCCCTGCGTTTACAGTTTTGAATTTAACTGATTAAGTTCAGAGGACGGGCCTCTGCATGAGAGACACAAGAAGTTTCGCAGTGGATAGGCCCTGCGTTTACAGTTTTGAATTTAACTGATTAAGTTCAGAGGACGGGCCTCTGCATGAGAGACACAAGAAGTTTCGCAGTGGATAGGCCCTGCGTTTACAGTTTTGAATTTAACTGATTAAGTTCAGAGGACGGGCCTCTGCATGAGAGACACAAGAAGTTTCGCAGTGGATAGGCCCTGCGTTTACAGTTTTGAATTTAACTGATTAAGTTCAGAGGACGGGCCTCTGCATGAGAGACACAAGAAGTTTCGCAGTGGATAGGCCCTGCGTTTACAGTTTTGAATTTAACTGATTAAGTTCAGAGGACGGGCCTCTGCATGAGAGACACAAGAAGTTTCGTAGTGGATAGGCCCTGCGTTTACAGTTTTGAATTTAACTGATTAAGTTCAGAGGACGGGCCTCTGCATGAGAGACACAAGAAGTTTCGCAGTAGATAGGCCCTGCGTTTTAAATTTGAATGTGACTAATTAAGATCAGAGGATGGGCCCTTGCATGTGTGACAAAAGAAGTTTCGCAGTGGATAGGCCCGGCGTGTTAAATTTTGAATTTAAATGATTAAGATCAGAGGACGGGCCTCTGCATTTGAGACAAATGGAAGTTCCGCAGTGGATAGGCCCGGCGTGTTACAATTGAAGGTAACTGATTAAGTTCAGAGGGCGGACCTCTGCTTGAGTGACAATAGAAGTTCTGCAGTGGTCGGGCCACGCGTGTTAGATATGTAACTAACCGATTAAGATTAGAGGACGAGCCTCTGCGAAAAGAAAAGGAGAAAAAAACAAAAACAAAAAAACAAACAAACTATGGATTAAAGGATATTTTCCTAAATGTTTAAATGGTATTTGTTTGTACCAGCAGGGCGTCCTTAATAACATAAACAAGTTTCGGCCAATCCTTGTCAATTTTTTATTGTTGTGGTCATCTTTACTCCACTTCTTAGAAGTCTTATAATTGGGATCGGAACTTTTGCCTAAAGACCTCAAAAGAATTATAAGAAAAAGAGATAGCGGCACGTAAAGTAGTTGCCATAGCCAGTTTGGCCTAATTTATACACGATTTTTAACGGTGTTCTTTATTTTTGCTTTCTGTTTCCTAAATGAGGTTTAATGATTGGTCGAAGTCACATTTTTTCTTCACAGATTCTAAGAACCGTTTCCATGGTGGAGAGCGATGTTGTTGTTTCCACGGTCGCCGCTAAACTTGGCGAAAATTGCGTGTCGACGGGTCAGCAACTGTCCATCGGTGCAGCCGTTCTGCAAAACTGCCCGTTTCCAACGTATAGATGAATCCATTCTAACATACATGGGCATTGTGGGCCAGTAGCCCTGTATCCCTAAAGTAATTTAACGTCACATGGTCTTCCTGCTCGAGAATGAAACAACCTTTTCTTCGTATTGTTAACTGTTGTGTTTGAAAAAGTGCCTGAGTTAAGTGGTAATGGCAATAATTACAATAAAATAGATATTAACTATACGCAGTTGCGGTAGGCATTGACCCACAGGGGGACATTTGAGGAAACGAGACGCTTTATGTATGCAATTCGGCGTCGAGAAAAGTCCCACACGCAGCATTTCTCCTTTTTGTTGTTCTGCGCATATTTGCGGACTTGTGAAGCTCATCTGCAATATTAGTTTATCAATTAGATAACACCGTTAAAGGTATGGGGCGGTCTTGCAGGTTCATTCAGGACGTAGTTCCCAGTTCCGCGCTATTTTTCTTCCCGTGCTCGTTTGGCGTCTGCAAGTCTATCGGGTTGTTCCCGAAAGCGAAGGCGGAGTGCTAAGCGAGGAGTGACGACACGAGACCCCATAATAATATACCCGTCATTGACGCTCCTTGGCACCGTGGAGCATGGCAAATGTACATTTATGTTTAAGATATCTTGAAGGTCGCAATTGCGCCGGATGGTTCGATCTGTCGCTCATTAGGTAGTATTCCGCGCCCTAATATCTCTCGGCTTTTGATGCCTCGGTATGTAGGGCTATCCGCCCTCTGGCCACATACAGTGTCAAACTGCAACGCGCTACTCGCAAATGTCGGATATTCTAACTCGGGGGCTGGTCCTTCAGAACCTGCCTCCGCCGATCTGGTTAGCATCGATAGTCTGAATGGCTACGCCGCCCCGTAGACAAGGGGCGACTTTCAAATTCAAGTTGGTTTTCATTGCACGCATTTCCACCGCGTCTGTCGAATAATACGTCAGCGTTTACGGCAAAACGCCATCAGTTAGGCGGGGAGTTCTTTGCTTTACCGGATAGATGGCGGCGTCGTGCGTGTGGCGTTCTGCGTGGGGCGTTGCGCAGGTGGCGTCTTGCGGGTGGCGTCGTGCGAGAGGCGTTGTGCGGACGGCGTCATGCGGGCGGCGTCGTGCGTGTGACGCGTTGCGTGTGACGCGTTGCGTCGAATGGTACGGGCGACGCGGTACGGGCGACGCGGTACGGGCGACGCGGTACGGGCGACGCGGTACGGGCGACGCGGTACGGGCGACGCGGTACGGGCGACGCGGTACGGGCGACGCGGTACGGGCGACGCGGTACGGGCGACGCGGTACGGGCGACGCGGTACGGGCGACGCGGTACGGGCGACGCGGTACGGGCGACGCGGTACGGGCGACGCGGTACGGGCGACGCGGTACGGGCGACGCGGTACGGGCGACGCGGTACGGGCGACGCGGTACGGGCGACGCGGTACGGGCGACGCGGTACGGGCGACGCGGTACGGGCGACGCGGTACGGGCGACGCGGTACGGGCGACGCGGTACGGGCGACGCGGTACGGGCGACGCGGTACGGGTGAGGTATGGGTGAGGTATGGGTGAGGTATGGGTGAGGTATGGGTGGTATTTGGGGCGAGATATTGTGGGAATGGGTGAGGCTTCGTGGTCCTGGTTCGGAGCGAAGAATCTCCCCATATCTAAGACTCTAGTATAGATTCTGGGGCCCGAACAAAGCAGCAGTGCAATTAGGGTACTATCCCCCGCACTCGCTACGGAACACGCGCCTTCTCAATTGCCGCACCTACTCTCTGGAATAACCTTCCCGTCGACATCAGTGCCTCCACTACACTGGACTAATTTAAGACTGAACTCAAAACCCACTTATTTAGATCAGTCTAAGTACAGTTTAAGCTATACCATCTCACTCATCAGCGCTTAGAAACCCTGTATTAAGCGCTTTATAAATGCAAGCTATTGTTATTATTATTATTATCTCTTGCCTACAAGTTTTGAGGGCAGAATCCGTTTGGTATTTTGAAACTGACGACAACGATCCCCTTAAAATATAATTATTTTCATTAATTGTTTGGGTCATAAATTCCGGACGTTTGCACCTTTGCAATAACTTTTGTATATATTTATTTAAGGATTCTTACCCAACTTCTCAAAGGAAACAATTTTGCTTACGTATTGAAAATATTTAAATATTTAAAATAAAATATTGCCCTAAGGTTGATTTTAGTTGAAATTGTTGGTAGCTACAGTCCCAAGAAACACAATGCTATTGAAAGTTGCCTTTTAACACAAATGTCAGGGTCCTTTATTATTTATACATGAAGCAAGATATGAGACAAAAAGAAACTGCCCCCCCCCGGTCGCCATTGTGCTTGCGTGATATTCTGTTTTCTCAGAGTTCTTTGTAGGTTTTTAGGGGGTTGGGGGTGTGCGTTAGGTAAGTACAACAGTCTAGAGAGTGTATAAGTATATGGCGGTCTAAGGGGGTAGTCCCTTGGTCTCATATCGTGCTGGGTATATTACTGGGCTAAACAAGGATCATCAATTCTTACTAAAATATTCCAACAGACTTTTAAAGATCCAGTTAATGCCAGTGTTATTCAAAGATGAATTATTTTTTCTCCATCTCTCTTGTCCATGTACATTGTACATCTTACTTTGAACAAAAGTTACAAAACAGCCCTGTTAAAGGAAATAATATATAACATTTGCTTTTGCTGTAATTTTCATAAATGGATGGTTTTGGGGAGGTTGGTATTGTATAATACATATTGTTACACTGACTTAATTGAAGGTTTGTGATGTAGATGCTGTAAAAACCAAGAAAAAAAATCTTGTTCTTGTAGTCTGGTTACAAGACCCTCTTAAAATGGAGCATTTTATAAACATCGGGAAATCATACACTAAGAAAACCAGTCAAGCTGACCTAAATTTACCCAATCATATCAATTGCAAAAAAATGCAGACTAACTAACTATGGTAAATTGGGGGGTAGTATTTGAAAGAAGCCATTTTTTTCAAATGCTGGTCAGCCATCAAGAATTGTTTGGTACGTGCAATTGACATTAAAATACCACTTTTCTTGAAAGTGACGGCACACCAGGTACCATAATTTTACAGGTGCTTTAGACTTTCATTCGTCAAGAGTTTAGCAAGGTATTTGATAATAATTGTTTCATTTTTTACTGTTTGCAAATGTACATATATTGTACTCCCACAATAAAAGTACTGAAATATTCTGAAATACCTTACATGTACTTGGCTGCAAGTATCCTTCTAAAATCACAATATCTGGTGTGCAGTGGTTTTCAAGAAAAGTGGAATGTTGTATCAAATTTCATTGACAAAAAAAAACTATTTTCAAACACTATCCCCAATTTATTAAATTGTGTTAGTCCACGTTTAATATACCATGTACTTGCAATATTTGTTACACATTTATGAATGGGTGTCAAAACCAGGTAGTCTGTTTTTTTCGTAAATACCCCGGACATCTATAATTTAATCTGTTTCGTCTGAAGTGAAGGAAGTCAAGGAACCACACTACAAAACAGGGTTAAATTTCTTGGTTTTTCCTGCATCTGTCAATCATGAACATTTTGTTTAATACATCAGCGTTACATTATTTAATATATACATGTACATGAGCCCCCAACTCATCCATTTTAGATAATTACAACAAAAGCAAACGGTGTATACTACCTTTAAACTTATTTATTTTCAGATCACTCTTCAACAAATACTAAAGCCCATGTGTAAACCAACAAGCTATTTGAAAAGATGGTTCAGACGGTTCAGACGGTTATGTAGTATATTTTCGTTTGGTCTTCACTATTGCTTTTTACGCTAAGGTTTGCGATTGCCGTACTCCGGTGATTCGATTGTCACACTGTTCACAAACTGAAGATACTGCAATGCAGTGCTGTGTTTTCTCCAACAATCCTGGTCAAAATGTGGCACAGATTGTGGCTCCCGTTACCGTAGGCTGGACGGTTTTATTGGCAGGTAATTTCCCGCGGATTAAACAACATTGCCCGGGATGCCTCCCCGGTCCCTCTGCCATCTCGGAGAACACACGGATAAACCGTGCCGACGACTTGCCAACACGACTCCGCAATTAATTCCAAATGCCAACTCTCAAACACTTTCGGTACTTGCTACCTGACGTAATCTACACCAGCTTTCTTATGTGCGCTTGCGTGAAGAAAACATTTACATACAAAAATAGCGCATGCGCACTAGTTTTGTACCGTTTTCGGAATTTTTTTAACGAAATTCCAAAGACGTTGTTACCGACTGGATGGTGAGTGATGATGGCATGCCCAAAGACTAACCTTATCGTATAGTATTAGCGCTTATAACAATCTTAATCCTCTTGGGCATGCTGTGAATTGCCTCTTTAGAAAACTTCAAAATTATGAATGCGGACTAGACCAGAGTACAGGATTGGTCGGGTCGGCTTCTAAAATATTCGTATTTTTTAACGAAAGTTTCTCTTGCTAAACTTTTTCAGTAACACGCCAGTTTATTCAGTCATAAAGATTAGGATAAATCTAAATAAACAATTGTGAATTAGGCGTAGGCTAGAATGGAGTGTCAGGAATGTGGGCACCATATTTCGCCACAGCCATCAGCTGATGAGCTGCCATTGGAAATTGATCCATTAGGCCCCATTAGTCTTTTTGAGGTAAGGCTGACACAATAGGAATACGCTGTTTGATTTGGGTAAAGTCTCTTTTTTTTATTTACCCAAACCAAACAGCGGCTTCCTATTGTGTAAGCCATACCTTAAAAAGGCTAATTTAATTAGGTTTGACTTGTTAACACAAACTAACGTAATGCTAGGCCTATAGTTTAATGGACAACAACGACATTTTAAACATTGAATTATATATTTATCCGGCGTTGGTTAAACTTCAGTTGGCCTAAACGCTATTTCATATTTCGCCATCCTACCTTGCACAACACACTCCACGTCGTAAAAGGCAATACATTTACACTGTCGTTTGAGCAAGACCTGTGTTCTAGTAAAAAGTCATTGGTCTCACGAGTTAGAGATCCCAGGTTCAATTCCCAGACCGAAAATGTTTTCTATTATTTTTATCCCAAAATATTGCAAATATTTTCCTAATTTTAAGTTGACTCCAACAATTAAATATAAGTATTATAGGTCTATTGTCTGTTCCTTACTATGGAAGATTGTTTAAAGGTAGTAGACACCATTTGCAAACATAAAACAAATACTGAATTATTATGAAATACCTTACTTCACTGTAAATGAATAACAACTTCAGGCATCCTGTGAAGTCACAGCATCTGGTGTGATGTGGTTTTCAAGAAAAGTGGAATTTTGTATCAATTTCCAATGATTGTCGGCCGGCAATCGTTGTGTAACCAAGTGGGGTTAATATAAAAGAAAATATCAAATAAGGGAACAGGGATGTGGCGGAACAAGAATCCTTGGTACAATATACAATTTTATTTCTCAGGCAACTTCAGCCCAGTTACAAATTAAATTTTAAATTTATTATATATACAAGTTAAAGGACAGTCAATGATATTATCTGTAATAAACAAAACAAGAAAAAGTTAATTAATACACTGTATTTTTACCCAGACTTGACCATTTATCATTTCCGAGTAATAAATTCATTTGTTTAGCCAGATTGTTACTTACAAGATTAGTGAAATGATTGATTTATCTGCATTCAATTTTCTTATCTCAAATTGAGAAGATGGAACGGTAAATTGTTTGATTTGAGTTACATGTTATTGGTATAATACATTATCGATAACTAGAACAGTTTTTACATCGAGCACTTTACTTTTTGCCGAAACCACAAAGTTTATAAAGGTGATCACTTTCAAACTCCAAAGGCATCTTTGTACAACCTAAAAGTACAATGTGATACATCTTGCAATATATCAACTGTTCAATGATTGTTTTTAAAAAGATAATAATTTATGTATGATATTTATAAAGTTAAACTTAGGTTTCATTCCCTAACAAAAACCTACCAACTATAGAAGCTGGGGAAGACGTGTGTAACGTTCAGCTATCAACTACAATATATAAATCAAATAAGTTAAGAGGGCCTAATATTTCGATCTTAACAAGATCTTCTTCAGAGACATAATGGCTGTGTACACGAAACAAACATATATAGGGCAACATGCAGCATGATGCACATCATACCTGGCAGGAGAAACACAAAAGAAAAGTCACTACAATATATGTTAGCGTTGGAATGCAGAAGGTACAGCTGTGAAATACAAATAAATGTTTTATGAGGTTTCATGTATCGATGTTATAAACTAAATATCTATGATTTGCTTATGTTTTGTGAGCTAATTTCCCACGGTTATAATACATTGTTAGCTAGATACAACTTGTACCTCAGTACAAGGTAATACTTATAAGCAAGAGCCAAGAAGCAAGTGTTTGTACTTAAATTGCACCATGCAGCGTCCACGACCTCTGCCAATCGTTCGTATGGAAACGCAAATGTCCAAAATACAGATACCGTTTGCGTGCAACGCAGCATAAGCTAAGAGTAGCATACAAATTCGTTGCTTTCTCGTAGGAGCTCTGAAGCAGAGTTCCAACACAAAAGACGAAATTAGGATAAAAAGAGAATACGATTTACCAAAAGCTGGTATTGCCATCGACGCAGATAAAATGGGACGTACAATAAAAATGATCTTCCCGAGTTTAGATATAAAAACTTCAGTCTTCCAATGAATATATGGGAAAACTTGTTCTAAAAGCTAAAAAAAAAGACACTACAACTGAGCAACACATGCAAAAGTACTGTTCTTCTGGCTAGGCAAAAGCAATCAAGTATGTTTTGCCTGTGCTGGATGGAAGGTATGCTTCCACCTTTCGCCTTCAGTTCCCCAATGCTCTGGCTGCGGAGCCAACTTTTCTCCACCGGTAGCCATCTTATGTACAAGGAAATCAACCTGCTAGTTACGTAGAAGGAAATGTGTTCACATGTCAATCCAACAAGATTTGAAATGCGCATGCACAGCGAGATTACCGTAATTGCAGTCGCTGCAACTCTTACCGAGATGTGAAGTACGCAAAGCAAATGCTACGAGCAAGGAAGTGGGGGTTGGCAGAAGCCGAGGTCAACTGCATGGTACAGTGCATCAAAACCTGCAGTTAAGAAAAGTAAAACAATACTACGATTCTGTCAAAATTATGTAATTGTACCCAAAGTACGCTATGTAATTTCAAGAAGTCAAAATGTTCTCAAGGTGAAACCTCGAGTTACAATAATACTGAAAGCACTGTGCTTCAAAGGCTTGGAGTATTCTACAAATAATTTATACAAGGTTGATTTTATGTGCAAGTATTCAGTATATTCTCTAAACTATTTTTGTTTAATGTTGGAATTCCAAACTATATCATGTAATTCCTATAACGTACAACATAATTTTGTTTCACGAAAAAACACTGTCTGCACCTTTCAAGAATCAAATCTCGATACATAATATC
This sequence comes from Crossaster papposus, assembly GCA_037893245.1. Classification (NCBI taxonomy): domain Eukaryota; kingdom Metazoa; phylum Echinodermata; class Asteroidea; order Velatida; family Solasteridae; genus Crossaster; species Crossaster papposus. The sequence continues at coordinate 794,332 of JBAIAA010000730.1, forward strand.
ATTCAGTAATGTGTTCTGAAATTAAAAAAATGTGACCGCACTGTAGCGAAGATAATTATGTTCTGCTCCGAGGACAGGCAATATGTAGAAAACGTGATCCACTTGCCCTAGTAAGAACAGTCAAACGATGAACAAGAACTCCTTCATGGGCTCACCAAAGAGGTTAGATGAAAACTTCAATGTTCAACGAACAATACCGTTAGGCCTCATCCACTGTCTACGGAGAACGTTAAGGTAGAACCCATCAAAGTAGAGGATGTTCAACGTCAGTATAGCCACAATTCCCAGCAGTCGTCACACCCAACGGATGAATCAGAGTATTGACTGTCGTTTTTGTTGCTTAGCAAGAATTTGTGTATTATGTGTACCTTTCAAAATCAATGATTTCTTGTCAGTGCCTTATTAATCACACCCATCCTGCCGACTACGCCATTTGTAACCAAGTGGGGTTAACACATAAGAAAATATCAAATAAGGGTGACTTCAAAATGCCCACACCCATACCCAACAAGGCGGGGTGGAAGAATTATAAATATTCACATGTCGGTAAGAGAATGCAGGACAGCAACAAGAGCCTATTATCATCTCGCTTGCATGGATGCACGTATAGCTGCATAATTTGTATAGCTGCATAACAGTATGGAGGGTGAATGTTAAATCCGAATTAATGCAACAAAGGGCGCTGGACATGGCATAACTGCATATTTTTAGAGGAATGCCACGCAGGATGACTATAGCAGATAATTACAGTACTCTACACCGCATAACAATACAGTTGTAACTACAGGTATTCAAGATATATGATATTCAAGTTGAAGAATTGGTGTAAAGTTGAAGAATGGGAAGTTATTTAAAAAGCTACAAAGGGAGCAGGTGAGAAAGAATGAGAAAGATCATTATATAAGGAGAAAGAGCGGTGGAGGGACCAAGTGACCAAACTGGGTCGACTGTTCACACTATTGGCAGAGGTCGTGGACCCTGCACGGTGCAATGTAAGTACAAACATTTGCTTCTTGGCTCTTGCTTATTAGTATTACCTTGAATAGTACATATTGAGTTACAAGTTGTATCTAGCTAACAATGGATTATAACCTTGGAAAATTAGCTCACAAAACATAAGAAAATCATAGATATTTAGTTTATAACATCGATACATGTAACCTCATACAACATTTATTTGTATTTCACAGCTGTACCTTCTGCATTCCAATGCTAACATATATTGTAGCTGATAGCTGAACGTTACACACGTCTTCCCCAGCTTTTATAGTTGGTAGGTTTTTGTTAGGGATTGAAACCTAAGTTTAACTTTATAAATATCATATAGAAATTATTTCTTTTTAAAAACAGAATCATTGAACAGTTTATATGTTGCAAGATGTAGCACATTGTACTTTTGGGTTGTGAAAGTGACCGCCTTTTTAAACTTTGTGGTTTCGGCAGAAAGTAAAGTGCTCGATGTAAAAACTGTTCTAGTTATCGATAATGTATTATACCAATAACATGTAACTCAAATCAAACAATTTACCGTTCCATCTTAATTTGAGATAAGAAAATTGAATGCAGATAAATCAACCATTTTACTAATCTTGTAAGTAACAATCTGGATAAACAAAATTAATTTATTGCTCGGAAATGAGAAATGGTCAAGTCTGGGTGAAAATACAATGTATTAATTAACTTTTTCTTGTTGTGTTTATTACAGATAATATCATTGACTGTCGTTTAACTTGTATATATAATAAATTAAAAATTTGCATGTAACTGGGCTGAAGTTGCCTGAGAAATAAAATTGTATACTGTATAGCGTACCAAGGATTCATGTGCAGCCACATCCCTGTTCCCTTATTTTATATTTTCTTTGATATTAACCCCACTCGGTTACAGTTAGAAATACCTACCTATTTTTAAACTTTGCCCCTATTTATTAAAATTAGTTTAAATACTGTTAGACTTCTGTGAATGTGTACCAGACAACCTAGAAACAAGTCTCGTTTTCTAATAAGATATTCCCTGACGTATACAAAATTGTCTTTTTCGTTTGAAGGAAGTCAAGGATTCAGACTGCAAAAACAACATGAATGTTCTTGGTTTTTTCAGCAACAACTGGTTCATAATAGTAGTTTTACAAGTGAATGTCCAATCAGCTGGTTGTGTCGGTCAAATCTTTATTCAGCAAACATGTTTTTTTTTTTTTTTTTTAAAACAGATTAAAGGTCTACGCAGACCTTTGAAGGATAATTGCTGTTTACTAATTTAAAATGTGCCTTGGTATGTATAAGTAGCAAGACCACACATGATAAAATTGTATAAAATGACATAAATTGGGGTTAATCACCGTAAATGTAATTGGCCCCTCATTAACATGTTCAAACACTGACAAATGGTGGCGCTGTTCGTGACGAACATTCGGCAACCACTGATCTCTACAAACTGGACAGGTCGAGCGGCTCTGCACGTGAAGCCATTGACGGTCATATTGGGATATTAAAAACATTGCAGGCGTACACACATTTGTATAGCGCACGACCGAGAAAACTCATTTAATATCACAGGAAACGAAGTTAACGTCTCAAAAACGATCCAGTTTGATTAGGAAAATTAAGTTAAACATAATAACACCCAATAATGAGATGTATACGCCAAGTTTGATTATTAAAAAGCCCTATTTTCGGCAAAAGATACGAGACCACAATTTTGTTTTAACATTTCCAACATTTTAACCTTATGCACAAACCATAGGAAAAGGAAAAACGAGGTTTTTTGGATAAAGGAAATTCTTAAATTGTTGGGTTCAATTTTATATCCAGACACTAAAAAGTGCCAGTTTTATAATAAAATAAATTAGAAAATGTCAGTGCGCGCACGTGCGATCACTGCATTGATTTGGATATCCCAACATGGCCGCCGGTGACTTCACGTCTCGCTATCCCATCAATGTACGATCGACCTATCCAGTTTGTAGAGATCAGTGTCGGCAACCCCCCAAAAGAAACACAATTATAGTCTGGTACCTGACAATACGCCTGGACACCAGATAAGCCCCGTACGATGCCGCTTCACGGCGTGCGTGCAGCATGCGATCCGCTTACGTAAATACATGTACAATGTACATGTACTTGTACATGTACATGCGTGATGCCATGCTCTTGTACCACACAACGACCGAGGGGCGAGACACAAAGGAGAACAAAGGAAACAAAAGACCGTCGGTCGGCGGTATGAATGGAAAGATTCGGTCCTCGATCGACGGTGCAAGCGCAAAGCAATGGGGATTGGGTATAGTAAAGGAATAAAGGAAAACACAATATCGAGCCTCGATCGTTATGTGGTTCACGACTGCATGCACGCGGGTACGTACGTACTAACCCGCACACAGCAGATTTTGTTCAGACATGGCGAATGAAGACGACAGTTCGGGGCCGGGGAGCGCATATTCCACAGAATTGGACGAAATATCCGCAGTATCATCAGAAATATTGTCGGCACTGCAGTTGGTTTCAACAGCCTTTTAAATTTCATGCCAAACGACTCGTACATATTTTGCTCGAAGAAATCCAGCTCGAAGTGTTCACTGCATAGCGTGGAGCTTGGTGTCGGGCCTGTCCACTTCGCCCTAGTCAGCCGGACTTTGGCAGTCCAAATCCGTCTATATTTTGGATCAGTTGGAAATGTGTGCATGCTCACGTCATCTTTGTTGGTGTTGCTACAACAACACATCTGGCTGGCATTCTTTTTTTAAACAAAAAAACTCACAACAATTCCTTTGACAATAACTTGAGTCGGCCATCGACTGAATGATTTTGCATCGATATACGCGCGGCACATGATGCATGCATGCACGGGCACGCTGTTCGCGACGTCCAGGTCTTCCATAAAATTATGCAAATTTTACATGTTAATAAGCTACCATTCTAGGGGCGGGGCCGGTCCCCCAAAGCACCTTATATGTTTTTTCTCATATTTATTACCCAAAATAAAACTTTTATAAACTGAAAATCACTAAATTAGTTATAATCTTTCATTTAAACTAATAACAACCACATTTCTAGGACCCCTTAAAGATGTCTTTGCTTATGGACGCTAAATTTACAAGATCAAAGACATAGGAGAGGATCCCTTCATACATGCCAACCGAGGCTCCGAGACAAGTGGAGCTCGGGCAGAAAGACAAGTGGCAAGCTAGCCTCGTAAGAAGAGTCACTGTCAGCAACATGCATGCAGTAACACATACATCTTTAGACAAACCTAGTACAAATCTAATCAAATTAATCTATTATCCCGTTTTGGGCACTCGCCTTGAGGTTTTCTTCAGGAAACTTACAAGGATAACACACATTTTATGAGGATACCTGGGCACATGCTGGCTGGTTACACCGCCGACAAACGCCACGGCATAGCTACCTTCGTCCAAAATGACATTACTTGGACAGCTGTAGCACAGTCCACTGAGAGTGCAGAGATAGAATGGGTCAGCACCAGAGTGCAAAACACCACCATTGTCCATATAAGCCCTCGCCAAGCAAGCTGGTCCAAACATATCTACTAGATGTCCCCGCCCCCGCAGTCTATGCTGGTGACTTTAACATCGCACAGATTGGGCCTACAGCAGTTCCAATGCTGACGGTAACGTCCTAGTAGAATATGGGCCTCTGCCGCAGATGCAACGCTGCTCGACCCAAAGGAGCCATGCACCTTTTACTCAGCACGCTGGGACAGCTCCACTAACCCGGACCTGGCTTTCGCAAAATGCCGAGCCAATAAGCAGCTGCTGGTAAGACGCAACCTGGGCAAGTTTCCCAGGTCACACCATCGACCGTCGCTAATTACCTTGCCACCGTTGTTTCAGCCTGTGGAAGGGAAAGACCAGATGGAACTTCCGGAAGGCAAACTGGGTAGGTTCTATAGAATAAGTGAATAATGTTGCAGCCGATCTCCCGCTTCCGCATCCAGACAACCTTGACAGTGCCTATGATTCCTACTGCAAGGTACTACTCACTGCCGCCAAAAAGAACACCCCCGTGGAGTGCGTAAAGCCTACGTCCCCTGCTGGGATGACGAATGTGAAGATATACTTCGCGCCCATGAAGAAGCAACAACCAACGAAGACAGGGATAACACAGCCACTGATCTTCTCGGAAGGCTCAATGAGAATCGTAGGCAGAGATGGACAGAGACTGTGGAATCGAAAGTTTTCACACATTTCAGCCGTCGGGCATGGCAAATCATCAACAAGCTCACGGGTAGGTCCACAGCCGCAACACAAAGCCCAATTACTGCGAACTCCATCGCGTCTCAGCTGCTGAACATCGGTCGCTTCCCCAACGCGGACAAGAACTTTGCCAGAGCCACGCCGGCGAGAGTCAAGGAGCTGAGCCATGCGCAGGGGTGTGATTTCAACCTCTCAGGCGACGTCACGGCACACTAACTAAAGCTGGCCATACAACGGCTTAAGACCGGCAAGGCTCCAGGTCTTGACTGCATCTATCAAGAGTACATCAAACATCAACGAAGGAGGGCAACCGACTGGCTGTGCTCTTTCCTCTCCGTGTGCCTCCGATGCTCAAAGTTGCCAAAGATCCGGCGCCGGGCCAAGGTGGTCGCCCTTCCAAAGCAAAATAAGCCCAGTGACGACCCATAGGAATACCGGCCGATCTCACTGCTGTGTATCCCATACAAAATCCTGGAACGTTTCCTGTACCCGTCTCTCAAACCAGTAATAGACCCCCCAGTTGCCCAAAGAACAAGCGGGCTTCTAGAGAGGTAGGTCAACAGCAGACCAGGTAACACTTCTGTGCCAAGACATAGAGGATAACTTCAAAGTTGGAGAGAAGGCTGTCGCTGTCTTCCTATATCTCACTGCTGCGTACTGCTGTTTGACTGTGTGGACTCCACATGAAGCTCCTTGAGACAATCCTAGATAAACACCAGGTGAATTTTATAATGGAAATGCTGAGTAACCGCAGCTTTCGGCTTCATACCAGCAACGGCCAACAAAAAAAGATAAGGCAGCTGCTCAAGACCGGGGATTCACAGGGCTCGATCAGTGCTGGCCCCGATGTTATTCAACATCTACATCTATGACCTGCCGCCAACTCGGTCGAGGAAGTATGGTTACGCGGACGACCTGGCAATTCTTCTCAACAAGCCATTCTAGGTAGCAGCACAAGAGGGCCTCACCGAAGACATGAAGGTCCTGTCATCATACCTGACTAACTGGCGCCTTAAGCTCAACGTGGGTAAGACGATATCATCGATGTTTCACCACAGAAGCACCGGGTGAGATAAACGTCATGGTAGAACGTCGTAGTTCCAGTCCATTCCCACGTACTTCGATGTGAAGCTGGACAGAACGTTGAATTTTAAACAACACCTGGAAAATGTCAAAGCAAAGACAACTGCCCGAGTCGCCTTGATACGTCGACTCGCTGGTACCAACTGGGGAGCTGCGATGAAGACGCTGCGTATCTCCACTCAGGCCCTGGTGTTCTCCATAGCTGAATACTGCGCTCCGGGTCCCGAAGCCCACATGTCAAGAAAATGGATGCAGTCCTCTCAGGGTCATCTCACGGTGCCTTCGTGCCACACCAGTGAACCAACTGCCTATTCTAGCAGGTATTTCCCAAGCCAGCGTCAGACGAGAAGCAGCTATGCTAGCTCTCTAACCGAAAGGCGTATGCAAGATAATCCCATCTCCTTCACAGGGTTGTCACGGAGAGGCCACGTCGTGCGCGCCTCAAATCCCAACGCCCGTTTGCCATGCATGCCCACGAACTGCTCGCAACACCGGCAGACTTCTATAAGGCCGCCTCGGTAAAGACTAGCTTGACAGACCAGTGAACCTCGGCAGAACCATCTAAGTTACACTGCTTCATAAATGACCCTAGGGATGTGCCTGATCAAGACCTCCCACGGAAGCAGTGGACGACCCTCAACCGTCTTAGGACTGGAGTTGGACGCTATGGTGCGTCCATAAAAAGCTGGGGACTGGCAGAACGCGCTTCCTGTGATTGCGGAGAACCAATCCACACAGTAGACTACATCATCACCAACTGCCAAAAACATCGGCCACAGCACGGTGAATGCGGCCTGATCGACCTGGACGACGACACACTTGCCTGGCTCGCCTCGACAGAGCTTCAAGTCTAAAGGCATACGACAAAATAAGAAGACTGGGGAAAAACATTTCAGATAGTGGATTATTTACCTATGAGCAACTCTAGCTGGTATCGTCGAGTGTGAGTTTTGTGGTATTGGGGTTTGTGAAATAAAAATGGCCTTATATTTCTAGAGACAATGCATCATCGAGTGGTGCTGCAGTTGAATCTTTTAAACCTTCTTAATGACAAACGTGACCCATACAAATCCTAAGTCAAATTTTCCTGACAGAAGCGAAGTACTGTTTTTGCATTGTGTGGACCAACAAGGATCGTCATTCATATTGAATGGATTTATCCAGATGAAGCATTTCGAAATGATGTAGTCGTGAAGGCCACGTATTTTGTTCACTAAGATGTTGCTACCCGAGCTGATTGGTGCATATTGGACGAGGTCAGTAGCCTACATCCTGAGGAATGAAAAAACACAATGTTTTCAAGGAACGCAAGGTGGTTTCTTTCTGCCCAAGCAAGAGCCCTTGTTCCACAACAAATTTGTTTGTTTGCCAGAGCAGTGTTGTCGGTCTTTAGACCGGTTTTACTAGTCTCGGGACTGTTCTGGACTGCAACACTGTGCCAGAGTAATTAACCATTGTGTGCGACATGAATCCTGTTTTGTTTAATGGGATCATTGCACATACATGCATGTTACTATTTGTAGTTGCTTGAATTATCATAAATGGGTGGATTTGGGGTGCTGTTTTATATAGTAAATATCTTTTAACTGACTTGTCTGAAGTTTTGCAATCGTGGATGCCAAGAAAAAAAGGAAGAACACGGCGTTCGTTTTCAACCGGCGTCGGGCAGTTGTTCTTCTTGTTCTTTGTTTGTTCGCAATCGCCGTCCGGCGATTGGGATTTTAAAAAAAATAAAATGTCGGAACAATGACATGATACCAAGCGCAATCATTTTGCTGGATGCCTAGAATCATTATTTACTTTTAAATAAGTAAGATATTTCCAAAATAATTGCTAGTAAAACGTTTCGATATTTGCAAATGGTGTATTCTACCTTTAAGGCAACTTTCTGCTCATTCTAACTGAGGTTGCTGTCAATTACTAGGAAGACATTTTTCAGATTAAATTATGCAAACCAACAATTCTTTGAGGTGACATGACTAATACAAATACTCACCAGATCATTATGAATGTTTTATTTACTGCAATCAAAACCAAGGCATATTTTTATTTGATGTCATAATGTATTGTATTGTACACATATATAGAAATTATACAAACTTTTCGAAATATCAAACATTTAAATTAGCAAATAGTAGTGAGAGGACCGGGTCTTCACTGCGTGATAATGGCCGGCTTGGGAAATGACTGATGGACCGAGCCGTAGGCGTGGGTAATTATCAGCATCCAGCCCAGTCTTAAATAATGTTTAATATCTTCCAACCGCACATTTACTCCCCTTATGACTCGGTCAAGTCAATCTGAATTTTTTTGTATGCTGCAAATATACATGTATATGTATTGGATGTTGTGTCAAATTAATATAAAATTAATTAAATACAATTATGTACATGTTATTATGTATACATATATATGAAAATATTAAACATTGATGAATTCTGAATTTTGAATTTCTGAATTCTCAATTCTACACAATGAGTTTTGAATTTATAAGTTTTATGTATGAAATTCCAACTTTTAAAAAGTAGTCGCTGACCGCACGCTTATAAAGTTGATTCAACACTTTAGTTTTAAAAGGTAGGATACACCATTGGCAATCGCTTAAATTATCAGGAATGGGTGAATTTTGGGGGTTGTATTTTAAAGTAAATATCAATTAACTGACCTGCCCGAAGTTTTACAATCATGTTTGCTGATAAAAGCAAGATAAACGACGTTAGTTTTCAACCGGTGTCGGGCAGGTTTTCTTATGTTAATTCTTTTTTTCGAAAGTCGTCCCGCGATCGTGATTAATTTTTTTATAAATTTGTTTTCGGAACAATTGCAGGGTATCTAGCGCAATCATTTTGCCAGATGCCTGCAATCATTATTTACTTTCAAATAAGTAAGATATTTCCTAATAATTCGGTAGTAATGTTTTTGGGTGTATATCCCAGAATCGGACATATCAAAGCCACGATCTGCTAAAACAAAATCACCTGGTAAAAGGTGGTCAAACAAACTACAGTTTTCAGTCAAATGAACATTAGAAGTTCGACCACCCCATGCATTTAATAAGAACATTACGACACCCTGTGGAGCAACACCTATAAGACATTTGATAGTATTGCGATGCTTGTAGTGTGACCACGTCAAGGGTCTAGCTGATAAATTGCCCGGCCTGTCAACAAACACTTCGAAACAGTCAATTATGACTGTCACTTTTTTTCCAAACTTTCTAAAGCTGGGGGCATTGTGTGTGTTTTATTGTGGACGTGTTGAACATTTAACAAGAAAGGAAGTTATATTATACAATATATTGTGACGAAAACCGTTCTCTGAGTTCGACACACACACACACACAGGAAGGAAACTTGGACAGGTATTCTGTGGTTTCGGTGATTCTTAGGCCGTTTATTCACACTTCTCCGCCGGTCAAAACACTGACATAAAGCTTACATCTATGAGCAAGTTCGGGCGCGAACTATAGTTAACTATAGTTCGACTAACATCGCTCGAACGCAGAATGGTTGAACTATCTTGTCGACTATTTGGAACCAGACCCCGGAGCACGGTTGCCGCTGGTTGACAGTAGCCTCTTTTTATAGGAAAACATGGAGAGAACCAGTGACGTAGAAAAAGGTGATGTCAGTTGTCGGACGGAGGGAAAGGCAGTAACGTTAAGTGAAAATCTGGCGGGCCTAATGTAAATTTTGTCTTGTTTTTGGACCAACATGACTAACGTTATGGCTTATCCTACTTATAATGCGTGGAAGAATAGTGGCAAAACCCATTTCATTCAGGTCGCAAATGTAAGCAAAGCGGATGCCATCTTTTCAACAATAGTTCGACTAGAGCCGTTCGAGCGAACTGCATTTGAGCATGCGCATTGGTAAAGCAGAGACTGACTAATGGTTAACTATAGTTCGCGCCCGAACTTGCTCAATCATGCAGCACTGGAACTGGTCAGAACCGGTTCGGCGTGCGCTATCTAATACGGGTCGCACGGGCGTACCGTCAGAGAGCACCAGGCGATTTCACCATGGAATAGATCTAGTGCCCTCTATCGGCCAACCGGCACAAACGTTACACAGCTCCCCACGAAGACGGTGGGCTCTGTCGTCGCACACCCGGAAGACCCGCACCGGAAAGCGCACAACGCCAACAATTATACAACAATTTACATAACAACAAATTACATTACAACAAGAATGAAAGGTTCAATAGTTCCCGCCTAGTAGGTGGGAGGTGTCCGTCAATGGAACTCGGTCTGCCTGAAGCTGCTCCCAGAAGTCCGGTGGAACGTTTCTCCACGCCTGGGCCGTCTCCCCGAGGCGCATGCGTGGTCCTATTCCGTCGCGCATGCGTGGTCCGACTCCGTCGCGCATGCGTGTTCCGACTCCGTCGCGCATGCGTGGTCCGACTTGTTAGATGAGGGTAGTAATAACATGGCAATGCCCAAAATATCTGTTACATTCTCCCTGGTATATAACATGAAATGACAAAAATCGGTTACATTATCCCTGGTAATATCAGATAAATGGGTTGTAACGTGGAAATAGTGGTCTGCTTCAATTATTTTACCGTTATTATCCATGGATAACCCGGTAATAACTCATTATAGTGGGTAAATGGGGTAACATCGGGGGGTAACTTGGCAATACCGGATATATCGGTTACGTTCTCCCTGGTAACATTGGGCAAATGGGGTTATATCAGGTGGTAATAACAATGCAATGCCAAAAATATCGGAAACATTTTCCCTGGTAACATTTGGTAAAATGGGGTAATATCGGGTGGTAATAAAGATAAATATTGGTCTACTATTTCCCCGTTATTACCCGGTGATGTTACCCAGTAATAACCCGCGTTATTACTCGTTACAACCCGAGTAATATCGGGTAAAATGCTCAGTGGGTGGTAGCTCTGCATTCAGAAAAGAACTTAACACGATTGATCTGTGTAATGCTTGGCACTTCAGTTACCCAAATACACCAAGCCATTCAGTAAACAAGTTCCAAAGGAAGACATCTTCTTGCAACTCGAGAGTTAGGCCGTGTCCGAAACGAGCTTCCAGAGCTACGGCTACGTCTATTGTCAGCCTGCTCACGTGCTCTCTTATTTCCAAAGAGTGAAAATTCACTTCATTCGAGTGAAAATTCACTCCCACAGTTTCAAACTAGGGACCAGACGTTTTAGAGTGAAATTAATTCACTCGAAAAAGATTGAAATCTAATTAAATTCCGCTGAAATCTAATCAAATTCCACTGAAATGGTATCATTTTTAAGTGTGTTTCAATCTAAATTTAGAGTGAGATCAACTCTAAAACGTCTAGTCCCTAGTTCCACTCTTTGGAATTTAGAGAGTGTATTTGTAATGGGCGAACACCTAGACAATAGCCATAGACAAGAGATTCGGACGCGGCCTTACTTACGTTGGTGGCCGAGGACAAGTCATGGCAGGGACATCTTGAATCGTATTCCGGACGGTCAAATCTATACATAAATAGAAACATAATAATGAATGATTACATACACTTACATGCATTTCCAGGCATGCAGTGGAATTTTCCAAGGGCCATTACTTTGGGACATGCAAATAATAGGTGACAATGCCCCCCGTGTAAAAAAGGGCTGGGGTGGGCAATGTACCAATTTTCCTGCAACAGTCGACTGTCATAAAATATATTTAATTTATTATAAGATATTGGCTATTGCTAATATTTTTATATTTATACCAGATGACCAAAGATAGCACATGCAAGTCAAACAATATGCAACCTACAGAAATTAACATCAGAAATGTCTGCTTGTGGTAGCACTTAGGCTTAGCAGCTAATGTTCGAGATTCATTGTCCATGTTTGAAAAGCAATACCTCCAAACTTAAAGCTCTTCCATCATGTCCAGCATGTCCAGAAGACTTTCGGGGGTTTAACCATGGCAGCATTCAGGGTTCTCTACTTTGTAAACAAGTGTAGTACACCAGGTCGGACTGCGTGTGAGTGCGGCAGGGCCCAGACATCAGGGCATTATGCTTCACCAATGCAAATCGTATGCGTAACGACCGGCTCACACGTTGTGGGTATGTCCGGTGATTGGCACAGGAAGTAAATTGATTCAATCTGACATTTGTGAGGGTCTTCACTTTTTTCACATTTTACGGATTCAACATACATCAAACACCTTTCATTAGTCACATCTCATCAGCGTGGCCACTCATCAATTTTAAAAATCCCAAGATGAAGGCAGTAAAATTCCCAAGAATTCCCAAGATGTCATAAGATAGCACGGATTATGCTATAACCATGGAGGAGTTCCTTCTTATTCCTCCATGCTATAACGGACCAGAGAACCAGCGAAAAGGCCCAATTATGTGAATAAATGTACAGTACAGTCAAACGCCTTTATAACAAGGTCCTTTTACAAATTATCTTGTTATCACAGGTACCTTGTATTATCTCAGTAATGAAAAAAAGAAAAGACCCAGGACCTATGTTGTCCTCGTTATAAGCATCATGTTGTATTAACAGTGCTCTTATTATCAGGGTTCGACGTACTACAAAAAAATAATCTAAATGTACAGCGCTCAAAGTCGCTGTCCACACTTAAAAAGTTGTTTGCGGTTTAGATGAGTGCCATAAATAGAAAAACAGTTGTTTGCGGTTAACAAAAATGCCTAAAATGTATATACAAGTTGTTTGCAGTTAACACAAATGCAAAAATCCCAAGATTTCGTGAAATTTGGATACACAATCCCAAGATCCCAAGGTCTTGCCCAAATTCCCAAGATCTTGGGAAAAATCCCAAGGAGTGGCCACGCTGCATCTCATGCATTTACATCGGTCGACTTTGACGCACCGTCTGCACTAGACGTCGCCATGTTTGATGACAAATGTAGGTCATGTCATGACCGTCGACCTTGCACGGACGAGTTAGTGTGGGATTGGACGATTCGTAACACGTGGTGCGATTGTGTCATTTGCGAATGGATTTTGTAACGTGGCGCATTACGTCTTTGAACTTCCCTGATGCCAAAATAGTTCGCTCTTTATAGCAGGATTATTAAATAATTGCAGGATGAAATGTGGAGAACTATTTTACTAGTAATCTAGAGTCATTTATTTAGACGGAACTGTTCAGAAACTTTACACCCACTCTTGCTAGAATGAAACGAACGAATTTGAGCACTCAACTGACGGCCTAAGGAACATCAGTGGATTCTGCTCCCCAGTTTTTGTCTTCAAAACCACTTAAATGTGTACATACCTTGACTTGCTTGGTTGCATTTAGATACAAGCGGAGGTGGTTGTTGTCCCGTCGGTTCTGTGGTATCCACAGCATCCGACCCCATTTTATGTGTGGTTCTCTGCAGTGGACGTGCATGTAGGCCGTTTCATGCATTTTCTGCTGGTAGATCGCTGTAAACAAAAGGTAGTTAGGGGAAATAAGTTGTTGACTTGGGGGAGGAGAGGGAAAGGGGAGGGGGTGAAAGGGAGGGGGGAGTGGGGAAGGAGGGAAGTGGGGTGGGGAAGGAGGGAAGTGGGGGGGGGGGGGGGGGAGAAGGGAGGGAGGGGGAGGAGAGGAGAGGAGGAGGAGGGGAGGGGGAAGGGGGGGGGGGCGGGGCTACCTGACACAATCAAAGGGGGTTAGTTAAGGACAACTCATTCTGTAGTCTTTCCTTATTTGAAAAAAAATTGATTTGTTGTTTCAAACTGACGTAAACATACTGTTTAAAACCGGCCAACCCCACATGTTTCCCCTAAGTTTCTTAGTACCACCTCGCACCAAGAGCGCCTGATCAATAAAATATTTGAATCTCGCATGCACTCCAAGCCCATGCATGCGCGCAGTTTTCGGTTGTTTGCCGGATAATGCATGATGAAGAGTTGGACCATCAACATCAAGTATATTGGGATATCTCTCCAGGACTTTCACTGATCCTATCCTTTTTTAAGTACTAATCTTCACGTTTTGTTTTGTTTTGAACAGGAAGATTCTTCCGCCAAAGGAGCCGTCGCAAATGGCACTTCGCTGGTGCGCTGGTATCGGACGAAAATAAGCTAAGATCGATATCCAGAAGATAATTAATTAGAAGCTTTCGTCTTATTGTGTGCAGCTACAAAAATAGCAAGTCGGGCAAATGAGACTGTAGACCATTCCGTTTTGCATATCTGTTTAGTTTGAAGCGCTAAAATCTAAAGAAAGCCCTTAGAAAAATGTCCCCATCACAGTGTGGTCTTTATGTGTGAACACCCAGACCATATGAGACCATCATTCCTCAAATTTGTATCATTGTGGAGACATCGTACCGAATTGAGAAGCACACTGTGAACACACATTGATCTATCGCCACTGAGTAAACACACCGAGAACTCACCTATAGACTTTTCACGGTGTTGGTTAACACTATTTGTACCGCTCGAACCGATGAGGGCGACTACAAAATCAATCATTCGTCATTCTGTCTTCTCGAAAACAGAATGTCCCTGGACTATTGCTGGCGGCATTACATTTCTTGTGGACAGTTTGAAATGTTTTGAGGAGTTTGGGGGATTTTCGGAGAGTACTTCCAAAAATGTAAGGCACCGTCCCTGCCGTACAACGAATTGAGGATTAGGACCCTGTAACTCAATGGGTTTTAAAACAGCACGTAGTGCTGGTCTATAGCTCTCTTTGACTCAGGTACGAACGGATTTATAGACCATCTAAATGACAGATTGTTGTAAATTCTGAATGTTCACTCGCCAACTGAAGTAACTTGATCAATACCTAAAGCGTACAATTGTTCTCGGAACAACCTAGAGGTGAAATTACTTCCTGATCACTCTGGACAACTTTCGGTAGCCCAAAATGAGTGGAAAACCTTCTCAGAGCCTCACCAACTGGTCTAACCCTAATTGACATTTGTGGGATTGCTTCTGCGTACCTAGTTGAAGCACACATGATTGTCAGTAAGTATTTATGACCCGACCTAGTCTTAGGCATGAGCACACCTGACTTAAAGATGGACTACAACGGAATAATGATAAAGGCTGTGTTGCTGTTTTTTGTTCGAGAAATGTACAATGATTACTAATATATCATTAGTATTCAATAAATCTTGTTCCTTCATGCAAAAAACAACAAAATTGATCGGCGTTCTACGACCCAGAAAAACTCAGTTTCAGCAAAAGCCCTTAACTCATGAATAATTCATATTTTGTGTGTGACGTACTACCCATGAAAACGCATACATATGGTGACCCTGAAGGGACTCCGCAGATCGCGAATATTGACGTCAAATTTGACGTCAATATTCGCGACTTTTGGGGAAAGTCGTGAATATCGACGTCAAATTTGACGTCAATATTCGCGACTTTTTTGGAAAGTCGTAAATATATACACGTCAAATTTGACGTCGATATTCGCGATCTGCGGAGTCCCTTCAGGGCCACCATGTATGCGTTTTCATGGGTAGTACGTCATCACTTGTCGCTGGTTTACAAGTCCGCTGGTACTATATCGTGGATTTCATTGTGGTTTTCAGTGGATCTTTGCCGGGAACCAGTACAGGGCGGGAAATTTCAAAATCGAAGAATCGAGGTCTAATTTTGTCGGTCAAATTGCAACAAAATTATTTAGAGAAAAACATGACCGTAACAATAAAGTGTTACCTGAACACAACATAAACAAGGTCCGATAATAAATTTAATGTGTGAGTTTTCGTTGTAGTCCATCTTTAATAAAGTAACACACAGATAAACTACTTGCTTCAGTTTAAGTATGTGCTTGGTTAAATAGAGTCAACAAATCAGGATTCTTACTTTATTCGGATATCAGTTGTTCTCTACTTCAGAAAATGTCTGAGCATACACCCAATCAAATAGGTCGAGTCCTTAGTGTTTTGAGAGACAGTGCGATTCTCAACATTTAAAGGATTCAAATAATTCTTATTAAGAGAAACCCTAGGGATTTCATCTGGTAGACTAGACATGAAAGTCTTGGAAATGTCTACATCTACAGTATGATCTGGTGATACCATAGTTTTACTACTCATAAATCGGGTAGTCACACGAGCGGGGAAAATACCAGGAAATTCTTCCTCTAATAACCGAGTATTATTATCAGAACAAGGCACACTAGTCATACGAGGTTCTACAACTACTCTAGTACCAGCCACTTTATTACCTAGTAGCAGTATCAGACCATCTAGCCCTGGGGGCAATTTAGGGGTTACACCAACAGTCATGGGACCAGAAAATGATTAATCATTTATACCCGTAAGGCACACATCAGTGCCTAGTGAAGACCCTTCAGATAAAGGAACCTCCCTTTTTAGTAACAAAGACTAAGCGGACCCCGTATCCCTCAAAATAGTTACTGGGTAACTTTGTGAACCAAGACGCTCATCAATTGTCACAAATCCCTTTGTAATAAAGGGCAAAAACTCATCTCTAATGTCAGACTTGCAGCACAGCTGCTTTGTCCAACTCTCTAACGCTCGGTTCAGACAGGCGTTCCGCAGTCGCGCCAAACCAAATTAAAATCAAGTCGCCCCTGAGTCGCTCTAACAACTCCAGCAGTCTATCGTTCGCCGTCTGGCGCGCCTTGTCGCCCTTATTCGTTTCAGACGTCTGTTCACGCCCATTATGTCCGCTTGTTCCATTATATGTCCGACAGTAAATTTTGAACGTACAACAACAATTATGTCCGACCCATTACGTCCGACGGACGATTATGTCCGACCCATTACGTCCGGCAGACGATTATAGATCTCTTTGACTCAGGTACGAACGGATTTATAGACCATTTAAATGACAGATTGTTGTAAATTCTGAATGTTCACTCGCCAACTGACGTGACGCAACACGTTAATTGTCCTGGCATCACTGCATCACTGGCACAATATTGCTTAGTCTGGTATCCTTGACTGGCAATTTTATGTAATGCCCATGTCTATAGTCATAATTATCTGGCTTGGGAACCAGACCAACGCACTGTTCTCATGTTTGTTTGCACGGGTCAATGAGGCGCGGTGAGGGCTCGACCATTTTCTGAAGGGGAGAATTACCTTCTTTTCATCGCGGCGCGCGCAACGTGGATGACCT
The DNA here is from genome assembly GCA_037893245.1 of Crossaster papposus. NCBI lineage: Eukaryota > Metazoa > Echinodermata > Asteroidea > Velatida > Solasteridae > Crossaster > Crossaster papposus. The sequence goes on from JBAIAA010000730.1 coordinate 811,694, forward strand.
CTATACATGGACAGATCATCCATTGTTTCATTTTGAAGTCGGCATGCAGAGAAGTGCAACATGGCGGACCCACGAAGTCACTCTGTGAGCCAATGAAATGTCCAGGTGTAGAGTTCAGTTGGTTGGTAAATCCACTGACCTCTACAACTGGACATTTCATTGGCTCACAGCAGTGACGCCATGTTGCACTTCCAGTTCGCGCCGACTTCAAGTGTTAGCACAGCAGAATATGGACAATGATCCGTCCAGGTGTTGAGGTCAGTGGGTGCAGCTTATACAAAACCAGAATGTAACCGAAACATGAGAACAATGCGTTGGTCTGGTTTCCAAGCCAACTAATTTTGACTATAGACGTATGGGCATTAAATAAAATTGTCAGTCAAGGGGACCAGACTAAACAATACAAAAATGTTTTTATTGCATGTGTGTACATTGGATAAGTTGCAACACCGGAGGGAGAGTATTTGTCAGGTTTTTGCCAACTCCCTGCCGTCATCTATCTTGAAAGATAGCATACCTGCTAAACCTAAGTTTAGTTACCATCTTATAGACATACCCCATGGGCAAGTAGGTAAGATCAGATGCAGAACTGAACGTTTTAAGTGGAGCCCTTTGCCCAACCTGATCTGTTTATTGAATGACACTCCATTAAACTGACCAAGGTAATTGTTAAGATCTTTATTTTACTTATTTGGGTGTATTTATTTCGCACACATTTTGAGCGAGTTTCATAATCAATTGTCAACAGTTTCAACAATTACACATGTACATATTTTATACATTTTCATGAATTACATTTTTAACGTGTGTTTATAACTCCGCAATTCGGCTTATAGCCGCAATGGAAGTTATTCATGTGGGAAATAAATAAACCAGTAATGAATGAATGAATGAAGATCGTGCCGGTGATGCCAGAAAAATTAACGTGTCACGTCAGTTGGTGAGTCAAAACTCAGATTTTACAACAAATTGTCATTTAGATGGTCTATAAATATGTTCGTAGCTAAGTCTTAGCGAGCTGTAGACTTGCACTACGTGCTGTTTTCGGAAAGTAATGTTTGAGAAAGTGGAATTCTGGGGCAATTCTTTTTTTCAAAACAAAAAACTAAATTCAAACATTGTCAAATCCTATTGAGTAACAGGGTCCTGAATCTCAATTCATTGTAAGGAAGTACCTAGTCAGAGCAAGGTGTAGTTTATTGGCTTATTGGTGCGGTTTCGTTAGGGTCGTAGGCCTATGCTTTATTAAACTAGCGGTCCCTGTGGGTTAACCTCAATAAACTGCGCGGTAAAGCTCGACGTTTTTCGGGGTTGGACGTATATGCATACACAAAATGCATTCATGAATATTCTTCTCCATTGTGGGGTCAACTTCAGCTCAGTCCATCCAGTTTATTGCGAAGAAAAGAAGCAGGTTTGATGGGGCGCTTTGTTGCACAAAAGCTTTCAATTTCGGAGGGACTGTAATAGGAGATTACAGGTCACACAATTCTTGGTAGATTAATCCCTTTTGCAGTTGTAGACAACTATACTGGGATGTGCAGGAGCACAGCAAGAAACACCGGGGCAAACCCCTTCTCTTAGCGATAAGTGTTACTGGGTTCTTTTACGTGCATTATAATGATTATTATACAATACACGGGACCTACGGCTTTACGTCCCATCCGAAAGACGAAGCAATATGGTTTCAGTGCCTTGCTTAAGGACACAGGTGTCGAGATCGAGATTCGAACCCACGCTCTGCGGAACAGAAAACCGGGTTCTTTACTGCTCGGCCACAACACTCCACATGAGCTTTACATGATATGAACGTCCACCCCTGGTAAAATAACAGGTCAGTTTTTCATGTTTCTTATTCTGTATAATATATAATAGCAAAGTTGTATTTCACGATAGTAGTGTATGTAGACTATCTGGCACACTTTGACCTTTAGAGAAATATGATAAAGGTCATATTAATATGTATAATTATGATATGAATGTATAATTATGATATGAATGTATAATTATGATATAATTATATAATTATGATATGAATATATAATTATGATATGAATATGTAATAGGGTAGGATTACAAAATTGAGTACAGTTTGACCTTTTGGTATTGTTACGTGCGAATAAATCATAAGAACTCAAAATATGTAGTGCACGACAGAGACAAATAAAACGGCCTTTGAAAGGTAACCAACATCCCATCAACTTTAAATTTGACAGGCTGGACCCACTGACCTCTATACATGGACATATCATCCATTGTTTCATTTTGAAGTCGGCATGCAGAGAAGTGCAACATGGCGTCACTGCTGTGAGCCAATGAAATGTCCAGGTGTAGAGTTCAGTTGGTTGGTAAATCCACTGACCTCTACAACTGGACATTTCATTGGCTCACAGCAGTGACGCCATGTTGCACTTCCAGTTCGCGCCGACTTCAAGTGTTAGCACAGCAGAATATGGACAATGATCTGTCCAGGTGTTGAGGTCAGTGGCTGGACCTCACCTTGGCCAAAAGCTTGACTCAAGAAAGTAACTTTAGCTTTAACTAATTGGCGTTTTGCCTTTTTACTGTTAACTTTACCTCAGTTAATCTTTCAAACAGGGCACGATTTGTTGTCCATGTGCTTATCCCAAGTTTCAATAAATAATACAATATCATCAATATATACCTCTGTATTTGGTAAACCCTTAATTACATTGTTCATCATCCTTTGAAATGTCGCAGGAGCATTCTTTAAACCAAAAGGGAGAACCCTGTATTGATATAAACCTTGAGGGGTCACAAAAGCAGAAACTTGTTTCGCACGAGGAATGAGAGGGACCTGCCAATATCCCTTTAACAAATCAAAAGTGGTCACGAATTTGGCTTTTCCAATATGGTCAATACAGTCATCTACTCTAGGCAGAGGATAGGTATCAGACTTTGATACTGAGTTCACCTTTCAGAAATCTGTACAGAACCTAAGAAAGAATCTGATTTGGGAACCAAAATGCATGGTGAACTCCAATTACTGTCACTTTCCTAGATAATACTATTCTCTTTCATGTATTTAAGCTCGTTCATTTGCGACTGCTTAAATGGTCCTACTCTGTAAGGATGTTGTTTAAGGGGCGTGGCATCCCCAACATCAATATCATGAAAAGCAGTATCAGTTTGACCGGGATCATCTGGAAATAAATGTGAATACTCGTGTATAGTGTCGGTCATCTCTGATTGCTGTTCAGAAGTCAAATGACTTAACTTGTCACTCAAGTTTAACAAAACTTTTTAATTTTTCAATCTGAAACCGGTACCTGGAATTTCGGCAAAGTGGTCAACCTCATTCTCTGAAGGATTTACAACTTCAACATTTACGCTACAAACGGGGACAGATTTTCCCTTTGTGTCCGTTTGTTCAAGAGTTCTATCCTGATACTGTTTCAGCATGTTAATTTGACAAACTCGCTTCTGTTTACGCCTATCGGGTGTACAAATCAAGTAATCTGCATCATTAATCTTGCGTTCAATGACATATGGTTCACTATAACGAGCTTTGAATGGCTGACCTGGTAATGATAATAAAACTACAACCTTATTTCCAGGACTTAAACTACGGAATATTGACTTCTTGCCTTACCAAGTTTTCATCGATTGCTGAACGGCTTTCATATTGGATTGGGCCAACTCGCATGCTCCATGCAAACGGTCCTTCAACTTCACAATGTAACTAAGGACATTTTCTTCCGTTTTCTCAGACAAACATTTTTCTTTAACCAACTTCAATGGCCCTCTTACAGTCCGACCAAACACTAGCTCCAAGGGACTGAACTCTAGCGAATCGGGTACAACTTCTCGAATTGCAAATAAGAGCAAAAGATTTCCCTTATCCCAGTCTTTGTCATTATCAATACAATAACTCCTAATCATGGATTTTAGAGTTTGATGGAAACGCTCTAGAGCTCTTTTGCGGGTGATACACACTGGAGGTAACTTGATCAATATCTAAAGCGTACAATTATTCTTGGAACAACCTAGAGGTGAAATTACTTCCCTGATCACTCTGGACAACTTTCGGTAGCCCAAAATGAGGGGAAAACCCTCTCAGAGCCTCACCAACTGGTTTAACCCTAATTGACCTTAGTGGCATTGCTTCTGCGTACCTTGTTGACGCACGCATGATTGTCAATAAGTATTTATGACCCGACCTAGTCTTAGGCATGAGCACACCTGACTTAATAAAGTAACAAACAGATAAACTACTTGCTTCAATTTAAGTATGTGCTTGGTTAATAGAGTCAACAAATCAGGATTCTTACTTTGTTCGGATATCAGTTGTTCTCTACTTAAAGACCTACTCTAACGGTTTTCGAATTCTCTTATATTGAAGTCCTATTCAGAAGAGCGATGTCTATTAAAACAGGAATGTGTCAATATATATTTTTTTACGCACGTGTTTCCGAGAAAAAATAGCATTTTTGTAGCCCTTTTTTGCGCGAGTCAATGCTGCTTTTGTAAAAAGGAGCGTGACGTCAAAGCTCATTAGCATCTAATGAATAGCGAATTCGGTGACGTGTGACCGTTGATCAGCAAGAAAGCTGCACACAACAACACCACGACCCACGCCCATTGTATAGACGTACGGTAATCGGACGTACAATGTACTTGTACAGTACATGTGTACATTAGTGCACGTACGGTTAATCCAGTGTTCAATACGACTTTCCTTCAATACGGGGGTGTATTTTCGCGTGAATTTACTTTTAAGATGACCGAAAGTGATGATTCTTGGGAACAACACAGCTTCGATGAGGAAGAATTGTATTCACGTGAAAGTGATTCCAGTTCAGACAGCAGTTTGGCTGGTTCTTCGTCGTATGAAGAAGACGGAGAAGACGATAACGAGTCCGAGGGTGAGTAGGTCCACAACGGAATCCGCGGTGTGGAGCCGTATCGGTACGAGCCCGTCGTAGGACCGGACGAAGTCGCCCCAGAAATGCACAACGAAGGCGACCTAAATCGTCTTCTAAATACAGATTGGTATGAACTGCGATGTCGATACAAATATCAATTTCATATATGTTAAATGCCGTTTCCAGTAGATCGTTTCTTTACAAAAAATGACGAACATGTTTTGCACATTTGCGTGTTGAGTTTCTCGTTTCTGTCACATTTTTGTCAGTGTCTTGTGCGGGGCTGCAATCTGCCGTACCGGTGCTTATACGGCGGCCCTATTAGTCCAGGCAAACTAACTTTTGAAATGGAAAAAAATGCAACATAATTTATTTGGGTACAGAGGTCATCTATAAGGTGTCCTGAATAACATATTAAAAGTCCTAAGAAATTACTGTTGCGGAAATGTGTTAAATGTGCAAAAATCCAAGATGGCCGCCATAAATATGTAATGTATCATATATTCGCCGTCAGAAGAGATATTTGAATTATTTGAAATTCTATTATATGTTTTTTAGGCAAAATAAATCATTTGGAATAGGTTACGAGTTGATTGGAGGTAATGGTCATGGATAAAATCTAATATGGCCGCCACAAATCTAAATTGTATTATACATTTGCACGTGAATCTTCACCGATCACCAATTCTTTTACTTTAGGTATAGGCCTATTTAATATACTAAAAATGTGAATCACCCCAACATCTGGTGCTATGTATTTGCTTAAATATATATTGAATGTCTTATTTCGGTTCAAGGCTGACAGAAGAAACGTGATGGCAACAGTAACGAGACAGACGTGTTGCATATGTGAAGACAAAAAATTGGCGTGGCCATGGGCAGCGAATGCAGTCCGGAGATTTGTGACATCACCCTATTTAAATACGAACAAGAACAATTATCCCTCACAATCCCTCAATTGTGAGCTACATGAGATATAGAGACGATGTTCTTATAATCTTTAACGGAAATGAAAAGCAGGCTGCTGACCTAGTGCAATCACTTAATAACATTCATCCAACGCTGAAGTTCACGTCTGAGATTTCACACCGCCAAGTCACTTTTCTCGACCTTATTATCTACAAAGGCGAACGATTCATAAATGAAGGGATATTGGATACTCGAGTAGCTACCAAAAGAACTGATACATTTCAGTACCTAGCTCGAGATTCAGCACACCCTAAGTCGGTATTTGGCGGATTAATCAAGGGCGAAGTGACCAGATACAAACTTATATGTACCCATTTAAACGACTTTGAGGAGAGGGTTGAATTCTTCAAAGACAAACTTCAAAAGTGCGGATACACAAACGAAGACCTAGCCCTCCTTTATCAAAGGGGCAAGACTCCCGCGGACCCTAAGCGTGAAAAAACAAAAACAATATCCCACTGGTGTTCGTCCTACCATACTACCCACATGTCGCGCACCCAGCCCTCAAACGGGCTATCCTCAAACACTGGCCCTTGATTAGTGAAAACGAATACCTAAATAGGCTATTTGATACCCAACCCATCCTGGCATACAAACGGCAATAAAACATAAAAGATGAACTTGTTCGATCTAGGACTAAAGCATCTCCACAATCCAACCAAGAGGTACAAAATCTTGATAAGGAGAATCTGCAAATCCTATTGGAACTATTGGAAGAACAAAACAATGATCAAAGAAATGGATCTCAAGACTAAAACAAAATAAATAAGTCAAGACACCCCCCCCCCCCCACCCAACCCCCCCCCCCCCCCCCAAGGTTTGAAACTCCTGCTTATAGGGAATGTCTAACCCAATTGGCCTGCAGACGTTTGATGTATTTGCCCGTCCACGAACTCCAACCACGGACTGTCATCCAGCAGAGCTAGAACTGACCCCCAGATGCGTGTCTTACACAAAAAAGGGAAAAAAAGAGTTAAGAATTACGCTCTGGAGAGGCCAGTCAAACAACCACTTTCTGGCATACCCACTAGATAACGTACAATTAAAGATTTATCTCTGCAGACCAGTCACAAATACAATCCATATGATACTTGTCAGCAGAACCTTTTCCGCGTCTCAAAAAAATAACGAAAAGCACGGAGGGGTTCTTTTGAAACTTGTAGACGAAACACCCCCCCCCCCCCCCCCCCCCACCACCCCCATTCCTACAAAGTGTAATCTCGCCGAAAAAAATGTGGCCTGAACTGACCTCCCATGAAGCGTATATCACTAAGAAAGAAATAAAAATTAAGAATTACGCTCTGGGCAGTATAGTTACGCAACCACACTGCTGGCATACCAGCAAATCATAATTATACAGATTTATCTCTGCAGACCAGTCACACACCTACAATCCAATGATACATGTACTTCACGCAGCAGAACTGCTTCAGCATCTCCAAAAAAAAATACGAAAACGACGAGAACAAGTTCTGACTTGTGACAAATCCCATAAACACCCTCCCCTTCCAATATAGAATGAGTTCTCATTCACGGCAGCTAACTCTAGGATTGATTAAAAAAAACACACACAAAAACTGATCATTCCTTGAAGTATGCCTGCATAAACCGGTTTCTCTGTGCTACCTTCTTGCAAAAGCACTCCATTTGAATTAAAACACCTAATAGTCTCACAGAAAAAGAAAGAAAATTCCACATTATCCAGTATTACACGTCCTTCACTTTAATGTCCTTCTCACGTAACCGAGAATCGTTCTAATAATTAAAAAAAAAACGTAAGCAACATGTATGAACACAATCAGTGTAGATAGTATCATGTGGTGTCACCTGCCCTTATCATTATACTGTTGGTACATGTATGTGTATGTAGAATGAATATTGATGTGTATGTTATAAAAGTTTGCTATAGTAAATACGGTTGTGCTCTGTAATACTTGAAACATACGTACATGCATTGGCATTAATTAAATATGTTGTATCAATGCAAATTTGTGATAACTATGAATTTTAGGCGCCCATATTGGCTTTTATCCATGAGCATTGCATTCAATCAAGTTTTAACCTATTCCAAACGATTCCTTGTGTCCAAAGACTATTATAATAGAATTTTAAATCATTCAAATATCTCTTCTGATAGCAGAGATATGATACATTACAAATTTATGGCGGCCATCTTGGATTTTTGCAAATTTAACACTTTTCCGCAACAGTAATTTCTTAGGACTTTTGGTATGTTATTCAGAACACTTCATAGCTGACATCTGTGTCCAAATAAATTCTGTTGCAATTTTTTCCGTTTTCAATGGCCAAACTGGGTAGATTGCCTGGACTATATACGGCGGCCCATTGACTTATAAAATCCATGCATGGTTGATGATAAAGAAAGTTGTCATGTACGTGTATTTTGAAAATCAGTTGCAATTACGCTGGCTATATATCATTTTATATGTTCATTTTGTCAACGTTTTCCAATCCTTACATGGTGTATCTTATCATCAACAGGTGTACATGTGGAAGGTGTACAATTCAGCAGTGTGCACTGAATAACATTTGTTGCAAGGAAGTGGAAAAGACGGCAAATAAAACGACCGAGTTAGAGGTGAACGTTGACGATCACAACCAGTGCCTAACCCAAAACCCTTGGTTTGAAGCTTGCTGCTTACATCCTGCAACTCTACAAACTGCACATATGCAGTACCAGACACAATATGGCAGGCATGTTGTTGAGGGAACATTTGACCAGTAAGTACATGTACTTGTAAATTAGCAATTTTCCAAATTAGCAGGACAGATATTAAAGCATTTACTGAGAAAACACTTCAAGCGATGTCCATGTATGGAACCCTTGCCCTTATTTTCTGTGAAGATAGCCCCACGTGATTATCAATTTCGGCAGCTCTAGTAATACTAGGGGGGACAATACAAATTTTAATATTGCTTTTAGGAAGTTATTTGGGACTATTTCTTGAAGGGCTTGGTGAGTAGATTGCAAATCTCTTTCAACTTTCAAAATCGGTCAAAGCGTTGCCAAGTTATGGTCCGATAAACTTTTCAGATTGCGCTTTTTCCTAGACAACAAACGTATTAAGCAACAGTAATTAAAAAGTGTTTTTTGAACCATCTCATTTGTTCTATTTAAATCTTTCAAGCATTTCAAATCATCTTTTCTAGTATGTATGTTGCTCATATTTTTCATATAAGTCTTTCTTTTTCAGATGATACATTTCATGAGATCTGCAAATTCTCATGTTGTTACTCGTTGTCTAGTGGGTCTGCACGGTGTGTATGACACCCCTAGTAATACAGTTCAAACCCTGTTCGCATCAGAAAAAATGTTGGGCATCCTTGTCCAAAGAATTTGATAATAAAAACATTTATCTGTACACAAGTATTAAACTTGATAACATTAGCAATCTGCATTCTTTTCATTTCAGAAAGTTTCGCCATGTTGCTTATCGACAAGTAGTGAGATGGTGTTGGGGATACCTGGGCCGTTTCAACCGAGTACCGCTTCCATCTTGTGTGATGGATACTATTCGTATGACCTACCCCAATCCAGATGGCCAGTACAAAGGTTTTAAATACCCGCCCCTTGATTAGTTACTCAAATATATGACACAAGGAAATTGCTTTAGGGGAAATTCGCTTTCCAAGTTAAACGGTCTTTATTTACAACCCAACTTTAAAATAATTATATTGTCCTTTCCTTATTATGAATTTTAGTTAAAGGTAGGATACACCATTGGTAATTGCATCATGAATGGGTAGATTTTTGGGGTTGTATTCTATAGTAAATATCGCTTTAACTGACCTTTGCGAAGTTTAACAATCATGGATGCCGAGAAAAGCATGAACAAAATTTTGTTATACAATTCTATTTTTTCGGAATTATTACAGGATATCTACTATCTAGCGCAATCATTTTAGTCCAGGCAAAATACATAATTTTGTTTTGTTGATCTCAGACAAATTGCAACAAATTGTTTTTGACCACAGTGCACTTCTATAAGGTCCCTAGAATTACATACTAAAAGTCGACAAAAATCCAAGTGGTGGAAATATGACTAATTTGCATAAATCGTTAATCCCTGCCGCGAAATATTTATTCCCATATTTGGGTATATATATATATTTTTTGTTTTTTGAAAAGTTTATTTTGGTGATTCTACTTACATATCCTTACATCAATAACATTTTCTAAATCATATAAGTGACTGAATAATTATGGGAACATAGTAAATATCAAAAATGACAACTTCGTGACCCTATAAACGTGCGCACATTACACTGTCTCCAGATATCATTAAGTAGTCAGTATTGACGTGCTTCAAATTCACCAAGTTGCTTACTGGCACAGTTATCCTATTAAAACCTTATGGAAAATCACATAAACAATGTTAACATTGTGATATTTAGCCCAGCAAACAAAAACTGGGAGAAAATGGTGCGTCCCTAAATTGGGCTAACAAGTAGGTGAAGGGTTGCCTAAGGTGAGAGACTTAAACAAGTTCAAGGAAACCTCCCAAATTAAAGATTGTTGTTGCTTACAATAATCCTATCTACGTTAAAATGTATTTTGGGGATTTCCTTGAACTTGTTCACGTCTCGCATGTTAGGCAACCCTTTAACTACTTTTTCGCCCAATTTATGGACACACCATTTTCCTCCAGTTTTTGTTTGCTGGGCTAAATATCACAATGTTATCATTGTTCCTAGGTTTTAATATGATAACTGTGCCAGTAAGCAACTTGGTGAATTTGAAGCTCACCAATACCGACTACTTGATGATATCTGGAGACAATGTAGTGTGCGCACATTTATAGGGTCACGAAGTTGTCATTTTTTATATTTACTATGTTCCCATAATTATTCAGTCACTTATATGATTTAGCAAATGTTATTGATGTAAGGATATGTAAGTAGAATCACCAAAATAAACTTTTCAAAAAATTAAAAATATATATATATACCCAAATATGGGAATAAATATATTACGCGGCAGGGATTAACGATTTATGCAAATTAGTCATATTTCCACCACTTGGATTTTTGTCGACTTTTAGTATGTAATTCTAGGGACCTTATAGAAGTGCACTGTGGTGAAAAACAATTTGTTGCAATTTGTTTGAGGTCAAAACCTATTTTTCCTGGACTATTTTGCTGGATGCCTATAATCATTATTTACTTTCAAATAATAAGTAAGGTATTTCTTAATAATTCGGTAGTAAATATTTTCGATATATGCAAATGTGTATCATACCTTTAACGACTGGAAACCTTGTAATTTGTTTGAACACTCTACTTCGGATAAACCATTTGCGTGGATTTGTAGGGTTGTATTTTATAGTAAATATCGTTTTACAATCATGGATGCTGGAAAAAGCAAGAAAAATGGCGTTCTCAGGCAGTGATTATTATGTTCTGGGTTTTTTTTAATTTTTTTTTTTTCGGATGCCCAGAATCATTATTTACTTTCAAATAAGTAAGACATTTCTAATAAATATTGTTGATATCTGCAAATGTTGTATTCTACTTTAAGGTTTGTGAAATGCCCCGGATTTTTTTTTCTTTTTTTCTCGATCTGTTGTGGACTATATACTCACTTGTTACCATGTCTAGTCTTTAAAATAAACAAAACAGTTATGAACTTTTATAACACTTCGTTTGTGGACTACATCGTACCCAACTACATGTACTTATTTGTTACCCTTAATTTTCTTGTTAGAGTCCTTACTAGGTTTCTTCCGTTTAGAGCCCTTATTGGTGTCAGTTTGTAGTGGCCGACCTACAGGATTTGTCGGTGCCTTGAAGCGTGAAACAAACTGCTGCACCGCATCCTCTTTCTTAGGTCGTGACTGGCTCATGGTACTGGTCAGTGTGCCAGGATCACAGTACAGTTGAGGGTACTCCTTTCTGGTTGTTTTATCCCCACGCTGACACAAAACAACCGCTTTGAGGAAGATTTGTTCTGCATACACTACAATGAAGAAATTAGAGAAGTAATGCTATAATGTCTCAGAACGTCGATTGGAATAAACTGTGTGCCAGATTTAAAGAAGAACTCAAACTTTGTTTTTTTCTTCGTTTTTTGTTTGTTTTTGTGGCAGAGTATAGATTAAATAATAAATAAACAAAACATTTGGTAAATTAGGTAAGGAATAGGCCTACGTTTTTTAGAGGCATTTTCTTTCTGTGCCTGTACATCCATAAATCTGAAAAGTCTATGTAAACATATGACGTTATTCTGGGAGACGGCGGCAGATGTTGCTTCGGCAGCACCACTGATATGCCCATCATCTTGTTGACAAGTCTATATAAATAAATGACAAATACAGTTATGTGTACATATATCCGTAAGCATCATTCATTTGCATCAAATTTGTGTACACTACAACCTTATGGAGACATGCTTTAACATTCCATTTTATGTCTTCTTTTATTTCCATATTAATAAGTCTTATTAACACTAACCCTCCAAAATCCTACAAAATCAATATGATTTTGAACACACCCCAGGGAGTTAGGGTTATAAACAAATCAGGGGGAAGTTGTAACAATATGTACGTGTAGTACGTACGTATGCGATCTAACAAATTCAAATTCAATACATGTACATGTGTTCATGTAAATTTAAAATTACGATTGTGTTTATTGAAGGTATGTTACCAAATGTAATATCAAGCCCCACTCAAATACCTTCTTGGTGGAAGTAGACCTCTTGGTGCAAGCACCTTGAGTGGAGGAGGGCGTTTCTAATTTTGAACCATACTTCATGTCGTATTCAGTAAATGCATCCTTCAGAATCTGTGTTAAAGAGATACAACAAATTGGAGAATGAAACAACACGCTGTTTAAAAAGTGGATGCTCAAAAGTTTAATATTTTGTTCTTACAATTATTACTTTCAAGTTGAATTTAAATTTCTATATTTCTTTAATAACCTTATAAGTTATAACGTTTTATGTTCAAAAATGATATTTGTAAACAACTCAAACTTTTCAAATTTGATGCTTGCAGCGACACAGTTTATAATTTACAATAGTGTTTAGTAAATACATTTGTAGGCCTGTTTCAGACAATAGATAGGAAGGTAGGTTTCCACTCACCCGACATCTCTCTCTTTTGGTGAATGCATCACTCGACCGCTTATTTTGTGGCGTTTTTGACACTGGAGAAGAATTTTGGCAAAGTTGGAGATTTCAGCGACGGCACAGCATCCTTCCGCAGACGGTATTTGCAAACGATCCCCAACGTGGCTTTCATTTTGGACTGCGGGTCCTGACAATCGGCACTGAAATGCTCGCCACAGACGAGACTCCATTTTGATACACAAAAGTCTGACCGCGTCGTCTCAACAAACTTGATCCACTGTCGCCGAACGGTCTCATTCTTCGGGAATTCGAAAAATCGCAATTCCAGTTTTTTGGCAGAATTTCGTGTACAACCACAAACCACACACGATTTAGGCATTTTTGTTAAAGCATGGAGACAAAATTATAAACTTGACGAGTACAAAGCGTACATACATGTACATCCACCTCGTTAGCAAAAGCGATCGATCGATCGATCATGCGTGTGTGGGTACGCACCCGTACGGGTAGGTACGGGTGCGTACGTGCATTTATTTGTAGACATGCATAACCGAAACCAGCCGTCAAACGGGTACCAGTTTTATTTGTTTTTTTCCGGTAGTACGTCAGACACAGCTGCTTTGTCCAACTCTCTAACGCTCGGTTCAGACAGGCGTTCCGCAGTCGGGCCAAACCAAATTAAAATCAAGTCGCTCCTGAGTCGCTCTAACAACTCCAGCAGTCTACCGTTCGCCGTTTGGCGCGCCTTGTCGCCCTTATTCGTTTCAGACGTCTGTTCACGTCCATTATGATGTCCGCTTGTTCCATTATACGTCCGACAGTAAATTTTGGACGTACAAAAACAATTATGTCTGACCCATTACGTCCGACGGACGATTATGTCCTACCCATTACGTCCGGCAGACGATTATGTCCGACCATAACGTCCGACGGACGATTATGTCCGACCCATTACGTCCGGCAGACGATTATGTCCGACCTATTACGTCCAACGGACAATTATGTCCGACCCATTACGCCCGGCAGACGATTATGTCCGACCCATTACGTCCGACGGGCGATAATGCCCGACCCGTATACCCTTGTGTGGGTAAACTAAACATTTTGGGCAACTTTGTTGGGCAACCAAATGGCTCGAAAATTGAAAACAAATAATTACTTGTTTTGACTTTTTAATCATAAGATATTTATGAATAATAATAATAATAATATTTAAAATTTATATTGCGCCCCTCACATACAAAATGATCAAAGGCGCAGAACACATGTTAAAAAGCACAGAATGGAAGAAAAGGACAAAGAAAAAAGAATAATCACCAGGCCAGTGCCCAAACAAAAGTATGGGGATACATCTGTCCCGCCAACAGAGAACTAATAGTTACTTATTATATAGGTATGTGACCAGGCAAGCTCTATGATCTGCCAGGTCCCTAGGCTCATTAAATTAACATAACATTTACATTTTCTTATACTGCATTCCCTTTCAGGGTGGTGCTTTGTCATGCCTTTCTTAGTAGACTTACAATTGCATTTCTGGAATTCCATTGGGCTATTGTTAGAGTTTTCTTCTTGTAATGTAGACTAGGTGTGGGTGAGTCCACATTAGACCATGCTGGTGTAAAGAGCTCCTGTTATTTGCTGTGGGGTTTTGTGCCTGCATTTAGTCACCTTCTCCAATTGTACCTTGTTACATGTATATATATTGGTTGACTTGTGCAGCAAATTTGCAGACACTGTGGCGTGTGCATTTAAGTTTTATTACAATTTCGCTTGTGCGACTTGTGCGAGCATATATAGCTATATTGCTACGTGCAATCACCGTGGACATTTGGCACCGGTTGTCGTCAGTCACATGGTGAGTACATGTACAAACTTATGTGTATATATTTAGTTATATTGTAGTAGTGTTCGTTTAGTGCATCTTTGGAAAGCGACTATCTATTTTCGTGTTTTCATTGACTTGGGTGTAGTTTTGAGCTGCGGCCAATGATTTCGTACACGGTTTACATTTATTATAATTATTTTGTGTGTACTCTTGAGGGCACTCTTATAGTGCACCAATTGTCATAGCAAGTTTTGCGTGTGCAGTTGCACAATATAGGTTGTGAGTTCGTAAGTCATTTTGTTTTGCAAGATCCATATTACATGTACTAGAGTCGGATTGACTTAAAAGTATAAGGGCTTGACAATTCATTGAATATCTGTATTTATTAATTCTAAATATTAAGTGTCGGTATATTGTTCAATGTTGATGGTGTTTCTATATTAGTGTGGGAGCATGCGTACATGTTTTAGTGGTTCCTCGCTGAGGGTGCCTCCTATTAAAACTTATCCATCAACAATGTACATGTACCTCGTGGGTTTTTGTATACTGGGTCTTCTGTGTAATTAAATTAGTTTAAATTCATTTCGTACAGACTTATTGGTGGACAACTAGTTGATGTCACTACTGGGCCAGTGCATCGCACATGCAATAGTGTGGTTTTCATCAACATAATATTGGTAGGAATGAAAATGAATTGTGCATGTACATGTAAAAACATTGTTTCCTTATACATGTATTATAAATGCAATATCTCAAAACAATTCTTATAGTGCAATATTCAGACAAAAATCCATATATTTAAAATTCTGCCATCCTTTACGTCATAAAATCACTTACTGTATGAATAATATTACTTAATACTAATAATATCAGATAGTATATTTTGTATTTTAATGTATAATTATAACTTTGTCTTTTTCATACCACAGGTTCGGTATTGACTGTCGTTTTGGGGGTAATTTCTCTATAACGGCTACTATTGGGTTTAACTTAATTATATGAGACAGAAATAAAAAAACATATTTTGTAATATACCCCTGTTTGACTGCTACACGTCCATTGCTTTCGAGGGCTTGGAGTCGATTTAATTTTGGGAACTTATTCAATTATATATTTTTCCTACATATCCTCCCCTCGGTTACAGGTATATCCCTGCTGGCATCGGTAATGTCTTGATCTTTTCAAGAGACAGACGCCTCAAACCCTATCTATGCTAAACATCTAAACACACTGGCAAGGCGACCATAAACAAACTAAAAAGCGGCTTTAAAAAGATGGGTTTTTCATCCTCATCAGTAAATCATTTTTAACCTTTATAAGAGCCGTTTCTGTACTGTGATGCTTCCGGTAAGATGATTTTATAACCGGAAACATGGAATGTTTTGACATGTGACAATAAAGTTGATCACAAACGGCCCTCTCTGTTAATTTATAAATAAATTGTAAATTACTGATTGGTCGGTAGTTTTCTAATTTCATATCGAGATTGGTTGTTTTAATAAAGGGCAAATTAAAGCTTCTTTCCAGTCAGTAGGAAATGTGCCAGATACTAAAGATGAGTTTATAATTTTGGTAAGTACTGGAAGCAAAACATCAAGGCACTCACCCACAAGGTTAGTAGGCATAAGATCCAGAGCGCATGATCCCTTAGAAGAATTGACAACCAGCTGTTTTACCTGTGACTCCGTTAATGTTATGAAAATACCAAACAAGATACTACTGGACAATGTGTCAGATGTAAAAGCGAACGTTCTGTCAACAGAGGTTGAAACTTCTAAATCATCAAGTTTAGCATGAATATTAATAATAATAATAATATTTTCTACCTAATTATTAAGAAAAATCTTACACATTTGAAAGTAAATAATGATTCTCATCCAGCAAAATGATTGCGCTAGATATCCTGTAATTATTCCGAAAAATTGAATTTTATAAAGAAAAGTTCGCGATCGCCGGACGGCGATCGCGAAAAAACAAAGATAACATAGGAATAATTGCTCGAGGCCGGTTGAAAACAAACGCTGTTTTTCATGCTTTTCTTGGCATCCATGATTGTAAAACTTCGAACAGGTCAGTTAAACGATATTTACTATAAAATACAACCCCCAAAATCTACCCATTCATGATAATTCAAGAAATTACCAATGGTGTATCCTACCTTTAAGAAGAAAGGTTACCTTATTTCTTATTAGCTTATATTCTGAAAGATCAGAGGCCATGTTAGTTCGTCGCCACTTCTTTTCTGCACGTCTCCTCATCCTCAAGGCAGAGTTGATTTCTTGATTAAACCAAGGTAGACGGGGCCTAGTGGTGACCATCTTGGGCTTTAATGGGGCATGTGTGTTGAAGGTACCAGCTAGTGTAGTGTTGTAACAATTCGTAAGCTCCTCAAGACTTTGAGGAGTGTCCCTGCACAGCCTAGAAGAGACTAAGTCACTTTTCAAGCAATTAATGTCAATGGATTTAATATCCCTATAAACAATCTGTTTAGCAGGAAAAGATGACTTGTTTTGTTGCAAGTTGCAAATAACAGAAAATTGATCAGAGAAAAAGTGTTGAGGTGTCGGGGTGCTGTTAAGAACTATGTTCGATTTCCGGGTAATAACAAGATCTAGTGTGTGACCCATCTCATGTGTAGGTTTGTTAACATGTTGCTGGAGACCCATGGATTCAACAAGTGTTAAAAAACGTTTATAGTGTTTGGATTGTCAGCTATGTCAACATGAATATTAAAATCTCTAGTTATTAAAATTGGTTCAGAAGATAAAATAATGGATTCTAAATAATCGGCAAATTCAGTGATAAACCGATTAACTGTACAAGGATGGCTAACTGAGTAAGGTGGCCTGTAAATGATTACAAGTCGTAATTTAAACGAATTAATTCATACAGACCATTCTGAAAACTCAAATGAATCTAATTCATCTCCAGTAATTTTCTTGACATGCAAATGATCACGAAACAACAAAGCAGTGCCTCCCCCCACACGTTTTTTTCCGGGGATGATCCAGCAATCTAAAACCAGGTGGAGTTGCTTCAACCTTATGGGCAACATCTATATCTGTAAACCAAGTATCTGTAAGGGCAAACAAATCAGCCTTACTATTAATAGCATAAGAAACAAAATCAGCTGTTTTATTTTTAAGATATCTGGTATTTAAGCAACAACGTTTAAATAGATCATCAGAGGAATCGGCAGGATTTACAACAATGTGTTTAAGGACAGGAGTACGGTTTTCCAAAGCTAACCTATTATGAACATAATCAAGCCGATGACCAATGTGAACAGGAATTTTACACTTATATTTACAATGACCCGTTCTACTACCCCTGAACCGAACAATTCCATTCGCTTTCAGAATCGAAAACAATTCAGGCTGAATGGAGTGATAACAAGTCCTACGGATGTTAAAAAGCTGACTACGGGAATACATTCTAGTTGTATTAGACATGGAAGGCGAATTTTCTGTATGCATAAAATGCAACTCGTCATTGCTCGTGCATCCAATACGAGGGCCTGGGTTAACATAAATATCCATTAATATTATTATATCATGTGGAGGGTCATGACCAGGAATAACTAGAGTAGTTTGGCCATGTTTGGACCATTTGACTAATGGAACTTATGAGAAATTAAATCCAGTACGGCACAGCTGTAATGTTACCCCATTGGGAAACTGCTCACAGTTCTCTCCTGTGGTCAGAAAGTCATTTCTGTGAGCAGTCGCCTTCACACACACAGAGCTGTGCATTCCAGTCCAGCCTTTTTGCATTTGCAACGCCCCACACAAGCCTTTTTGCACTTGCAGGACACTAGTTCATAGCAGGTGTTGTGTTGCTTCGGGTAGAGTTGTCCAGTGTGGTTCATACAACCCATCATCATTCTTTGCCCATCCCCAGCTGGAGGGTGAAGGCAGTTCTGGTGCTGGAAGCAGTACTTGGCCCCACACATGGCCTCCCTGGTACTAGGTAGGCTGCCCTCTTGATGTGTTGCTCCAGTGCTGCCTTGGTTGGCGGGATCAGCTGCACATTGTGCTTCTTTGCAAATAGTTTCTTTCTCGCCTTGTTTTATGTCCTTGCACTTGCTTGTTCTGTCATACAGTAGGATGGCAAACCGCTCAATGGTTTGCATTACTTCTGTTGGTATGTCATTTGGTGCAGAGGACAGTTTCAGCAGAGCTTCTGTTAGTTCTGGCATCACAGTCCAGATTGCCCATGCAGTCTTCTTACTATGCCCTGCAAAACTGAACACAGTGTCACACCCAGTCAGAGCATGGAACATTGGCAGTGCTCGTGCCTTCTCCGGTCCCAGGCCAGCTGCTAGCTCATGGGCTGCCAGGTAACGGAAACCCTTGGCAGTTCCGAATGCTAGCCACAGCTCATCTTCTGGTTGCAGCCGCTGCGCTACTGATACAGCCAATACCACAACATCAGTGTCAACAGTTCGGATCATGATCGTGTGGTGGCCATGCTGGGCTGCATGGCATGCATGCAGCAACATGCGACTGTCTGCCTCTTCATGGCTGCATGGGATGAGGGATGTAGTAACTTGCAGTGGTGGCTTGCTTTGGACTGCCTCTCCATCAGTGATCACAAGCTGTTTGTCTTCCTGTTCAAACCACTGGAGAAAAGCTTCAGATAGAATATGAACAGCTGTGTCTTGTTGCTGTCCACTCTGAGGAAGTTCTGCCAGTTTCCTGGTATTGCTATCCCAGCCATCACACGCCTGCGCACTCCCTGTCCACGATCTGCTCTTGCAGTGCCTTTCAGTGAATCAACAAAATAGCTGTCCCACACAAGATCCAGTCGTTTTGCAGTTTGAAGCTTTGTGGAAATGTATGGGATGAATATATCTTCAGCATACTTGCCAACGTTCTTTGCTGTAGCTGGCTTCAGCATTTGTACGATGACTGCTCCATCAAGAACTACACTGGTAGTGGTTGGAGCCTGTAACGTAGCATCAGACAGGTCTTCCAAGCATGTGAGGAGGTCACTTTTTGTACCTAAGCGGAGGCTTCCTCCATCAGAGAGTGCTGGAGGGCATGCCTGATTCTCATGACGAAATAACTCCTCAAGGTTTCCTTCCCTCGTCTGGCAACCAATGTAAAGCCTTGAAAAGAGCTCCATGTTATTCTTGAGAGAGGACAGCTGCTGCTTTCCTTTACTCGCACTTCTAGTGGTGGAAGTACTGAACACCTTCAGTTTGTTTCGATGAATAGCATCATCAATGGGCTTTGTTCCTTCCAGCAGGCATTCTTTGGTGAAAGCCTGGAACTGCTCTTGGCCGATCCTCTTGACATTCCGGACAGTCTCAACTGCAGCAGGGCCCGCAATTTCCTTTGTGTCAATGACAACCAGATCCATGCTCTCTTCTTCAAATGGGTTGCCAAGGTCTTCTATCACACTGACACGGGAGCGAACATCTTTAGCAAATGAGATTTGCACGCTTGGTGTCTGGTCATGATGACATGTGTCTGTTTGCCTGCCACAATGCTGGTGGCATTCTTGGAACTCTTCTATGGCCCTGGCAACTTCTGGTCCAGCAACCATCCAACGCCACAGATCATTGGGGTTGTCAGTGAGGCCAACTGCTCCGCCGTCCCCTTTGATGCACGCATTATTCTGTTCATGGGCCTGGTCAATCGGGATTGAAGAGAACACCTTCTTTGTCTTCTGTACAGTGAAACTGCCAGCCCTGAATTCCCAGGCTACGTCTGGGTGCTTTGTTGGGAGTTCAGCCATGTCTTTCAGATGGACAGGGATCCACCTGGCATATAATTTGTGTGGTCTAGGGCATGGAACCAAAAGGCCAGTTCTGTCAGGGCATCAAGGTACATTGTCAGTAATGCCTGCCGCAGAGAACGCACATACACCAGTACCAATATCTCAAGTTCTAGCACTGTTGCCCAGTATTGAAACTGTGGGATGTCTTCTTTCTGGTGGCACCAGTCATCAAACTCGGGGAGATCTTCTGCATGCTCGGCTTTGCTCAGACAGTTGCGGTCATAGGCACGGTGTTGCAGGATATACAGTGCTGCTGCGGTGATTTGGTGAGCTCTCCTTGTGCGGGCAACATGAGCTGCTCGTAGGAAGGAGTCAGCCGTCCCTGACGTCGCTATCTCAGCTTGCACCAAGGCTTGCACCCAGCCGCTCCCTTGCAGACAGTCCCCCAGAGTCTTCAGTGCTGCCATCTCAATGTGTAGCCCACCAAACATCACCACCATCTTGTCTTCACTATAGCTCTCCGGCCACTTCCACTGAATTTGCTTATAATAATAATAATAACAGGATTTGTATAGCGCCATTCCATCTAGATCATGGCGCTCAGCAACAAGAGGTAATGAAAACAATACATGTACATATCAAAGGGCATTTGGAAACAGGTGAGTTTTTAAGTTGTTTTTGAATGACGAAACAGTGTCCAGCGATCTGATGTGAGAGGGTATCGTGTTCCAAAGTTGAGGGCCAGCAATTGTGAAGGATTTGTCAGTGGAAGTGTTTTTTGATCTGGGTTCTAACAGCAGCGTACCATCACGGCAGGATCGAAGACCGGATCGACCTGATACGTGGAGTTGGATACAGCGATCAAGGTATTGTGGAGCTGTGTGATGGAGACATTTGAAGATGAGGAGTGCGACCTTAAAGCGATTTCTTTGCCGGACGGGAAGCCAATAAAGTTGAGCAAGTAGCGGAGCCGCCGATTCACGTCTGTCAACGGCAAATAAAAGGCGTGCAGCACGGTTTTGCAGTCGCTGGAGTTTATCCAGATTGGATTCCGTAATACCGAAGAGTAGGGAGTTGCCATAATACAGACGGGATAGAACTAGCGCACGAATGACTTGGTGACATGCTTCAAAATCAAGGTATCGGCGAATTCGTGAAATGTTGCGAAGCTGAAAGTGAATGCTGCGGGTGAGGTTGAGAACATGTTTTGACATTGACATATTTGCATCAAAATAGATTCCCAGGTTGCGAACGGACTGAGATGGTGTTATGGCAGTGTCCACTATTGTCAGAGTGACAGGAGGTAAGTTGCGAAGCGTGTGTGTTGAAGCCGCTATAAGAAACTCAGTCTTTGTGTCGTTCAGTTTGAGCATATTTTGGGTCATCCATAGCTTCACATCTTGGATGCAAGAAGACAAATTGTTAAGAGCAGATTGTATCGATTCCGGATCCTTGGCCAAGGCAAACAGTGGTTGATCACAGGTAATCACTGGTGTCTGCCCTGGATTCAGGTGCTGGACGGTGTCTGCCCTGGATTCAGGTGCTGGACAGCATTCTTTATGACAACCAACTGGTGTCTCCTGTGCAGTGCTGTGCCTGACAGTTTTGTGTGGTGTAGTACCATGAGAACTCTTGTATTTGATGCTGTTGAACTTCAGCATTTTGGCAGTGCTGCAGGGGATGTGTCTGCTATCTGGTCCTTGATGCTGGGACCCTCTAGGACCATCCTCACCAAAACAAGCAGCAGTGATGGCACAGATTCCTCTTGGCATCCTTCGGGGAATCCATTGAAGGGCTTGGCCTCTCCAAACATGTTGCGACGCAAAATTAGTCTGACCACACACAGAGACAAAGGAACCAAGACAGGACCAAGACTCTGCACAATGTTGTTGCTAGGTAACCAGTTAAGACCAGACTTCCAGACCACTGGATGCTTTATTGTGTACAGGATGGTCGCCAACTAAGGCTTAAAGGGCAGTAGACTTAAAGGAATGGTATATATGTACACTAAAAGTGTCTGGTCACAATAATAAATAAACCGAGAAAAAAAACTAATTGTTGGGGAACTCGCTTGCAAAACAAATGATTTACCTAGGATCGAGTGAAATTACGGTTCCCAATTAGACTAATTATGTTAATTGTTATGTTAATTAGTCTAATTATAGTGCTTTTTATTGTACAAATTCAACTATTGGTCCTTCCCTGAGCTTTCCTGAACCTTTACAGGTGAATAAAATCCAAATGCCAAGCTGCAGTACTCTGCAGCTGAGCAGGAAAGTAAAATACCAGTAACCACAGTCAGCCATTTTGGAAAATGGCCGCCGTGGCTGTCAGGGGTCAAATCTGAGATGGCTCAATATCCAAATCTGTTCAAAATATAAGTGTGTACATGTGTGCCAAATGTTATGCTTTTATCATAAAATGTTTATGAATTGTTATGAATATGTTGGTTAAGCTGCCCCACTACTAACGTTGCTTACAACTTCAATATTTTCGGTTGCTCAATCAAAAGGTCAAAGTTACTTTTCGAAGGGTAGTGGTCAAATCGCCGCCACTTAACCCATAATTGGGTAAAAAAGTACTCAACCTTTGTACCCAACACATTTACGCAGCGGATTTTGACACTTTGTTTTTAGAGTGTTTAACGGTTAGATATAACAATACAATCAAAACAAGGTAGGACAAATCAGCAAAGGTTGTAATTTAGGAAGAAAAAATATCAAAGGAGGTGACAGGCGATAAATCTCAGAGCATAGGACTCCAAAGAAACAAATTCGCAAGTGTCCAAGGTCAACAAACTTCAATTTGCAAGCCAAAAGTATGAATACAAACAAACGCAATGAGGTTAAACTACTGAAACATCAACACGCATAATAGCAATACAATAAAAGGTAGGACAACAGTAATTTATTATACAATGGGGCTTGTCTTGGATGGCCGATGCAACGGGTCGTATTCGGATGGGGTCCGCGTAGTGTAACGTCGGTTTTGGCAAGTCCAGCGAGCGGTGGTCCAGACGGAAAAAGGGGGGGGGGGGGGGGGGGGGTGGGGGTGGCATTACCAGCACGTTGTCGTGAAAGTTGGTACCTTAATATTTCTACACAAAACCCCCGACACCGGGGGTTTTGTGTACAAACCTTACCAGCTTGATCAGACGGTTATTTACGACCCCCATGACAGCGGCCAAGCCGCAAGCCTGGGAAATGACCTTTTCGGGCTTGGACTGCTGACCGCAGTCTTATAAGTGCATATATTTATGGTGTACAATTTATATGTACATGTACATGTACAATTTACATGTGGCTGTAGAAACTTATATGCACACATGCACAATTTTACTTTGTCAAGCTTCAGGCATTGAGATTTCTCCCACCCGTGAAGTATATTGTTCATACAAGCATAATGCATTGTTTGTGTATACACTTTTAATCATCCATCGATAAATGATGATTCGTGCAAACATAACAAACTGATCGAGACAAGGTAAACAGTTTCAAATGTTCAAGAAACACATTTTGCTTTTTAAAATCCTTGTTAGAATTAATATAATATTATATAACAACTGTTTTTAGCGAGTAACACTTGTCTTGCTATCAGTTTGTTTAGAAGCTATACGGCACTCGTCTGTTTGTTGCCACTTCCTGACAAGGATACGCCGATGGTCATTTCGATCGATCCAACAAGCGATTTAAATTCAAATGAAAAGGCGGGCATATGTAGAGATTATCTTATTGGCTCAGTTTCTATAGGAATGATTGTCACTTTTGAAACTGGACCTACGACTATTTAAATGACAATAACTCCGCTCCGCAACATCGTATCTCCACAATCGTAGTGTCAGAATACGCAGAACAAAATTATGCATTGTTTTTTTGCTTCGATTAATCCATACCATTTCGAACCGTTAATTATTGGCTAATTGTGTAGTGTCTCGGTACTTTTTGTGATGAGTTTAGTGTACATGCACATGCATGGAATAATGCAAAATAAATTTACTAAACATTAATTAAATGAGGTATACACATGTAATTCAAAATGAATAATAAACAAATGGTTATACATATCGGATGCGTATAGCTAAAATTCCAAAATGAAATCTGTCTATTAATTCAGGTCAAAAAATAGGGTAGACCATAGCCAATCTGTTTTCAAAACAACAGGTGGCAGTCAACTCGTACGTAGTTGCTTCGTAATAGAAACAAAAACGAAACGTAATTTTGTTCTGGACTATAAAGGCGTAATCATGTTCTCAAAAGAATTTAAACTTTACTTCATGTGTAGATTAACTGAACTAGTTGGTGTCTAATCATACTTGTAATAGGCGTCCCCTGACACAATTTTTTTTAAACTGTTGCAAAGCATTGGTGTTTCCAATATAAGCTTGGAGAAGTCCACCACTTTGTTTCATCTGTTTGTTAAAATTGTTGTCTTAATCTTTTATGTTCACATTTATTCAGTGACAATGAATATGAATATGGATACAAATAAGATTGAGTATGAATGGTTTAATTGTCCCCAACATGCACATAAGGCCAACATTATGTATAGCACTAAGTTTTGCGGTGTAAATATAAGTATATTGACCGATAAAGATCAGTTGTCATGACTTCCGTCCGCATTATTCCAGTGATTGTTTAGTTGTTTGCTCTTGTCTTATTGTACATGTGCAATAATGAATGTCACGTGGTGTGAGTTCCACCAATCAATGAGGATCTGTATTAGTATCCCTAACTTAAGGTTCATCTGTGAAAAAAATTAAAAGAAGCTAATTTCAACTGACTTTGGTAGGTATGGGTATGGACAACTACCAAAAAAAGGAAGGAGGGATAGGGGTTGGGGATTTTTTTTTATTAGAGGTCAAAGGTCATTGACCCCTGCCCAAATCCCTAAAAATTATATTTCAGCAACAAAATATGGTATATAGAGGATCTTGGTGTCAAAATGCACAGAATTGCAATAGAAGATGACATCAAATAATTATTGACCCTTGGGACCAAATCCTGACCTTCGAAAATGAGGTCAAAGTTCACAAAACAATTTTATTACTAAAATGTCATATTTATAGCAACAAAATATGGTATATAGATGTTCTTGGTGTCAAAATGCACAGGATTATGAAAGAAGATGACATAGAATAACTGCTGACCCTTAGAAAAGAGGTCAAAGGTCAAAAATAGACGTATTACTAAAAAGTTTAGTAAAATAAAAGGAAAATTACCATGAACAAAAACAAATCTGACAGGCTAATTTCAACTTATTGTGGCGGGTATGGGGGTTATTATTTATTCCAAGACCAAAGAAGGAGGGGGAAATTCCCTTTCTGAGGGTCAAAGGTCTTTGACCCTGCACTAAAACATTATAAATTGTATCTCAGCAGCAGTATGTTTTTCATAGGCCTAGATGATCTTGGTGTCCAAATGCACAGAATTATACTAGGAGACAAACACAATATGAAATGGATTCTTCACCACCAAAATATGAGGTTAAAGGTCAAAATGAGCAATTGGGCGGGGGGGGGGGGGGTTTAAAGTTCATTAGTGTCAAATAGTTTGTGTATGTAAAGTATATGTGCATTTATAATCATGTTTGGTGTTTATTGGGAAGGAGCGTAATCATACATTCAGCCTACGTTTTTTTATTATTAAAACGATTCTCGGTCACATGGGAAGGACATTAAATTGAAGGACGTCTAACGCTGGATTAGGTGGAATTGTTTTCTTTTTCTGTGAGACTATTATTAGGTTTTTTAGTTAAAGATAAAGTGCTTTTGCAAGAAAATAGCAAAGGGAAACCGGTTTATGCAGGCATACTTCTAGGAATGATCAGTTTATTTGTTGTTGTTTGTTTGATCAATCCCAGAGTTAGCTGCAGTGAATCAGAACTCATTCTACTATGGGAAGGGGAGGGTGTTTATGGAAGTTGTCACAAGTCAGAACTATTTCTCATCGTTTTCATTATTGTTTTGGAGATGCTGCAACAGTTCTGCTGCGTGAAGTATCATAGGATTGTATGTTTGTTGCTGGTCTGCAGAGATAAATTTGTATATTTATGATTTGATGGTATGCCAGCAGTGTGGTTGCGTAACTATATTGCCCAGAGGGTAATTCCTAATGTAATTTGTTTCTTAGTGATATACGCTTCTGGGGAGTCAGTTCTGGCCACATCTGGGGGGGGGGGGGGGGGGGGGGGGGTGGGGGGGTCACGTGTACAAGTTTCAAGAGAACCCCTCCGTGTTTTTCGTTATTTTCTTGAGACGCGGTTCTGCTGACAAG
Source organism: Crossaster papposus (assembly GCA_037893245.1). NCBI lineage: Eukaryota > Metazoa > Echinodermata > Asteroidea > Velatida > Solasteridae > Crossaster > Crossaster papposus. Next base: position 838,460 of record JBAIAA010000730.1, read on the forward strand.
TATCATATGGATTGTATTTGTGACTGGCAGAGTTAAATCTGTAATTGTACGTTATCTAGTGGGTATGCCCGGTATGCCAGAGAGTGGTTGTTTGACTGGCCTCTCCGGAGCGTAATTCTTAATTTTTTTGTTTTTGGTTTGTGGTTTGTGTATTGCAACAGTGGTCCTTTGTTTTTAGTTCACTCAGTGATTTATTATTACCGGTAATAATATGCCGTCCCCTTTTTCTCTCCTTTTTTTGAAGGGGAGCAGGGCATATTTTTTGTGCTATATTATGCACTTCATCAGTCACCATTCTTTCAGTTTACTTTTCTTTTTCCTTGTTTTTATATTTGTGTGTTGGTTTATATGACAGATTGCAAGGACAAATACCGGCTTTTGGAGGGGTATTGATCGAAAGGAAGGCATCTTGACTTATTTATTTTGTTTTAGTCTTGAGAGCCATTTCTTTGATCATTGTTTTGTTCTTCCAATAGTTCCAATAGGATTTGCACATTCTCCTCATCCAGGTTGTTTTCTTCTTGGTTGGATTGTGGAGATGCTTTAGTCCTAGATCGAACAAGTTCATATTTTATGTTTTTGTGCCGTTTGTATGCCAAGGGTTGGGTATCAAATAGCCTACATGTATTTAGGTATTCGTTTTCACTAATCCAGTGCCAGTGTTTGAGGAGAGCCCGTTTGAGAGCTGGGTGCGCGACTCGTGGGTAGTGTGGTAGGACGAACACCAGTGGGGTATTGTGGTGTGTTTTTTTTGTTTTTTTTCCACGCTTAGAGTCCGCGGAAGGCTCGCCCCTTTGAGGAAGGGCTAGGTCTTCGTTTGTGTATCCGCGCTTTTTAAGTTGGTCCTTGAATAATTCAACCCTCTCCTCAAAGTCTTTTAAATGGGTACATATACGGTTGTTCCAGTCACTTCGCCCTTGATTAAGCCGCCAAATACCGACTTAGGGTGTGCTGAATCTCTCTGCTGTATACAAGACTCTCTGCAAGATGCACCAAACTCCTCTTCTTATTAATAGGAAACTTTTGGGACATCTCACTTCACTGGGGTAACTAGTCAGGGTACATGTACATGTAGGGTAACTAGGTGTTATGAGTAATCACTTCTTAAACAAAGACATAATTCATGTTGTTTTATGTTATACGTATATCTCTAGGGTGGTGCTTTGTGGATTCAATATGGGGCTTCGAATAATGACCTTTGACCGTTAAGGTCATATGTGGCGGTCAATTTGTATGCTACATTTATATCACAAGAATTTACATTTGTCTACTTCCAGTGTAATTATGACCATTTTGACACCAAGATCATACAAGTACATATGTTGTTGCCGAGATACAATTTATAGTGTTTTAGTCCAGGGTCAATGACCTTTGACCTCTGCTCCTAGAATAAATAATAACTCCCATACCCGCCACGCAAGTTAAAATTAGTCTCTTCGATTTGTTTGTGCTCATTTTTATTTAATGATAATTTTCCTGTTATAAATAAGACATTTTAGTAATAAAATAGTTTTTTGACATTTGACCTCATTTTCGGAGGTCAGGATTTGGTCCCAAGGGTCAAAAATAATTTGATGTCATCTTCCTTTGTAATTCTGTGCATTTTGACACCAAGATCATCTATATACCATATTTTGTTGCTGAAATATAATTTTTAGTGATTTAGGCACTGAAATGATCAACTTACACTCCCAAATGGTCTATAGAGCTCATTGAGCCTACTCTATAGACCATTTGGGAGTGTAAGTTGATCATTTCGCGTTCTGACGTTGAAAACAGCCGAAAGGTGTTTGTTAGGCTCAATGGGCTCTATAGACCATTTGGGACTGTTAGTTGTTCATTTCGCGTCCTGACTGTGAAAACACCCGAAATATGTTTGTTAGGCTCATTGGGCTCAATAGACCATTTGTGAGTGTTAGTTAGTCATTTCGCGTTCTGACGGTGAAAACAACCGAAAAGTGTTTGTTAGGCTCAATGGGCTATAGACCATTTAGGACTGTTAGTTGTTCATTTCGCGTCCTGACGGTGAAAACACCCGAAATATGTTTGTTAGGCTCAATGGGCTCTATAGACCATTTGGGACTGTTAGTTGTTCATTTCGCGTCCTGACGGTGAAAACACCCGAAATATGTTTGTTAGGCTCATTGGGCTCTATAGACCATTTAGGACTGTTAGTTGTTCATTTCGCGTCCTGACGGTGAAAACACCCGAAATGTGTTTGTTAGGCTCACTGGGCTCTATAGACCATTTGGGAGTGTTGGTAGTTCATTTCGCGTTCTGACGGTGAACACAACCGAAACGTGTTTGTTAGGCTCATTGGGCTCTATAGACCATTTGGGAGTGTTAGTTGTTAATTTCGCGTTCTGACAGTGAAAACAACCGAAATATGTTTGTTGGGCTCATTGGGCTCTATAGACCATTTGGGAGTGTTAGTTGGTCATTTCGCGTTCTGACGGTGCAAACAACCGAAAAGTGTTTGTTAGGCTCAATGGGCTCTATAGACCATTTGGGACTGTCAGTTGTTCATTTCGCGTTTTGACGGTGAAAACAACAAAAAAGTGTTTGTTAGGCTCAATGGGCTCTATAGACCATTTGGGAGTGTTAGTTGGTCATTTCGCGTTCTGACGGTGAAAACAACCGAAAAGTGTTTGTTAGGCTCATTGGGCTCTATAGACCATTTGGGAGTGTTAGTTGGTCATTTCGCGTTCTGACGGTGAAAACACCCGAAATGTGTTTGTTAGGCTCATTGGGCTCTATAGACCATTTGGGAGTGTTGGTAGTTCATTTCGCGTTCTGACGGTGAAAACAACCGAAAAGTATTTGTTAGGCTCAATGGGCTCTGTAGACCATTTGGGAGTGTTAGTTGTTCATTTCTCGTTCTGACGGTGAAAACAACCGAAATGTGTTTGTTAGGCTCATTGGGCTCTTGGGAGTGTTAGTTGTTCATTTCTCGTTCTGACGGTGAAAACAGCCGAAAAGTGTTTGTTAGGCTCAATGGGCTCTATAGACCATTTGGGACTGTTAGTTGTTCATTTCGCGTTCTGAAGGTGAAAACACCCGGAAAATGTTTGTTAGGCTCAATGGGCTCTATAGACCATTTTGGAGTGTTAGTTGGTCATTTCGCGTTCTGACGGTGAAAACAACCGAAAAGTGTTTGTTAGGCTCAATGAGCTCTATAGACCATTTGGGAGTGTAAGTTGATCATTTCGCGTTCTGACGGTGAAAACAGCCGAAAGGTGTTTGTTAGGCTCAATGGGCTCTATAGACCATTTGGGACTGTTAGTTGTTCATTTCGCGTCCTGACCGTGAAAACACCCGAAATATGTTTGTTAGGCTCATTGGGCTCTATAGACCATTTGTGAGTGTTAGTTGGTCATTTTGCGTTCTGACGGTGAAAACAACCGAAATGTGTTTGTTAGGCTCATTGGGCTCTATAGACCATTTGGGAGTGTTAGTTGGTCATTTCGCGTTCTGACGGTGAAAACAACCGAAAAGTGTTTGTTAGGCTCAATGAGCTCTATAGACCATTTGGGAGTGTTAGTTGTTCATTTCTCGTTCTGACGGTGAAAACAGCCGAAAAGTGTTTGTTAGGCTCAATGGGCTCTATAGACCATTTGGGACTGTTAGTTGTTCATTTCGCGTTCTGAAGGTGAAAACACCCGGAAAATGTTTGTTAGGCTCAATGGGCTCTATAGACCATTTGGGAGTGTTAGTTGGTCATTTCGCGTTCTGACGGTGAAAACAACCGAAAAGTGTTTGTTAGGCTCAATGAGCTCTATAGACCATTTGGGAGTGTAAGTTGATCATTTCGCGTTCTGACGGTGAAAACAGCCGAAAGGTGTTTGTTAGGCTCAATGGGCTCTATAGACCATTTGGGACTGTTAGTTGTTCATTTCGCGTCCTGACCGTGAAAACACCCGAAATATGTTTGTTAGGCTCATTGGGCTCTATAGACCATTTGTGAGTGTTAGTTGGTCATTTCGCGTTCTGACGGTGAAAACAACCGAAATGTGTTTGTTAGGCTCATTGGGCTCTATAGACCATTTGGGAGTGTTAGTTGGTCATTTCGCGTTCTGACGGTGAAAACAACCGAAAAGTGTTTGTTAGGCTCAATGAGCTCTATAGACCATTTGGGAGTGTAAGTTGATCATTTCGCATTCTGACGGTGAAAACAGCCGAAAGGTGTTTGTTAGGCTCAATGGGCTCTATAGACCATTTGGGACTGTTAGTTGTTCATTTCGCGTCCTGACCGTGAAAACACCCGAAATATGTTTGTTAGGCTCATTGGGCTCTATAGACCATTTGTGAGTGTTAGTTGGTCATTTCGCGTTCTGACGGTGAAAACAACCGAAATGTGTTTGTTAGGCTCATTGGGCTCTATAGACCATTTGGGAGTGTTAGTTGGTCATTTCGCGTTCTGACGGTGAAAACAACCGAAAAGTGTTTGTTAGGCTCAATGAGCTCTATAGACCATTTGGGAGTGTAAGTTGATCATTTCGCATTCTGACGGTGAAAACAGCCGAAAGGTGTTTGTTAGGCTCAATGGGCTCTATAGACCATTTGGGACTGTTAGTTGTTCATTTCGCGTCCTGACGGTGAAAACACCCGAAATATGTTTGTTAGGCTCATTGGGCTCTATAGACCATTTGTGAGTGTTAGTTAGTCATTTCGCGTTCTGACGGTGAAAACAACCGAAAAGTGTTTGTTAGGCTCAATGGGCTCTATAGACCATTTAGGACTGCTAGTTGTTCATTTCGCGTCCTGACGGTGAAAACACCCGAAATGTGTTTGTTAGGCTCATTGGGCTCTATAGACCATTTAGGACTGTTAGTTGGTCATTTCGCGTTCTGACGGTGAAAACAACCGAAATGTGTTTGTTAGGCTCATTGGGCTCTATAGACCATTTGGGAGTGTTAGTTGGTCATTTCGCGTTCTGACGGTGAAAACAACCGAAAAGTGTTTGTTAGGCTCAATGAGCTCTATAGACCATTTGGGAGTGTAAGTTGATCATTTCGCATTCTGACGGTGAAAACAGCCGAAAGGTGTTTGTTAGGCTCAATGGGCTCTATAGACCATTTGGGACTGTTAGTTGTTCATTTCGCGTCCTGACGGTGAAAACACCCGAAATATGTTTGTTAGGCTCATTGGGCTCTATAGACCATTTGTGAGTGTTAGTTAGTCATTTCGCGTTCTGACGGTGAAAACAACCGAAAAGTGTTTGTTAGGCTCAATGGGCTCTATAGACCATTTAGGACTGCTAGTTGTTCATTTCGCGTCCTGACGGTGAAAACACCCGAAATGTGTTTGTTAGGCTCATTGGGCTCTATAGACCATTTAGGACTGTTAGTTGTTCATTTCGCGTCGTGACGGTGAAAACACCCGAAATGTGTTTGTTAGGCTCACTGGGCTCTATAGACCATTTGGGAGTGTTGGTAGTTCATTTCGCGTTCTGACGGTGAACACAACCGAAACGCGTTTGTTAGGCTCAATAGGCTCTATAGACCATTTGGGAGTGTTAGTTGGTCATTTCGCGTTCTGACGGTGAAAACAACCGAAAAGTGTTTGTTAGGCTCATTGGGCTCTATAGACCATTTGGGAGTGTTAGTTGGTCATTTTGCGTTCTGACGGTGAAAACACCCGAAATGTGTTTGTTAGGCTCATTGGGCTCTATAGACCATTTGGGAGTGTTGGTAGTTCATTTCGCGTTCTGACGGTGAAAACAACCGAAAAGTATTTGTTAGGCTCAATGGGCTCTGTAGACCATTTGGGAGTGTTAGTTGTTCATTTCTCGTTCTGACGGTGAAAACAACCGAAATGTGTTTGTTAGGCTCATTGGGCTCTATAGACCATTTGGGAGTGTTAGTTGTTCATTTCTCGTTCTGACGGTGAAAACAGCCGAAAAGTGTTTGTTAGGCTCAATGGGCTCTATAGACCATTTGGGACTGTTAGTTGTTCATTTCGCGTTCTGAAGGTGAAAACACCCGGAAAATGTTTGTTAGGCTCAATGGGCTCTATAGACCATTTGGGAGTGTTAGTTGGTCATTTCGCGTTCTGACGGTGAAAACAACCGAAAAGTGTTTGTTAGGCTCAATGAGCTCTATAGACCATTTGGGAGTGTAAGTTGATCATTTCGCGTTCTGACGGTGAAAACAGCCGAAAGGTGTTTGTTAGGCTCAATGGGCTCTATAGACCATTTGGGACTGTTAGTTGTTCATTTCGCGTCCTGACGGTGAAAACACCCGAAATATGTTTGTTAGGCTCATTGGGCTCTATAGACCATTTAGGACTGTTAGTTGTTCATTTCGCGTCCTGACGGTGAAAACACCCGAAATGTGTTTGTTAGGCTCACTGGGCTCTATAGACCATTTGGGAGTGTTGGTAGTTCATTTCGCGTTCTGACGGTGAACACAACCGAAACGTGTTTGTTAGGCTCATTGGGCTCTATAGACCATTTGGGAGTGTCAGTTGTTAATTTCGCGTTCTGACAGTGAAAACAACCGAAATATGTTTGTTAGGCTCATTGGGCTCTATAGACCATTTGGGAGTGTTAGTTGGTCATTTCGCGTTCTGACGGTGCAAACAACCGAAAAGTGTTTGTTAGGCTCAATGGGCTCTATAGACCATTTGGGACTGTTAGTAGTCATTTCGCGTTTTGACGGTGAAAACAACCAAAAAGTGTTTGTTAGGCTCAATGAGCTCTATAGACCATTTGGGAGTGTAAGTTGATCATTTCGCGTTCTGACGGTGAAAACAGCCGAAAGGTGTTTGTTAGGCTCAATGGGCTCTATAGACCATTTGGGACTGTTAGTTGGTCATTTCGCGTTCTGACGGTGAAAACAACCGAAATGTGTTTGTTAGGCTCATTGGGCTCTATAGACCATTTGGGAGTGTTAGTTGGTCATTTCGCGTTCTGACGGTGAAAACAACCGAAAAGTGTTTGTTAGGCTCAATGAGCTCTATAGACCATTTGGGAGTGTGAGTTGATCATTTCGCATTCTGACGGTGAAAACAGCCGAAAGGTGTTTGTTAGGCTCAATGGGCTCTATAGACCATTTAGGACTGTTAGTTGTTCATTTCGCGTCCTGACGGTGAAAACACCCGAAATGTGTTTGTTAGGCTCACTGGGCTCTATAGACCATTTGGGAGTGTTGGTAGTTCATTTCGCGTTCTGACGGTGAACACAACCGAAACGTGTTTGTTAGGCTCATTGGGCTCTATAGACCATTTGGGAGTGTCAGTTGTTAATTTCGCGTTCTGACAGTGAAAACAACCGAAATATGTTTGTTAGGCTCATTGGGCTCTATAGACCATTTGGGAGTGTTAGTTGGTCATTTCGCGTTCTGACGGTGCAAACAACCAAAAAGTGTTTGTTGGGCTCAATGAGCTCTATAGACCATTTGGGAGTGTAAGTTGATCATTTCGCGTTCTGACGGTGAAAACAGCCGAAAGGTGTTTGTTAGGCTCAATGGGCTCTATAGACCATTTGGGACTGTTAGTTGGTCATTTCGCGTTCTGACGGTGAAAACAACCGAAATGTGTTTGTTAGGCTCATTGGGCTCTATAGACCATTTGGGAGTGTTAGTTGGTCATTTCGCGTTCTGACCTTGAAAACAACCGAAAAGTGTTTGTTAGGCTCAATGAGCTCTATAGACCATTTGGGAGTGTAAGTTGATCATTTCGCATTCTGACGGTGAAAACAGCCGAAAGGTGTTTGTTAGGCTCAATGGGCTCTATAGACCATTTGGGACTGTTAGTTGTTCATTTCGCGTCCTGACGGTGAAAACACCCGAAATATGTTTGTTAGGCTCATTGGGCTCTATAGACCATTTGTGAGTGTTAGTTAGTCATTTCGCGTTCTGACGGTGAAAACAACCGAAAAGTGTTTGTTAGGCTCAATGGGCTCTATAGACCATTTAGGACTGCTAGTTGTTCATTTCGCGTCCTGACGGTGAAAACACCCGAAATGTGTTTGTTAGGCTCATTGGGCTCTATAGACCATTTGGGAGTGTTAGTTGGTCATTTCGCGTTCTGACTGTGAAAACACCCGAAATGTGTTTGTTAGGCTCATTGGGCTCTATAGACCATTTGGGAGTGTTGGTAGTTCATTTCGCGTTCTGACGGTGAAAACAACCGAAAAGTATTTGTTAGGCTCAATGGGCTCTGTAGACCATTTGGGAGTGTTAGTTGTTCATTTCTCGTTCTGACGGTGAAAACAACCGAAATGTGTTTGTTAGGCTCATTGGCCTCTATAGACCATTTGGCAGTGTTAGTTGTTCATTTCTCGTTCTGACGGTGAAAACAGCCGAAAAGTGTTTGTTAGGCTCAATGAGTTAGTCTTGCATACGCACTGTGGACCTCCGAACAATATAGGTCCACACGATGCGGGAAGAGGTTACGGTGTGTGGACTTGCACACGTCCACAATCCGTTTTTCAGTTTCCGAAAAATAGCGCTAGAGGAAAAACGGGTTAGGGTTATATATAGAAAAGATAGAAGGGACAGCTGAGAGGCCCATAATCCTAATTTGAGGGTAAATTTGTTTTGGGGAAGCGAGAAAAATGAGTATTTAGTCAAAGTTTGTTAACTACACGAATACAAAGGAATGTCCACAGTGCGTATGTAAGGTAAAGCTGCGTGGCTCTATAGACCATTTGGGAGTGTAAGTTGATCATTTCGCGTTCTGACGGTGAAAACAGCCGAAAGGTGTTTGTTAGGCTCAATGGGCTCTATAGACCATTTGGGACTGTTAGTTGTTCATTTCGCGTCCTGACCGTGAAAACACCCGAAATATGTTTGTTAGGCTCATTGGGCTCTATAGACCATTTGTGAGTGTTAGTTGGTCATTTCGCGTTCTGACGGTGAAAACACCCGAAATGTGTTTGTTAGGCTCATTTGGCTCTATAGACCATTTGGGAGTGTTGGTAGTTCATTTCGCGTTCTGACCGTGAAAACAACCGAAAAGTATTTGTTAGGCTCAATGGGCTCTGTAGACCATTTGGGAGTGTTAGTTGTTCATTTCTCGTTCTGACGGTGAAAACAACCGAAATGTGTTTGTTAGGCTCATTGGGCTCTATAGACCATTTGGGAGTGTTAGTTGTTCATTTCTCGTTCTGACGGTGAAAACAGCCGAAAAGTGTTTGTTAGGCTCAATGGCTCTATAGACCATTTGGGACTGTTAGTTGTTCATTTCGCGTTCTGAAGGTGAAAACACCCGGAAAATGTTTGTTAGGCTCAATGGGCTCTATAGACCATTTGGGAGTGTTAGTTGGTCATTTCGCGTTCTGACGGTGAAAACAACCGAAAAGTGTTTGTTAGGCTCAATGAGCTCTATAGACCATTTGGGAGTGTAAGTTGATCATTTCGCGTTCTGACGTTGAAAACAGCCGAAAGGTGTTTGTTAGGCTCAATGGGCTCTATAGACCATTTGGGACTGTTAGTTGTTCATTTCGCGTCCTGACTGTGAAAACACCCGAAATATGTTTGTTAGGCTCATTGGGCTCTATAGACCATTTGTGAGTGTTAGTTAGTCATTTCGCGTTCTGACGGTGAAAACAACCGAAAAGTGTTTGTTAGGCTCAATGGGCTATAGACCATTTAGGACTGTTAGTTGTTCATTTCGCGTCCTGACGGTGAAAACACCCGAAATATGTTTGTTAGGCTCAATGGGCTCTATAGACCATTTGGGACTGTTAGTTGTTCATTTCGCGTCCTGACGGTGAAAACACCCGAAATATGTTTGTTAGGCTCATTGGGCTCTATAGACCATTTAGGACTGTTAGTTGTTCATTTCGCGTCCTGACGGTGAAAACACCCGAAATGTGTTTGTTAGGCTCACTGGGCTCTATAGACCATTTGGGAGTGTTGGTAGTTCATTTCGCGTTCTGACGGTGAACACAACCGAAACGTGTTTGTTAGGCTCATTGGGCTCTATAGACCATTTGGGAGTGTTAGTTGTTAATTTCGCGTTCTGACAGTGAAAACAACCGAAATATGTTTGTTAGGCTCATTGGGCTCTATAGACCATTTGGGAGTGTTAGTTGGTCATTTCGCGTTCTGACGGTGCAAACAACCGAAAAGTGTTTGTTTGGCTCAATGGGCTCTATAGACCATTTGGGACTGTCAGTTGTTCATTTCGCGTTTTGACGGTGAAAACAACAAAAAAGTGTTTGTTAGGCTCAATGGGCTCTATAGACCATTTGGGAGTGTTAGTTGGTCATTTCGCGTTCTGACGGTGAAAACAACCGAAAAGTGTTTGTTAGGCTCATTGGCCTCTATAGACCATTTGGCAGTGTTAGTTGTTCATTTCTCGTTCTGACGGTGAAAACAGCCGAAAAGTGTTTGTTAGGCTCAATGAGTTAGTCTTGCATACGCACTGTGGACCTCCGAACAATATAGGTCCACACGATGCGGGAAGAGGTTACGGTGTGTGGACTTGCACACGTCCACAATCCGTTTTTCAGTTTCCGAAAAATAGCGCTAGAGGAAAAACGGGTTAGGGTTATATATAGAAAAGATAGAAGGGACAGCTGAGAGGCCCATAATCCTAATTTGAGGGTAAATTTGTTTTGGGGAAGCGAGAAAAATGAGTATTTAGTCAAAGTTTGTTAACTACACGAATACAAAGGAATGTCCACAGTGCGTATGTAAGGTAAAGCTGAGTGGCTCTATAGACCATTTGGGAGTGTAAGTTGATCATTTCGCGTTCTGACGGTGAAAACAGCCGAAAGGTGTTTGTTAGGCTCAATGGGCTCTATAGACCATTTGGGACTGTTAGTTGTTCATTTCGCGTCCTGACCGTGAAAACACCCGAAATATGTTTGTTAGGCTCATTGGGCTCTATAGACCATTTGTGAGTGTTAGTTGGTCATTTCGCGTTCTGACGGTGAAAACACCCGAAATGTGTTTGTTAGGCTCATTTGGCTCTATAGACCATTTGGGAGTGTTGGTAGTTCATTTCGCGTTCTGACCGTGAAAACAACCGAAAAGTATTTGTTAGGCTCAATGGGCTCTGTAGACCATTTGGGAGTGTTAGTTGTTCATTTCTCGTTCTGACGGTGAAAACAACCGAAATGTGTTTGTTAGGCTCATTGGGCTCTATAGACCATTTGGGAGTGTTAGTTGTTCATTTCTCGTTCTGACGGTGAAAACAGCCGAAAAGTGTTTGTTAGGCTCAATGGCTCTATAGACCATTTGGGACTGTTAGTTGTTCATTTCGCGTTCTGAAGGTGAAAACACCCGGAAAATGTTTGTTAGGCTCAATGGGCTCTATAGACCATTTGGGAGTGTTAGTTGGTCATTTCGCGTTCTGACGGTGAAAACAACCGAAAAGTGTTTGTTAGGCTCAATGAGCTCTATAGACCATTTGGGAGTGTAAGTTGATCATTTCGCGTTCTGACGTTGAAAACAGCCGAAAGGTGTTTGTTAGGCTCAATGGGCTCTATAGACCATTTGGGACTGTTAGTTGTTCATTTCGCGTCCTGACTGTGAAAACACCCGAAATATGTTTGTTAGGCTCATTGGGCTCTATAGACCATTTGTGAGTGTTAGTTAGTCATTTCGCGTTCTGACGGTGAAAACAACCGAAAAGTGTTTGTTAGGCTCAATGGGCTATAGACCATTTAGGACTGTTAGTTGTTCATTTCGCGTCCTGACGGTGAAAACACCCGAAATATGTTTGTTAGGCTCAATGGGCTCTATAGACCATTTGGGACTGTTAGTTGTTCATTTCGCGTCCTGACGGTGAAAACACCCGAAATATGTTTGTTAGGCTCATTGGGCTCTATAGACCATTTAGGACTGTTAGTTGTTCATTTCGCGTCCTGACGGTGAAAACACCCGAAATGTGTTTGTTAGGCTCACTGGGCTCTATAGACCATTTGGGAGTGTTGGTAGTTCATTTCGCGTTCTGACGGTGAACACAACCGAAACGTGTTTGTTAGGCTCATTGGGCTCTATAGACCATTTGGGAGTGCTAGTTGTTAATTTCGCGTTCTGACAGTGAAAACAACCGAAATATGTTTGTTAGGCTCATTGGGCTCTATAGACCATTTGGGAGTGTTAGTTGGTCATTTCGCGTTCTGACGGTGCAAACAACCGAAAAGTGTTTGTTAGGCTCAATGGGCTCTATAGACCATTTGGGACTGTCAGTTGTTCATTTCGCGTTTTGACGGTGAAAACAACAAAAAAGTGTTTGTTAGGCTCAATGGGCTCTATAGACCATTTGGGAGTGTTAGTTGGTCATTTCGCGTTCTGACGGTGAAAACAACCGAAAAGTGTTTGTTAGGCTCATTGGCCTCTATAGACCATTTGGCAGTGTTAGTTGTTCATTTCTCGTTCTGACGGTGAAAACAGCCGAAAAGTGTTTGTTAGGCTCAATGAGTTAGTCTTGCATACGCACTGTGGACCTCCGAACAATATAGGTCCACACGATGCGGGAAGAGGTTACGGTGTGTGGACTTGCACACGTCCACAATCCGTTTTTCAGTTTCCGAAAAATAGCGCTAGAGGAAAAACGGGTTAGGGTTATATATAGAAAAGATAGAAGGGACAGCTGAGAGGCCCATAATCCTAATTTGAGGGTAAATTTGTTTTGGGGAAGCGAGAAAAATGAGTATTTAGTCAAAGTTTGTTAACTACACGAATACAAAGGAATGTCCACAGTGCGTATGTAAGGTAAAGCTGCGTGGCTCTATAGACCATTTGGGAGTGTAAGTTGATCATTTCGCGTTCTGACGGTGAAAACAGCCGAAAGGTGTTTGTTAGGCTCAATGGGCTCTATAGACCATTTGGGACTGTTAGTTGTTCATTTCGCGTCCTGACCGTGAAAACACCCGAAATATGTTTGTTAGGCTCATTGGGCTCTATAGACCATTTGTGAGTGTTAGTTGGTCATTTCGCGTTCTGACGGTGAAAACACCCGAAATGTGTTTGTTAGGCTCATTTGGCTCTATAGACCATTTGGGAGTGTTGGTAGTTCATTTCGCGTTCTGACCGTGAAAACAACCGAAAAGTATTTGTTAGGCTCAATGGGCTCTGTAGACCATTTGGGAGTGTTAGTTGTTCATTTCTCGTTCTGACGGTGAAAACAACCGAAATGTGTTTGTTAGGCTCATTGGGCTCTATAGACCATTTGGGAGTGTTAGTTGTTCATTTCTCGTTCTGACGGTGAAAACAGCCGAAAAGTGTTTGTTAGGCTCAATGGCTCTATAGACCATTTGGGACTGTTAGTTGTTCATTTCGCGTTCTGAAGGTGAAAACACCCGGAAAATGTTTGTTAGGCTCAATGGGCTCTATAGACCATTTGGGAGTGTTAGTTGGTCATTTCGCGTTCTGACGGTGAAAACAACCGAAAAGTGTTTGTTAGGCTCAATGAGATCTATAGACCATTTGGGAGTGTAAGTTGATCATTTCGCGTTCTGACGTTGAAAACAGCCGAAAGGTGTTTGTTAGGCTCAATGGGCTCTATAGACCATTTGGGACTGTTAGTTGTTCATTTCGCGTCCTGACTGTGAAAACACCCGAAATATGTTTGTTAGGCTCATTGGGCTCTATAGACCATTTGTGAGTGTTAGTTAGTCATTTCGCGTTCTGACGGTGAAAACAACCGAAAAGTGTTTGTTAGGCTCAATGGGCTATAGACCATTTAGGACTGTTAGTTGTTCATTTCGCGTCCTGACGGTGAAAACACCCGAAATATATTTGTTAGGCTCAATGGGCTCTATAGACCATTTGGGACTGTTAGTTGTTCATTTCGCGTCCTGACGGTGAAAACACCCGAAATATGTTTGTTAGGCTCATTGGGCTCTATAGACCATTTAGGACTGTTAGTTGTTCATTTCGCGTCCTGACGGTGAAAACACCCGAAATGTGTTTGTTAGGCTCACTGGGCTCTATAGACCATTTGGGAGTGTTGGTAGTTCATTTCGCGTTCTGACGGTGAACACAACCGAAACGTGTTTGTTAGGCTCATTGGGCTCTATAGACCATTTGGGAGTGTTAGTTGTTAATTTCGCGTTCTGACAGTGAAAACAACCGAAATATGTTTGTTAGGCTCATTGGGCTCTATAGACCATTTGGGAGTGTTAGTTGGTCATTTCGCGTTCTGACGGTGCAAACAACCGAAAAGTGTTTGTTAGGCTCAATGGGCTCTATAGACCATTTGGGACTGTCAGTTGTTCATTTCGCGTTTTGACGGTGAAAACAACAAAAAAGTGTTTGTTAGGCTCAATGGGCTCTATAGACCATTTGGGAGTGTTAGTTGGTCATTTCGCGTTCTGACGGTGAAAACAACCGAAAAGTGTTTGTTAGGCTCATTGGGCTCTATAGACCATTTGGGAGTGTTAGTTGGTCATTTCGCGTTCTGACGGTGAAAACACCCGAAATGTGTTTGTTAGGCTCATTGGGCTCTATAGACCATTTGGGAGTGTTGGTAGTTCATTTCGCGTTCTGACGGTGAAAACAACCGAAAAGTATTTGTTAGGCTCAATGGGCTCTGTAGACCATTTGGGAGTGTTAGTTGTTCATTTCTCGTTCTGACGGTGAAAACAACCGAAATGTGTTTGTTAGGCTCATTGGGCTCTTGGGAGTGTTAGTTGTTCATTTCTCGTTCTGACGGTGAAAACAGCCGAAAAGTGTTTGTTAGGCTCAATGGGCTCTATAGACCATTTGGGACTGTTAGTTGTTCATTTCGCGTTCTGAAGGTGAAAACACCCGGAAAATGTTTGTTAGGCTCAATGGGCTCTATAGACCATTTTGGAGTGTTAGTTGGTCATTTCGCGTTCTGACGGTGAAAACAACCGAAAAGTGTTTGTTAGGCTCAATGAGCTCTATAGACCATTTGGGAGTGTAAGTTGATCATTTCGCGTTCTGACGGTGAAAACAGCCGAAAGGTGTTTGTTAGGCTCAATGGGCTCTATAGACCATTTGGGACTGTTAGTTGTTCATTTCGCGTCCTGACCGTGAAAACACCCGAAATATGTTTGTTAGGCTCATTGGGCTCTATAGACCATTTGTGAGTGTTAGTTGGTCATTTCGCGTTCTGACGGTGAAAACAACCGAAATGTGTTTGTTAGGCTCATTGGGCTCTATAGACCATTTGGGAGTGTTAGTTGGTCATTTCGCGTTCTGACGGTGAAAACAACCGAAAAGTGTTTGTTAGGCTCAATGAGCTCTATAGACCATTTGGGAGTGTTAGTTGTTCATTTCTCGTTCTGACGGTGAAAACAGCCGAAAAGTGTTTGTTAGGCTGAATGGGCTCTATAGACCATTTGGGACTGTTAGTTGTTCATTTCGCGTTCTGAAGGTGAAAACACCCGGAAAATGTTTGTTAGGCTCAATGGGCTCTATAGACCATTTGGGAGTGTTAGTTGGTCATTTCGCGTTCTGACGGTGAAAACAACCGAAAAGTGTTTGTTAGGCTCAATGAGCTCTATAGACCATTTGGGAGTGTAAGTTGATCATTTCGCGTTCTGACGGTGAAAACAGCCGAAAGGTGTTTGTTAGGCTCAATGGGCTCTATAGACCATTTGGGACTGTTAGTTGTTCATTTCGCGTCCTGACCGTGAAAACACCCGAAATATGTTTGTTAGGCTCATTGGGCTCTATAGACCATTTGTGAGTGTTAGTTGGTCATTTCGCGTTCTGACGGTGAAAACAACCGAAATGTGTTTGTTAGGCTCATTGGGCTCTATAGACCATTTGGGAGTGTTAGTTGGTCATTTCGCGTTCTGACGGTGAAAACAACCGAAAAGTGTTTGTTAGGCTCAATGAGCTCAATAGACCATTTGGGAGTGTAAGTTGATCATTTCGCATTCTGACGGTGAAAACAGCCGAAAGGTGTTTGTTAGGCTCAATGGGCTCTATAGACCATTTGTGAGTGTTAGTTAGTCATTTCGCGTTCTGACGGTGAAAACAACCGAAAAGTGTTTGTTAGGCTCAATGGGCTCTATAGACCATTTAGGACTGCTAGTTGTTCATTTCGCGTCCTGACGGTGAAAACACCCGAAATGTGTTTGTTAGGCTCATTGGGCTCTATAGACCATTTAGGACTGTTAGTTGTTCATTTCGCGTCCTGACGGTGAAAACACCCGAAATGTGTTTGTTAGGCTCACTGGGCTCTATAGACCATTTGGGAGTGTTGGTAGTTCATTTCGCGTTCTGACGGTAAACACAACCGAAACGTGTTTGTTAGGCTCAATGGGCTCTATAGACCATTTGGGAGTGTTAGTTGGTCATTTCGCGTTCTGACGGTGAAAACAACCGAAAAGTGTTTGTTAGGCTCATTGGGCTCTATAGACCATTTGGGAGTGTTAGTTGGTCATTTCGCGTTCTGACGGTGAAAACACCCGAAATGTGTTTGTTAGGCTCATTGGGCTCTATAGACCATTTGGGAGTGTTGGTAGTTCATTTCGCGTTCTGACGGTGAAAACAACCGAAAAGTATTTGTTAGGCTCAATGGGCTCTGTAGACCATTTGGGAGTGTTAGTTGTTCATTTCTCGTTCTGACGGTGAAAACAACCGAAATGTGTTTGTTAGGCTCATTGGGCTCTATAGACCATTTGGGAGTGTTAGTTGTTCATTTCTCGTTCTGACGGTGAAAACAGCCGAAAAGTGTTTGTTAGGCTCAATGGGCTCTATAGACCATTTGGGACTGTTAGTTGTTCATTTCGCGTTCTGAAGGTGAAAACACCCGGAAAATGTTTGTTAGGCTCAATGGGCTCTATAGACCATTTGGGAGTGTTAGTTGGTCATTTCGCGTTCTGACGGTGAAAACAACCGAAAAGTGTTTGTTAGGCTCAATGAGCTCTATAGACCATTTGGGAGTGTAAGTTGATCATTTCGCGTTCTGACGGTGAAAACAGCCGAAAGGTGTTTGTTAGGCTCAATGGGCTCTATAGACCATTTGGGACTGTTAGTTGTTCATTTCGCGTCCTGACGGTGAAAACACCCGAAATATGTTTGTTAGGCTCATTGGGCTCTATAGACCATTTAGGACTGTTAGTTGTTCATTTCGCGTCCTGACGGTGAAAACACCCGAAATGTGTTTGTTAGGCTCACTGGGCTCTATAGACCATTTGGGAGTGTTGGTAGTTCATTTCGCGTTCTGACGGTGAACACAACCGAAACGTGTTTGTTAGGCTCATTGGGCTCTATAGACCATTTGGGAGTGTCAGTTGTTAATTTCGCGTTCTGACAGTGAAAACAACCGAAATATGTTTGTTAGGCTCATTGGGCTCTATAGACCATTTGGGAGTGTTAGTTAGTCATTTCGCGTTCTGACGGTGCAAACAACCGAAAAGTGTTTGTTAGGCTCAATGGGCTCTATAGACCATTTGGGACTGTTAGTAGTCATTTCGCGTTTTGACGGTGAACACAACCAAAAAGTGTTTGTTAGGCTCAATGAGCTCTATAGACCATTTGGGAGTGTAAGTTGATCATTTCGCGTTCTGACGGTGAAAACAGCCGAAAGGTGTTTGTTAGGCTCAATGGGCTCTATAGACCATTTGGGAGTGTTAGTTGGTCATTTCGCGTTCTGACGGTGCAAACAACCAAAAAGTGTTTGTTGGGCTCAATGAGCTCTATAGACCATTTGGGAGTGTAAGTTGATCATTTCGCGTTCTGACGGTGAAAACAGCCGAAAGGTGTTTGTTAGGCTCAATGGGCTCTATAGACCATTTGGGACTGTTAGTTGGTCATTTCGCGTTCTGACGGTGAAAACAACCGAAATGTGTTTGTTAGGCTCATTGGGCTCTATAGACCATTTGGGAGTGTTAGTTGGTCATTTCGCGTTCTGACGGTGAAAACAACCGAAAAGTGTTTGTTAGGCTCAATGAGCTCTATAGACCATTTGGGAGTGTAAGTTGATCATTTCGCATTCTGACGGTGAAAACAGCCGAAAGGTGTTTGTTAGGCTCAATGGGCTCTATAGACCATTTGGGACTGTTAGTTGTTCATTTCGCGTCCTGACGGTGAAAACACCCGAAATATGTTTGTTAGGCTCATTGGGCTCTATAGACCATTTGTGAGTGTTAGTTAGTCATTTCGCGTTCTGACGGTGAAAACAACCGAAAAGTGTTTGTTAGGCTCAATGGGCTCTATAGACCATTTAGGACTGCTAGTTGTTCATTTCGCGTCCTGACGGTGAAAACACCCGAAATGTGTTTGTTAGGCTCATTGGGCTCTATAGACCATTTGGGAGTGTTAGTTGGTCATTTCGCGTTCTGACTGTGAAAACACCCGAAATGTGTTTGTTAGGCTCATTGGGCTCTATAGACCATTTGGGAGTGTTGGTAGTTCATTTCGCGTTCTGACGGTGAAAACAACCGAAAAGTATTTGTTAGGCTCAATGGGCTCTGTAGACCATTTGGGAGTGTTAGTTGTTCATTTCTCGTTCTGACGGTGAAAACAACCGAAATGTGTTTGTTAGGCTCATTGGCCTCTATAGACCATTTGGCAGTGTTAGTTGTTCATTTCTCGTTCTGACGGTGAAAACAGCCGAAAAGTGTTTGTTAGGCTCAATGAGTTAGTCTTGCATACGCACTGTGGACCTCCGAACAATATAGGTCCACACGATGCGGGAAGAGGTTACGGTGTGTGGATTTGCACACGTCCACAATCCGTTTTTCAGTTTCCGAAAAAGAGCGCTAGAGGAAAAACGGGTTAGGGTTATATATAGAAAAGATAGAAGGGACAGCTGAGAGGCCCATAATCCTAATTTGAGGGTAAATTTGTTTTGGGGAAGCGAGAAAAATGAGTATTTAGTCAAAGTTTGTTAACTACACGAATACAAAGGAATGTCCACAGTGCGTATGTAAGGTAAAGCTGCGTGGCTCTATAGACCATTTGGGAGTGTAAGTTGATCATTTCGCGTTCTGACGGTGAAAACAGCCGAAAGGTGTTTGTTAGGCTCAATGGGCTCTATAGACCATTTGGGACTGTTTAGTTGTTCATTTCGCGTCCTGACCATGAAAACACCCGAAATATGTTTGTTAGGCTCATTGGGCTCTATAGACCATTTGTGAGTGTTAGTTGGTCATTTCGCGTTCTGACGGTGAAAACACCCGAAATGTGTTTGTTAGGCTCATTTGGCTCTATAGACCATTTGGGAGTGTTGGTAGTTCATTTCGCGTTCTGACCGTGAAAACAACCGAAAAGTATTTGTTAGGCTCAATGGGCTCTGTAGACCATTTGGGAGTGTTAGTTGTTCATTTCTCGTTCTGACGGTGAAAACAACCGAAATGTGTTTGTTAGGCTCATTGG
Organism: Crossaster papposus; assembly: GCA_037893245.1. Classification (NCBI taxonomy): domain Eukaryota; kingdom Metazoa; phylum Echinodermata; class Asteroidea; order Velatida; family Solasteridae; genus Crossaster; species Crossaster papposus. The sequence goes on from JBAIAA010000730.1 coordinate 857,716, forward strand.
GCTCTATAGACCATTTGGGAGTGTTAGTTGTTCATTTCTCGTTCTGACGGTGAAAACAGCCGAAAAGTGTTTGTTAGGCTCAATGGCTCTATAGACCATTTGGGACTGTTAGTTGTTCATTTCGCGTTCTGAAGGTGAAAACACCCGGAAAATGTTTGTTAGGCTCAATGGGCTCTATAGACCATTTGGGAGTGTTAGTTGGTCATTTCGCGTTCTGACGGTGAAAACAACCGAAAAGTGTTTGTTAGGCTCAATGAGCTCTATAGACCATTTGGGAGTGTAAGTTGATCATTTCGCGTTCTGACGGTGAAAACACCCGAAAGGTGTTTGTTAGGCTCATTGGGCTCTATAGACCATTTGGGAGTGTTGGTTGTTCATTTCGCGTCCTGACGGTGAAAACAACCGAAAAGTATTTGTTAGGCTCAATGGGCTCTGTAGACCATTTGGGAGTGTTAGTTGTTCATTTCTCGTTCTGACGGTGAAAACAACCGAAATGTGTTTGTTAGGCTCATTGGGCTCTATAGACCATTTGGGAGTGTTAGTTGTTCATTTCTCGTTCTGACGGTGAAAACAGCCGAAAGGTGTTTGTTAGGCTCAATGGCTCTATAGACCATTTGGGAGTGTAAGTTGATCATTTCGCGTTCTGACGGTGAAAACAGCCGAAAGGTGTTTGTTAGGCTCAATGGGCTCTATAGACCATTTGGGACTGTTAGTTGTTCATTTCGCGTCCTGACCGTGAAAACACCCGAAATATGTTTGTTAGGCTCATTGGGCTCTATAGACCATTTGTGAGTGTTAGTTGGTCATTTCGCGTTCTGACGGTGAAAACACCCGAAATGTGTTTGTTAGGCTCATTGGGCTCTATAGACCATTTGGGAGTGTTGGTAGTTCATTTCGCGTTCTGACCGTGAAAACAACCGAAAAGTATTTGTTAGGCTCAATGGGCTCTGTAGACCATTTGGGAGTGTTAGTTGTTCATTTCTCGTTCTGACGGTGAAAACAACCGAAATGTGTTTGTTAGGCTCATTGGGCTCTATAGACCATTTGGGAGTGTTAGTTGTTCATTTCTCGTTCTGACGGTGAAAACAGCCGAACAGTGTTTGTTAGGCTCAATGGCTCTATAGACCATTTGGGACTGTTAGTTGTTCATTTCGCGTTCTGAAGGTGAAAACACCCGGAAAATGTTTGTTAGGCTCAATGGGCTCTATAGACCATTTGGGAGTGTTAGTTGGTCATTTCGCGTTCTGACGGTGAAAACAACCGAAAAGTGTTTGTTAGGCTCAATGAGCTCTATAGACCATTTGGGAGTGTAAGTTGATCATTTCGCGTTCTGACGGTGAAAACAGCCGAAAGGTGTTTGTTAGGCTCAATGGGCTATATAGACTATTTGGGACTGTTAGTTGTTCATTTCGCGTCCTGACGGTGAAAACACCCGAAATATGTTTGTTAGGCTCATTGGGCTCTATAGACCATTTAGGACTGTTAGTTGTTCATTTCGCGTCCTGACAGTGAAAACACCCGAAATGTGTTTGTTAGGCTCACTGGGCTCTATAGACCATTTGGGAGTGTTGGTAGTTCATTTCGCGTTCTGACGGTGAACACAACCGAAACGTGTTTGTTAGGCTCATTGGGCTCTATAGACCATTTGGGAGTGTCAGTTGTTAATTTCGCGTTCTGACAGTGAAAACAACCGAAATATGTTTGTTAGGCTCATTGGGCTCTATAGACCATTTGGGAGTGTTAGTTGGTCATTTCGCGTTCTGACGGTGCAAACAACCGAAAAGTGTTTGTTAGGCTCAATGAGCTCTATAGACCATTTGGGAGTGTAAGTTGATCATTTCGCGTTCTGACGGTGAAAACAGCCGAAAGGTGTTTGTTAGGCTCAATGGGCTCTATATACCATTTGGGACTGTTAGTTGTTCATTTCGCGTCCTGACCGTGAAAACACCCGAAATATGTTTGTTAGGCTCATTGGGCTCTATAGACCATTTGTGAGTGTTAGTTGGTCATTTCGCGTTCTGACGGTGAAAACAACCGAAATGTGTTTGTTATAGGCTCATTGGGCTCTATAGACCATTTGGGAGTGTTAGTTGGTCATTTCGCGTTCTGACGGTGAAAACAACCGAAAAGTGTTTGTTAGGCTCAATGAGCTCTATAGACCATTCGGGAGTGTAAGTTGATCATTTTGCATTCTGACGGTGAAAACAGCCGAAAGGTGTTTGTTAGGCTCAATGGGCTCTATAGACCATTTGGGAGTGTTAGTTGGTCATTTCGCGTTCTGACGGTGAAAACAACCGAAAAGTGTTTGTTAGGCTCAATGAGCTCTATAGACCATTTGGGAGTGTAAGTTGATCATTTCGCGTTCTGACGGTGAAAACAGCCGAAAGGTGTTTGTTAGGCTCAATGGGCTATATAGACTATTTGGGACTGTTAGTTGTTCATTTCGCGTCCTGACGGTGAAAACACCCGAAATATGTTTGTTAGGCTCATTGGGCTCTATAGACCATTTAGGACTGTTAGTTGTTCATTTCGCGTCCTGACAGTGAAAACACCCGAAATGTGTTTGTTAGGCTCACTGGGCTCTATAGACCATTTGGGAGTGTTGGTAGTTCATTTCGCGTTCTGACGGTGAACACAACCGAAACGTGTTTGTTAGGCTCATTGGGCTCTATAGACCATTTGGGAGTGTCAGTTGTTAATTTCGCGTTCTGACAGTGAAAACAACCGAAATATGTTTGTTAGGCTCATTGGGCTCTATAGACCATTTGGGAGTGTTAGTTGGTCATTTCGCGTTCTGACGGTGCAAACAACCGAAAAGTGTTTGTTAGGCTCAATGGGCTCTATAGACCATTTGGGACTGTTAGTTGTTCATTTCGCGTTTTGACGGTGAAAACAACCAAAAAGTGTTTGTTAGGCTCAATGAGCTCTATAGACCATTTGGGAGTGTAAGTTGATCATTTCGCGTTCTGACGGTGAAAACAGCCGAAAGGTGTTTGTTAGGCTCAATGGGCTCTATATACCATTTGGGACTGTTAGTTGTTCATTTCGCGTCCTGACCGTGAAAACACCCGAAATATGTTTGTTAGGCTCATTGGGCTCTATAGACCATTTGTGAGTGTTAGTTGGTCATTTCGCGTTCTGACGGTGAAAACAACCGAAATGTGTTTGTTATAGGCTCATTGGGCTCTATAGACCATTTGGGAGTGTTAGTTGGTCATTTCGCGTTCTGACGGTGAAAACAACCGAAAAGTGTTTGTTAGGCTCAATGAGCTCTATAGACCATTCGGGAGTGTAAGTTGATCATTTTGCATTCTGACGGTGAAAACAGCCGAAAGGTGTTTGTTAGGCTCAATGGGCTCTATAGACCATTTGGGACTGTTAGTTGTTCATTTCGCGTCCTGACGGTGAAAACACCCGAAATATGTTTGTTAGGCTCATTGGGCTCTATAGACCATTTGTGAGTGTTAGTTAGTCATTTCGCGTTCTGACGGTGAAAACAACCGAAAAGTGTTTGTTAGGCTCAATGGGCTCTATAGACCATTTAGGACTGCTAGTTGTTCATTTCGCGTCCTGACGGTGAAAACACCCGAAATGTGTTTGTTAGGCTCATTGGGCTCTATAGACCATTTGGGAGTGTTAGTTGGTCATTTCGCGTTCTGACTGTGAAAACACCCGAAATGTGTTTGTTAGGCTCATTGGGCTCTATAGACCATTTGGGAGTGTTGGTAGTTCATTTCGCGTTCTGACGGTGAAAACAACCGAAAAGTATTTGTTAGGCTCAATGGGCTCTGTAGACCATTTGGGAGTGTTGGTTGTTCATTTCTCGTTCTGACGGTGAAAACAACCGAAATGTGTTTGTTAGGCTCATTGGGCTCTATAGACCATTTGGGAGTGTTAGTTGTTCATTTCTCGTTCTGACGGTGAAAACAGCCGAAAAGTGTTTGTTAGGCTCAATGGCTCTATAGACCATTTGGGAGTGTAAGTTGATCATTTCGCGTTCTGACGGTGAAAACAGCCGAAAGGTGTTTGTTAGGCTCAATGGGCTCTATAGACCATTTGGGACTGTTAGTTGTTCATTTCGCGTCCTGACCGTGAAAACACCCGAAATATGTTTGTTAGGCTCATTGGGCTCTATAGACCATTTGTGAGTGTTAGTTGGTCATTTCGCGTTCTGACGGTGAAAACAACCAAAATGTGTTTGTTAGGCTCATTGGGCTCTATAGACCATTTGGGAGTGTTAGTTGGTCATTTCGCGTTCTGACGGTGAAAACAACCGAAAAGTTTTTGTTAGGCTCAATGAGCTCTATAGACCATTTGGGAGTGTAAGTTGATCATTTCGCATTCTGACGGTGAAAACAGCCGAAAGGTGTTTGTTAGGCTCAATGGGCTCTATAGACCATTTGGGACTGTTAGTTGTTCATTTCGCGTCCTGACGGTGAACACAACCGAAACGTGTTTGTTAGGCTCATTGGGCTCTATAGACCATTTCGGAGTGTCAGTTGTTAATTTCGCGTTCTGACAGTGAAAACAACCGAAATATGTTTGTTAGGCTCATTGGGCTCTATAGACCATTTGGGAGTGTTAGTTGGTCATTTCGCGTTCTGACGGTGCAAACAACCGAAAAGTGTTTGTTAGGCTCAATGGGCTCTATAGACCATTTGGGAGTGTAAGTTGATCATTTCGCATTCTGACGGTGAAAACAGCCGAAAGGTGTTTGTTAGGCTCAATGGGCTCTATAGACCATTTGGGACTGTTAGTTGTTCATTTCGCGTCCTGACGGTGAAAACACCCGAAATATGTTTGTTAGGCTCATTGGGCTCTATAGACCATTTGTGAGTGTTAGTTAGTCATTTCGCGTTCTGACGGTGAAAACAACCGAAAAGTGTTTGTTAGGCTCAATGGGCTCTATAGACCATTTAGGACTGCTAGTTGTTCATTTCGCGTCCTGACGGTGAAAACACCCGAAATGTGTTTGTTAGGCTCATTGGGCTCTATAGACCATTTGGGAGTGTTGGTAGTTCATTTCGCGTTCTGACGGTGAAAACAACCGAAAAGTATTTGTTAGGCTCAATGGGCTCTGTAGACCATTTGGGAGTGTTAGTGGTTAATTTCGCGTTCTGACAGTGAAAACAACCGAAATATGTTTGTTAGGCTCATTGGGCTCTATAGACCATTTGGGAGTGTTAGTTGGTCATTTCGCGTTCTGACGGTGCAAACAACCAAAAAGTGTTTGTTGGGCTCAATGAGCTCTATAGACCATTTGGGAGTGTAAGTTGATCATTTCGCGTTCTGACGGTGAAAACAGCCGAAAGGTGTTTGTTAGGCTCAATGGGCTCTATAGACCATTTGGGACTGTTAGTTGGTCATTTCGCGTTCTGACGGTGAAAACAACCGAAATGTGTTTGTTAGGCTCATTGGGCTCTATAGACCATTTGGGAGTGTTAGTTGGTCATTTCGCGTTCTGACGGTGAAAACAACCGAAAAGTGTTTGTTAGGCTCAATGAGCTCTATAGACCATTTGGGAGTGTAAGTTGATCATTTCGCATTCTGACGGTGAAAACAGCCGAAAGGTGTTTGTTAGGCTCAATGGGCTCTATAGACCATTTGGGACTGTTAGTTGTTCATTTCGCGTCCTGACGGTGAAAACACCCGAAATATGTTTGTTAGGCTCATTGGGCTCTATAGACCATTTGTGAGTGTTAGTTAGTCATTTCGCGTTCTGACGGTGAAAACAACCGAAAAGTGTTTGTTAGGCTCAATGGGCTCTATAGACCATTTAGGACTGCTAGTTGTTCATTTCGCGTCCTGACGGTGAAAACACCCGAAATGTGTTTGTTAGGCTCATTGGGCTCTATAGACCATTTGGGAGTGTTAGTTGGTCATTTCGCGTTCTGACTGTGAAAACACCCGAAATGTGTTTGTTAGGCTCATTGGGCTCTATAGACCATTTGGGAGTGTTGGTAGTTCATTTCGCGTTCTGACGGTGAAAACAACCGAAAAGTATTTGTTAGGCTCAATGGGCTCTGTAGACCATTTGGGAGTGTTAGTTGTTCATTTCTCGTTCTGACGGTGAAAACAACCGAAATGTGTTTGTTAGGCTCATTGGCCTCTATAGACCATTTGGCAGTGTTAGTTGTTCATTTCTCGTTCTGACGGTGAAAACAGCCGAAAAGTGTTTGTTAGGCTCAATGAGTTAGTCTTGCATACGCACTGTGGACCTCCGAACAATATAGGTCCACACGATGCGGGAAGAGGTTACGGTGTGTGGATTTGCACACGTCCACAATCCGTTTTTCAGTTTCCGAAAAAGAGCGCTAGAGGAAAAACGGGTTAGGGTTATATATAGAAAAGATAGAAGGGACAGCTGAGAGGCCCATAATCCTAATTTGAGGGTAAATTTGTTTTGGGGAAGCGAGAAAAATGAGTATTTAGTCAAAGTTTGTTAACTACACGAATACAAAGGAATGTCCACAGTGCGTATGTAAGGTAAAGCTGCGTGGCTCTATAGACCATTTGGGAGTGTAAGTTGATCATTTCGCGTTCTGACGGTGAAAACAGCCGAAAGGTGTTTGTTAGGCTCAATGGGCTCTATAGACCATTTGGGACTGTTAGTTGTTCATTTCGCGTCCTGACCATGAAAACACCCGAAATATGTTTGTTAGGCTCATTGGGCTCTATAGACCATTTGTGAGTGTTAGTTGGTCATTTCGCGTTCTGACGGTGAAAACACCCGAAATGTGTTTGTTAGGCTCATTTGGCTCTATAGACCATTTGGGAGTGTTGGTAGTTCATTTCGCGTTCTGACCGTGAAAACAACCGAAAAGTATTTGTTAGGCTCAATGGGCTCTGTAGACCATTTGGGAGTGTTAGTTGTTCATTTCTCGTTCTGACGGTGAAAACAACCGAAATGTGTTTGTTAGGCTCATTGGGCTCTATAGACCATTTGGGAGTGTTAGTTGTTCATTTCTCGTTCTGACGGTGAAAACAGCCGAAAAGTGTTTGTTAGGCTCAATGGCTCTATAGACCATTTGGGACTGTTAGTTGTTCATTTCGCGTTCTGAAGGTGAAAACACCCGGAAAATGTTTGTTAGGCTCAATGGGCTCTATAGACCATTTGGGAGTGTTAGTTGGTCATTTCGCGTTCTGACGGTGAAAACAACCGAAAAGTGTTTGTTAGGCTCAATGAGCTCTATAGACCATTTGGGAGTGTAAGTTGATCATTTCGCGTTCTGACGGTGAAAACACCCGAAAGGTGTTTGTTAGGCTCATTGGGCTCTATAGACCATTTGGGAGTGTTGGTTGTTCATTTCGCGTCCTGACGGTGAAAACAACCGAAAAGTATTTGTTAGGCTCAATGGGCTCTGTAGACCATTTGGGAGTGTTAGTTGTTCATTTCTCGTTCTGACGGTGAAAACAACCGAAATGTGTTTGTTAGGCTCATTGGGCTCTATATACCATTTGGGAGTGTTAGTTGTTCATTTCTCGTTCTGACGGTGAAAACAGCCGAAAGGTGTTTGTTAGGCTCAATGGCTCTATAGACCATTTGGGAGTGTAAGTTGATCATTTCGCGTTCTGACGGTGAAAACAGCCGAAAGGTGTTTGTTAGGCTCAATGGGCTCTATAGACCATTTGGGACTGTTAGTTGTTCATTTCGCGTCCTGACCGTGAAAACACCCGAAATATGTTTGTTAGGCTCATTGGGCTCTATAGACCATTTGTGAGTGTTAGTTGGTCATTTCGCGTTCTGACGGTGAAAACACCCGAAATGTGTTTGTTAGGCTCATTGGGCTCTATAGACCATTTGGGAGTGTTGGTAGTTCATTTCGCGTTCTGACCGTGAAAACAACCGAAAAGTATTTGTTAGGCTCAATGGGCTCTGTAGACCATTTGGGAGTGTTAGTTGTTCATTTCTCGTTCTGACGGTGAAAACAACCGAAATGTGTTTGTTAGGCTCATTGGGCTCTATAGACCATTTGGGAGTGTTAGTTGTTCATTTCTCGTTCTGACGGTGAAAACAGCCGAACAGTGTTTGTTAGGCTCAATGGCTCTATAGACCATTTGGGACTGTTAGTTGTTCATTTCGCGTTCTGAAGGTGAAAACACCCGGAAAATGTTTGTTAGGCTCAATGGGCTCTATAGACCATTTGGGAGTGTTAGTTGGTCATTTCGCGTTCTGACGGTGAAAACAACCGAAAAGTGTTTGTTAGGCTCAATGAGCTCTATAGACCATTTGGGAGTGTAAGTTGATCATTTCGCGTTCTGACGGTGAAAACAGCCGAAAGGTGTTTGTTAGGCTCAATGGGCTATATAGACTATTTGGGACTGTTAGTTGTTCATTTCGCGTCCTGACGGTGAAAACACCCGAAATATGTTTGTTAGGCTCATTGGGCTCTATAGACCATTTAGGACTGTTAGTTGTTCATTTCGCGTCCTGACAGTGAAAACACCCGAAATGTGTTTGTTAGGCTCACTGGGCTCTATAGACCATTTGGGAGTGTTGGTAGTTCATTTCGCGTTCTGACGGTGAACACAACCGAAACGTGTTTGTTAGGCTCATTGGGCTCTATAGACCATTTGGGAGTGTCAGTTGTTAATTTCGCGTTCTGACAGTGAAAACAACCGAAATATGTTTGTTAGGCTCATTGGGCTCTATAGACCATTTGGGAGTGTTAGTTGGTCATTTCGCGTTCTGACGGTGCAAACAACCGAAAAGTGTTTGTTAGGCTCAATGGGCTCTATAGACCATTTGGGACTGTTAGTTGTTCATTTCGCGTTTTGACGGTGAAAACAACCAAAAAGTGTTTGTTAGGCTCAATGAGCTCTATAGACCATTTGGGAGTGTAAGTTGATCATTTCGCGTTCTGACGGTGAAAACAGCCGAAAGGTGTTTGTTAGGCTCAATGGGCTCTATATACCATTTGGGACTGTTAGTTGTTCATTTCGCGTCCTGACCGTGAAAACACCCGAAATATGTTTGTTAGGCTCATTGGGCTCTATAGACCATTTGTGAGTGTTAGTTGGTCATTTCGCGTTCTGACGGTGAAAACAACCGAAATGTGTTTGTTATAGGCTCATTGGGCTCTATAGACCATTTGGGAGTGTTAGTTGGTCATTTCGCGTTCTGACGGTGAAAACAACCGAAAAGTGTTTGTTAGGCTCAATGAGCTCTATAGACCATTCGGGAGTGTAAGTTGATCATTTTGCATTCTGACGGTGAAAACAGCCGAAAGGTGTTTGTTAGGCTCAATGGGCTCTATAGACCATTTGGGAGTGTTAGTTGGTCATTTCGCGTTCTGACGGTGAAAACAACCGAAAAGTGTTTGTTAGGCTCAATGAGCTCTATAGACCATTTGGGAGTGTAAGTTGATCATTTCGCGTTCTGACGGTGAAAACAGCCGAAAGGTGTTTGTTAGGCTCAATGGGCTATATAGACTATTTGGGACTGTTAGTTGTTCATTTCGCGTCCTGACGGTGAAAACACCCGAAATATGTTTGTTAGGCTCATTGGGCTCTATAGACCATTTAGGACTGTTAGTTGTTCATTTCGCGTCCTGACAGTGAAAACACCCGAAATGTGTTTGTTAGGCTCACTGGGCTCTATAGACCATTTGGGAGTGTTGGTAGTTCATTTCGCGTTCTGACGGTGAACACAACCGAAACGTGTTTGTTAGGCTCATTGGGCTCTATAGACCATTTGGGAGTGTCAGTTGTTAATTTCGCGTTCTGACAGTGAAAACAACCGAAATATGTTTGTTAGGCTCATTGGGCTCTATAGACCATTTGGGAGTGTTAGTTGGTCATTTCGCGTTCTGACGGTGCAAACAACCGAAAAGTGTTTGTTAGGCTCAATGGGCTCTATAGACCATTTGGGACTGTTAGTTGTTCATTTCGCGTTTTGACGGTGAAAACAACCAAAAAGTGTTTGTTAGGCTCAATGAGCTCTATAGACCATTTGGGAGTGTAAGTTGATCATTTCGCGTTCTGACGGTGAAAACAGCCGAAAGGTGTTTGTTAGGCTCAATGGGCTCTATATACCATTTGGGACTGTTAGTTGTTCATTTCGCGTCCTGACCGTGAAAACACCCGAAATATGTTTGTTAGGCTCATTGGGCTCTATAGACCATTTGTGAGTGTTAGTTGGTCATTTCGCGTTCTGACGGTGAAAACAACCGAAATGTGTTTGTTATAGGCTCATTGGGCTCTATAGACCATTTGGGAGTGTTAGTTGGTCATTTCGCGTTCTGACGGTGAAAACAACCGAAAAGTGTTTGTTAGGCTCAATGAGCTCTATAGACCATTCGGGAGTGTAAGTTGATCATTTTGCATTCTGACGGTGAAAACAGCCGAAAGGTGTTTGTTAGGCTCAATGGGCTCTATAGACCATTTGGGACTGTTAGTTGTTCATTTCGCGTCCTGACGGTGAAAACACCCGAAATATGTTTGTTAGGCTCATTGGGCTCTATAGACCATTTGTGAGTGTTAGTTAGTCATTTCGCGTTCTGACGGTGAAAACAACCGAAAAGTGTTTGTTAGGCTCAATGGGCTCTATAGACCATTTAGGACTGCTAGTTGTTCATTTCGCGTCCTGACGGTGAAAACACCCGAAATGTGTTTGTTAGGCTCATTGGGCTCTATAGACCATTTGGGAGTGTTAGTTGGTCATTTCGCGTTCTGACTGTGAAAACACCCGAAATGTGTTTGTTAGGCTCATTGGGCTCTATAGACCATTTGGGAGTGTTGGTAGTTCATTTCGCGTTCTGACGGTGAAAACAACCGAAAAGTATTTGTTAGGCTCAATGGGCTCTGTAGACCATTTGGGAGTGTTGGTTGTTCATTTCTCGTTCTGACGGTGAAAACAACCGAAATGTGTTTGTTAGGCTCATTGGGCTCTATAGACCATTTGGGAGTGTTAGTTGTTCATTTCTCGTTCTGACGGTGAAAACAGCCGAAAAGTGTTTGTTAGGCTCAATGGCTCTATAGACCATTTGGGAGTGTAAGTTGATCATTTCGCGTTCTGACGGTGAAAACAGCCGAAAGGTGTTTGTTAGGCTCAATGGGCTCTATAGACCATTTGGGACTGTTAGTTGTTCATTTCGCGTCCTGACCGTGAAAACACCCGAAATATGTTTGTTAGGCTCATTGGGCTCTATAGACCATTTGTGAGTGTTAGTTGGTCATTTCGCGTTCTGACGGTGAAAACAACCAAAATGTGTTTGTTAGGCTCATTGGGCTCTATAGACCATTTGGGAGTGTTAGTTGGTCATTTCGCGTTCTGACGGTGAAAACAACCCAAAAGTTTTTGTTAGGCTCAATGAGCTCTATAGACCATTTGGGAGTGTAAGTTGATCATTTCGCATTCTGACGGTGAAAACAGCCGAAAGGTGTTTGTTAGGCTCAATGGGCTCTATAGACCATTTGGGACTGTTAGTTGTTCATTTCGCGTCCTGACGGTGAACACAACCGAAACGTGTTTGTTAGGCTCATTGGGCTCTATAGACCATTTCGGAGTGTCAGTTGTTAATTTCGCGTTCTGACAGTGAAAACAACCGAAATATGTTTGTTAGGCTCATTGGGCTCTATAGACCATTTGGGAGTGTTAGTTGGTCATTTCGCGTTCTGACGGTGCAAACAACCGAAAAGTGTTTGTTAGGCTCAATGGGCTCTATAGACCATTTGGGAGTGTAAGTTGATCATTTCGCATTCTGACGGTGAAAACAGCCGAAAGGTGTTTGTTAGGCTCAATGGGCTCTATAGACCATTTGGGACTGTTAGTTGTTCATTTCGCGTCCTGACGGTGAAAACACCCGAAATATGTTTGTTAGGCTCATTGGGCTCTATAGACCATTTGTGAGTGTTAGTTAGTCATTTCGCGTTCTGACGGTGAAAACAACCGAAAAGTGTTTGTTAGGCTCAATGGGCTCTATAGACCATTTAGGACTGCTAGTTGTTCATTTCGCGTCCTGACGGTGAAAACACCCGAAATGTGTTTGTTAGGCTCAATGGGCTCTGTAGACCATTTGGGAGTGTTAGTTGTTCATTTCTCGTTCTGACGGTGAAAACAGCCGAAAAGAGTTTGTTAGGCTCAATGGCTCTCTATAGACCATTTGGGACTGTTAGTTGTTCATTTCGCGTTCTGAAGGTGAAAACACCCGGAAAATGTTTGTTAGGCTCAATGGGCTCTATAGACCATTTGGGAGTGTTAGTTGGTCATTTCGCGTTCTGACGGTGAAAACAACCGAAAAGTGTTTGTTAGGCTCAATGAGCTCTATAGACCATTTGGGAGTGTAAGTTGATCATTTCGCGTTCTGACGGTGAAAACAGCCGAAAGGTGTTTGTTAGGCTCACTGGGCTCTATAGACCATTTGGGAGTGTTGGTAGTTCATTTCGCGTTCTGACGGTGAACACAACCGAAACGTGTTTGTTAGGCTCATTGGGCTCTATAGACCATTTCGGAGTGTCAGTTGTTAATTTCGCGTTCTGACAGTGAAAACAACCGAAATATGTTTGTTAGGCTCATTGGGCTCTATAGACCATTTGGGAGTGTTAGTTGGTCATTTCGCGTTCTGACGGTGCAAACAACCGAAAAGTGTTTGTTAGGCTCAATGGGCTCTATAGACCATTTGGGACTGTTAGTTGTTCATTTCGCGTTTTGACGGTGAAAACAACCAAAAAGTGTTTGTTAGGCTCATTGGGCTCTATAGACCATTTGGGAGTGTTAGTTGGTCATTTCGCGTTCTGACGGTGAAAACAACCGAAAAGTGTTTGTTAGGCTCAATGAGCTCTATAGACCATTTGGGAGTGTAAGTTGATCATTTCGCGTTCTGACGTTGAAAACAGCCGAAAGGTGTTTGTTAGGCTCAATGGGCTCTATAGACCATTTGGGACTGTTAGTTGTTCATTTCGCGTCCTGACCGTGAAAACTCCCGAAATATGTTTGTTAGGCTCATTGGGCTCTATAGACCATTTGGGAGTGTTAGTTGGTCATTTCGCGTTCTGACGGTGAAAACAACCGAAATGTGTTTGTTAGGCTCATTGGGCTCTATAGACCATTTGGGAGTGTTAGTTGTTCATTTCGCGTCCTGACGGTGAAAGCACCCGAAATGTGTTTGTTAGGCTCATTGGGCTCTATAGACCATTTGGGAGTGTTAGTTTGTCATTTCGCGTTCTGACGGTGAAAACACCCGAAATGTGTTTGTTAGGCTTATTGGGCTCTATAGACCATTTGGGAGTGTTAGTTGGTCATTTCGCGTTCTGACGGTGAAAACAACCGAAAAGTGTTTGTTAGGCTCAATGAGCTCTATAGACCATTTGGGAGTGTAAGTTGATCATTTCGCGTTCTGACTTTGAAAACAGCCGAAAGGTGTTTGTTATGCTCAATGGGCTCTATAGACCATTTGGGAGTTTTATTTGTTCATTTCGCGTTCTGACGGTGAAAACAACCGAAATGTGTTTGTTAGGCTCATTGGGCTCTACAGACCATTTGGGAGTGTTAGTTGTTCATCTCGCGTTCTGACGGTGAAAATAAGCGAAAAGTGTTTGTTAGGCTCAATGGGCTCTATAGACCATTTGGGAGTTTTAGTTGTTCATTTCGCGTTCTGACGGTGAAAACAACCGAAATGTGTTTGTTAGGTCAATGGGCTCTATAGACCATTTGGGAGTGTTAGTTGTTCATTTCGCGTTTTGACGGTAAAAACAACCGAAATGTGTTTGTTAGGCTCAATGGGTTCTAAAGACCATTTGGGAGTGTTAGTTGTTCATTTCGCGTTCTGACGGTGAAAACAACCGAAATGTGTTTGTTAGGCTCATTAAGGTCTACAGACCATTTGGGAGTGTTAGTTGTTCATTTCGCGTTTTGACGGTGAAAACAACCGAAAAGTGTTTGTTAGGCTCAATGGGCTCTATAGACCATTTTGGAGTGTTGGTAGTTCATTTCGCGTTCTGACGTTGAAAACAACCGAAAAGTGTTTGTTAGGTCAATGGGCTCTATAGACCATTTGGGAGTGTTAGTTGGTCATTTCGCGTTCTGACTGTGAAAACAACCGAAATGTGTTTGTTAGGCTCAATGAGCTCTATAGACCATTTGGGAGTGTAAGTTGATCATTTCGCGTTCTGACGCTGAAAACAACCGACAAGTGTTTGTTAGGCTCAATGGGCTCTATAGACCATTTGGGAGTGTTAGTTGTTCATTTCGCGTTCTGACGGTGAAAACAACCGAAATGTGTTTTTTATGCTCATTGGGCTCTATAGACCATTTGGGAGTGTTAGTTGTTCATTTCGCGTTCTGACGGTGAAAACAACCGAAAAGTGTTTGTTAGGCTCAATGGGCTCTATAGACCATTTGTGAGTGTTAGTTGTTCATCTCGCGTTCTGACGGTGAAAATAACCGAAAAGTGTTTGTTAGGCTCAATGGGCTCTATAGACCATTTGGGAGTTTTATTTGTTCATTTCGCGTTCTGACGGTGAAAACACCCGAAATGTGTTTGTTAGGCTCATTGGGCTCTATAGACCATTTGGGAGTGTTAGTTGGTCATTTCGCGTTCTGACGGTGAAAACACCCGAAATGTGTTTGTTAGGCTCATTGGGCTCTATAGACCATTTGGGAGTGTTAGTTGGTCATTTCGCGTTCTGACGGTGAAAACAACCGAAAAGTGTTTGTTAGGCTCAATGGGCTATATAGACCATTTTGGAGTGTTGGTAGTTCATTTCGCGTTCTGACGTTGAAAACAACCGAAAAGTGTTTGTTAGGTCAATGGGCTCTATAGACCATTTGGGAGTGTTAGTTGGTCATTTCGCGTTCTGACTGTGAAAACAACCGAAATGTGTTTGTTAGGCTCAATGAGCTCTATAGACCATTTGGGAGTGTAAGTTGATCATTTCGCGTTCTGACGCTGAAAACAACCGACAAGTGTTTGTTAGGCTCAATGGGCTCTATAGACCATTTGGGAGTGTTAGTTGTTCATTTCGCGTTCTGACGGTGAAAACAACCGAAATGTGTTTTTTATGCTCATTGGGCTCTATAGACCATTTGGGAGTGTTAGTTGTTCATTTCGCGTTCTGACGGTGAAAACAACCGAAAAGTGTTTGTTAGGCTCAATGGGCTCTATAGACCATTTGTGAGTGTTAGCTGTTCATCTCGCGTTCTGACGGTGAAAATAACCGAAAAGTGTTTGTTAGGCTCAATGGGCTCTATAGACCATTTGGGAGTTTTATTTGTTCATTTCGCGTTCTGACGGTGAAAACAACCGAAATGTGTTTGTTAGGCTCATTGGGCTCTACAGACCATTTGGGAGTATTAGTTGTTCATTTCGCGTTTTGACGGTGAAAACAACCGAAAAGTGTTTGTTAGGCTCAATGGGCTCTATAGACCATTTTGGAGTGTTGGTAGTTCATTTCGCGTTCTGACGTTGAAAACAACCGACAAGTGTTTGTTAGGTCAATGGGCTCTATAGACCATTTGGGAGTTTTATTTGTTCATTTCGCGTTCTGACGGTGAAAACAACCGAAATGTGTTTGTTAGGCTCATTGGGCTCTACAGACCATTTGGGAGTGTTAGTTGTTCATCTCGCGTTCTGACGGTGAAAATAAGCGAAAAGTGTTTGTTAGGCTCAATGGGCTCTATAGACCATTTGGGAGTTTTAGTTGTTCATTTCGCGTTCTGACGGTGAAAACAACCGAAATGTGTTTGTTAGGTCAATGGGCTCTATAGACCATTTGGGAGTGTTAGTTGTTCATTTCGCGTTCTGACGGTAAAAACAACCGAAATGTGTTTGTTAGGCTCAATGGGTTCTAAAGACCATTTGGGAGTGTTAGTTGTTCATTTCGCGTTCTGACTGTGAAAACAACCGACAAGTGTTTGTTAGGTTCAATGGGCTCTATAGACCATTTGGGAGTTTTAGTTGTTCATTTCGCGTTCTGACGGTGAAAACAACCGAAATGTGTTTTTTAGGCTCATTGGGCTCTATAGACCTTTTGGGAGTGTTGGTAGTTCATTTCGCGTTCTGACGTTGAAAACAACCGAAAAGTGTTTGTTAGGTCAATGGGCTCTATAGACCATTTGGGAGTGTTAGTTGGTCATTTCGCGTTCTGACTGTGAAAACAACCGAAATGTGTTTGTTAGGCTCAATGAGCTCTATAGACCATTTGGGAGTGTAAGTTGATCATTTCGCGTTCTGACGCTGAAAACAACCGACAAGTGTTTGTTAGGCTCAATGGGCTCTATAGACCATTTGGGAGTGTTAGTTGTTCATTTCGCGTTCTGACGGTGAAAACAACCGAAATGTGTTTGTTATGCTCATTGGGCTCTATAGACCATTTGGGAGTGTTAGTTGTTCATTTCGCGTTCTGACGGTGAAAACAACCGAAAAGTGTTTGTTAGGCTCAATGGGCTCTATAGACCATTTGTGAGTGTTAGTTGTTCATCTCGCGTTCTGACGGTGAAAATAACCGAAAAGTGTTTGTTAGGCTCAATGGGCTCTATAGACCATTTGGGAGTTTTATTTGTTCATTTCGCGTTCTGACGGTGAAAACAACCGAAATGTGTTTGTTAGGCTCATTGGGCTCTACAGACCATTTGGGAGTATTAGTTGTTCATTTCGCGTTTTGACGGTGAAAACAACCGAAAAGTGTTTGTTAGGCTCAATGGGCTCTATAGACCATTTTGGAGTGTTGGTAGTTCATTTCGCGTTCTGACGTTGAAAACAACCGACAAGTGTTTGTTAGGTCAATGGGCTCTATAGACCATTTGGGAGTGTTAGTTGTTCATTTCGCGTTCTGACGGTAAAAACAACCGAAATGTGTTTGTTAGGCTCAATGGGTTCTAAAGACCATTTGGGAGTGTTAGTTGTTCATTTCGCGTTCTGACTGTGAAAACACCCGACAAATGTTTGTTAGGCTCAATGGGCT
Organism: Crossaster papposus; assembly: GCA_037893245.1. Taxonomy (NCBI): domain Eukaryota; kingdom Metazoa; phylum Echinodermata; class Asteroidea; order Velatida; family Solasteridae; genus Crossaster; species Crossaster papposus. The sequence continues at coordinate 874,618 of JBAIAA010000730.1, forward strand.
CTATAGACCATTTGGGAGTGTTAGTTGGTCATTTCGCGTTCTGACGGTGAAAACAACCGAAAAGTGTTTGTTAGGCTCAATGAGCTCTATAGACCATTTTGGAGTGTAAGTTGATAATTTCGCGTTCTGACTGTGAAAACAAACGACAAGTGTTTGTTAGGCTCAATGGGCTCTATAGACCATTTGGGAGTGTTAGTTGGTCATTTCGCGTTCTGACGGTGAAAACAACCGAAAAGTGTTTGTTAGGCTCAATGAGCTCTATAGACCATTTGGGAGTGTAAGTTGATCATTTCGCGTTCTGACGTTGAAAACAGCCGAAAGGTGTTTGTTAGGCTCAATGGGCTCTATAGACCATTTGGGAGTTTTAGTTGTTCATTTCGCGTTCTGACGGTGAAAACAACCGAAATGTGTTTTTTAGGCTCATTGGGCTCTATAGACCTTTTGGGAGTGTTAGTTGTTCATTTCGCGTCCTGACGGTGAAAACACCCGAAATGTGTTTGTTAGGCTCATTGGGCTCTATAGACCATTTGGGAGTGTTAGTTGGTCATTTCGCGTTCTGACGGTGAAAACACCCGAAATGTGTTTGTTAGGCTCATTGGGCTCTATAGACCATTTGGGAGTGTTAGTTGGTCATTTCGCGTTCTGACGGTGAAAACAACCGAAAAGTGTTTGTTAGGCTCAATGGGCTCTATAGACCATTTTGGAGTGTTGGTAGTTCATTTCGCGTTCTGACGTTGAAAACAACTGAAAAGTGTTTGTTAGGTCAATGGGCTCTATAGACCATTTGGGAGTGTTAGTTGGTCATTTCGCGTTCTGACTGTGAAAACAACCGAAATGTGTTTGTTAGGCTCAATGAGCTCTATAGACCATTTGGGAGTGTAAGTTGATCATTTCGCGTTCTGACGCTGAAAACAACCGACAAGTGTTTGTTAGGCTCAATGGGCTCTATAGACCATTTGGGAGTGTTAGTTGTTCATTTCGCGTTCTGACGGTGAAAACAACCGAAATGTGTTTTTTATGCTCATTGGGCTCTATAGACCATTTGGGAGTGTTAGTTGTTCATTTCGCGTTCTGACGGTGAAAACAACCGAAAAGTGTTTGTTAGGCTCAATGGGCTCTATAGACCATTTGTGAGTGTTAGTTGTTCATCTCGCGTTCTGACGGTGAAAATAACCGAAAAGTGTTTGTTAGGCTCAATGGGCTCTATAGACCATTTGGGAGTTTTATTTGTTCATTTCGCGTTCTGACGGTGAAAACAACCGAAATGTGTTTGTTAGGCTCATTGGGCTCTACAGACCATTTGGGAGTATTAGTTGTTCATTTCGCGTTTTGACGGTGAAAACAACCGAAAAGTGTTTGTTAGGCTCAATGGGCTCTATAGACCATTTTGGAGTGTTGGTAGTTCATTTCGCGTTCTGACGTTGAAAACAACCGACAAGTGTTTGTTAGGTCAATGGGCTCTATAGACCATTTGGGAGTTTTATTTGTTCATTTCGCGTTCTGACGGTGAAAACAACCGAAATGTGTTTGTTAGGCTCATTGGGCTCTACAGACCATTTGGGAGTGTTAGTTGTTCATCTCGCGTTCTGACGGTGAAAATAAGCGAAAAGTGTTTGTTAGGCTCAATGGGCTCTATAGACCATTTGGGAGTTTTAGTTGTTCATTTCGCGTTCTGACGGTGAAAACAACCGAAATGTGTTTGTTAGGTCAATGGGCTCTATAGACCATTTGGGAGTGTTAGTTGTTCATTTCGCGTTCTGACGGTAAAAACAACCGAAATGTGTTTGTTAGGCTCAATGGGTTCTAAAGACCATTTGGGAGTGTTAGTTGTTCATTTCGCGTTCTGACTGTGAAAACAACCGACAAGTGTTTGTTAGGTTCAATGGGCTCTATAGACCATTTGGGAGTTTTAGTTGTTCATTTCGCGTTCTGACGGTGAAAACAACCGAAATGTGTTTTTTAGGCTCATTGGGCTCTATAGACCTTTTGGGAGTGTTGGTAGTTCATTTCGCGTTCTGACGTTGAAAACAACCGAAAAGTGTTTGTTAGGTCAATGGGCTCTATAGACCATTTGGGAGTGTTAGTTGGTCATTTCGCGTTCTGACTGTGAAAACAACCGAAATGTGTTTGTTAGGCTCAATGAGCTCTATAGACCATTTGGGAGTGTAAGTTGATCATTTCGCGTTCTGACGCTGAAAACAACCGACAAGTGTTTGTTAGGCTCAATGGGCTCTATAGACCATTTGGGAGTGTTAGTTGTTCATTTCGCGTTCTGACGGTGAAAACAACCGAAATGTGTTTGTTATGCTCATTGGGCTCTATAGACCATTTGGGAGTGTTAGTTGTTCATTTCGCGTTCTGACGGTGAAAACAACCGAAAAGTGTTTGTTAGGCTCAATGGGCTCTATAGACCATTTGTGAGTGTTAGTTGTTCATCTCGCTTTCTGACGGTGAAAATAACCGAAAAGTGTTTGTTAGGCTCAATGGGCTCTATAGACCATTTGGGAGTTTTATTTGTTCATTTCGCGTTCTGACGGTGAAAACAACCGAAATGTGTTTGTTAGGCTCATTGGGCTCTACAGACCATTTGGGAGTATTAGTTGTTCATTTCGCGTTTTGACGGTGAAAACAACCGAAAAGTGTTTGTTAGGCTCAATGGGCTCTATAGACCATTTTGGAGTGTTGGTAGTTCATTTCGCGTTCTGACGTTGAAAACAACCGACAAGTGTTTGTTAGGTCAATGGGCTCTATAGACCATTTGGGAGTGTTAGTTGTTCATTTCGCGTTCTGACGGTAAAAACAACCGAAATGTGTTTGTTAGGCTCAATGGGTTCTAAAGACCATTTGGGAGTGTTAGTTGTTCATTTCGCGTTCTGACTGTGAAAACACCCGACAAATGTTTGTTAGGCTCAATGGGCTCTATAGACCATTTGGGAGTGTTAGTTGGTCATTTCGCGTTCTGACGGTGAAAACAACCGAAAAGTGTTTGTTAGGCTCAATGAGCTCTATAGACCATTTTGGAGTGTAAGTTGATAATTTCGCGTTCTGACTGTGAAAACAAACGACAAGTGTTTGTTAGGCTCAATGGGCTCTATAGACCATTTGGGAGTGTTAGTTGGTCATTTCGCGTTCTGACGGTGAAAACAACCGAAAAGTGTTTGTTAGGCTCAATGAGCTCTATAGACCATTTGGGAGTGTAAGTTGATCATTTCGCGTTCTGACGTTGAAAACAGCCGAAAGGTGTTTGTTAGGCTCAATGGGCTCTATAGACCATTTGGGACTGTTAGTTGTTCATTTCGCGTCCTGACCGTGAAAACACCCGAAATATGTTTGTTAGGCTCATTGGGCTCTATAGACCATTTGGGAGTTTTATTTGGTCATTTCGCGTTCTGACGGTGAAAACAACCGAAATGTGTTTGTTAGGCTCATTGGGCTCTATAGACCATTTGGGAGTGTTAGTTGTTCATTTCGCGTCCTGACGGTGAAAACACCCGAAATGTGTTTGTTAGGCTCATTGGGCTCTATAGACCATTTGGGAGTGTTAGTTGGTCATTTCGCGTTCTGACGGTGAAAACACCCGAAATGTGTTTGTTAGGCTCATTGGGCTCTATAGACCATTTGGGAGTGTTAGTTGGTCATTTCGCGTTCTGACGGTGAAAACAACCGAAAAGTGTTTGTTAGGCTCAATGAGCTCTATAGACCATTTGGGAGTGTAAGTTGATCATTTCGCGTTCTGACGTTGAAAACAGCCGAAAGATGTTTGTTAGGCTCAATGGGCTCTATAGACCATTTGGGAGTTTTATTTGTTCATTTCGCGTTCTGACGGTGAAAACAACCAAAATGTGTTTGTTAGGCTCATTGGGCTCTACAGACCATTTGGGAGTGTTAGTTGTTCATCTCGCGTTCTGACGGTGACAATAAGCGAAACGTGTTTGTTAGGCTCAATGGGCTCTATAGACCATTTGGGAGTTTTAGTTGTTCATTTCGCGTTCAGACGGTGAAAACAACCGAAATGTGTTTGTTAGGTCAATGGGCTCTATAGACCATTTGGGAGTGTTAGTTGTTCATTTCGCGTTCTGACGGTAAAAACAACCGAAATGTGTTTGTTAGGCTCAATGGGTTCTAAAGACCATTTGGGAGTGTTAGTTGTTCATTTCGCGTTCTGACTGTGAAAACAACCGACAAGTGTTTGTTAGGTTCAATGGGTTCTATAGACCATTTGGGAGTTTTAGTTGTTCATTTCGCGTTCTGACGGTGAAAACAACCGAAATGTGTTTGTTAGGCTCATTAAGGTCTACAGACCATTTGGGAGTGTTAGTTGTTCATTTCGCGTTTTGACGGTGAAAACAACCGAAAAGTGTTTGTTAGGCTCAATGGGCTCTATAGACCATTTTGGAGTGTTGGTAGTTCATTTCGCGTTCTGACGTTGAAAACAACCGAAAAGTGTTTGTTAGGTCAATGGGCTCTATAGACCATTTGGGAGTGTTAGTTGGTCATTTCGCGTTCTGACTGTGAAAACAACCGAAATGTGTTTGTTAGGCTCAATGAGCTCTATAGACCATTTGGGAGTGTAAGTTGATCATTTCGCGTTCTGACGCTGAAAACAACCGACAAGTGTTTGTTAGGCTCAATGGGCTCTATAGACCATTTGGGAGTGTTAGTTGTTCATTTCGCGTTCTGACGGTGAAAACAACCGAAATGTGTTTGTTATGCTCATTGGGCTCTATAGACCATTTGGGAGTGTTAGTTGTTCATTTCGCGTTTTGACGGTGAAAACAACCGAAAAGTGCTTGTTAGGCTCAATGGGCTCAATAGACCATTTGTGAGTGTTAGTTGTTCATCTCGCGTTCTTACGGTGAAAATAACCGAAAAGTGTTTGTTAGGCTCAATGGGCTCTATAGACCATTTGGGAGTTTTATTTGTTCATTTCGCGTTCTGACGGTGAAAACAACCGAAATGTGTTTGTTAGGCTCATTGGGCTCTACAGACCATTTGGGAGTATTAGTTGTTCATTTCGCGTTTTGACGGTGAAAACAACCGAAAAGTGTTTGTTAGGCTCAATGGGCTCTATAGACCATTTTGGAGTGTTGGTAGTTCATTTCGCGTTCTGACGTTGAAAACAACCGACAAGTGTTTGTTAGGTCAATGGGCTCCATAGACCATTTGGGAGTGTTAGTTGTTCATTTCGCGTTCTGACGGTAAAAACAACCGAAATGTGTTTGTTAGGCTCAATGGGTTCTAAAGACCATTTGGGAGTGTTAGTTGTTCATTTCGCGTTCTGACGCTGAAAACAACCGACAAGTGTTTGTTAGGCTCATTGGGCTCTACAGACCATTTGGGAGTATTAGTTGTTCATTTCGCGTTTTGACGGTGAAAACAACCGAAAAGTGTTTGTTAGGCTCAATGGGCTCTATAGACCATTTTGGAGTGTTGGTAGTTCATTTCGCGTTCTGACGTTGAAAACAACCGACAAGTGTTTGTTAGGTCAATGGGCTCCATAGACCATTTGGGAGTGTTAGTTGTTCATTTCGCGTTCTGACGGTAAAAACAACCGAAATGTGTTTGTTAGGCTCAATGGGTTCTAAAGACCATTTGGGAGTGTTAGTTGTTCATTTCGCGTTCTGACGCTGAAAACAACCGACAAGTGTTTGTTAGGTCAATGGGCTCTATAGACCATTTGGGAGTGTTAGTTGGTCATTTCGCGTTCTGACTGTGAAAACAACCGAAATGTGTTTGTTAGGCTCAATGAGCTCTATAGACCATTTGGGAGTGTAAGTTGTTCATTTCGCGTTCTGACGGTGAAAACAACCGAAATGTGTTTGTTAGGCTCATTGGGCTCTACAGACCATTTGGGAGTATTAGTTGTTCATTTCGCGTTTTGACGGTGAAAACAACCGAAAAGTGTTTGTTAGGCTCAATGGGCTCTATAGACCATTTTGGAGTGTTGGTAGTTCATTTCGCGTTCTGACGTTGAAAACAACCGACAAGTGTTTGTTAGGTCAATGGGCTCCATAGACCATTTGGGAGTGTTAGTTGTTCATTTCGCGTTCTGACGGTAAAAACAACCGAAATGTGTTTGTTAGGCTCAATGGGTTCTAAAGACCATTTGGGAGTGTTAGTTGTTCATTTCGCGTTCTGACGCTGAAAACAACCGACAAGTGTTTGTTAGGTCAATGGGCTCTATAGACCATTTGGGAGTGTTAGTTGGTCATTTCGCGTTCTGACTGTGAAAACAACCGAAATGTGTTTGTTAGGCTCAATGAGCTCTATAGACCATTTGGGAGTGTAAGTTGATCATTTCGCGTTCTGACGCTGAAAACAACCGACAAGTGTTGGTTAGGCTCAATGGGCTCTATAGACCATTTGGGAGTGTTAGTTGTTCATTTCGCGTTCTGACGGTGAAAACAACCGAAATGTGTTTGTTATGCTCATTGGGCTCTATAGACCATTTGGGAGTGTTAGTTGTTCATTTCGCGTTCTGACGGTGAAAACAACCGAAAAGTGCTTGTTAGGCTCAATGGGCTCAATAGACCATTTGTGAGTGTTAGTTGTTCATCTCGCGTTCTTACGGTGAAAATAACCGAAAAGTGTTTGTTAGGCTCAATGGGCTCTATAGACCATTTGGGAGTTTTATTTGTTCATTTCGCGTTCTGACGGTGAAAACAACCGAAATGTGTTTGTTAGGCTCATTGGGCTCTACAGACCATTTGGGAGTATTAGTTGTTCATTTCGCGTTTTGACGGTGAAAACAACCGAAAAGTGTTTGTTAGGCTCAATGGGCTCTATAGACCATTTTGGAGTGTTGGTAGTTCATTTCGCGTTCTGACGTTGAAAACAACCGACAAGTGTTTGTTAGGTCAATGGGCTCCATAGACCATTTGGGAGTGTTAGTTGTTCATTTCGCGTTCTGACGGTAAAAACAACCGAAATGTGTTTGTTAGGCTCAATGGGTTCTAAAGACCATTTGGGAGTGTTAGTTGTTCATTTCGCGTTCTGACGCTGAAAACAACCGACAAGTGTTTGTTAGGCTCATTGGGCTCTACAGACCATTTGGGAGTATTAGTTGTTCATTTCGCGTTTTGACGGTGAAAACAACCGAAAAGTGTTTGTTAGGCTCAATGGGCTCTATAGACCATTTTGGAGTGTTGGTAGTTCATTTCGCGTTCTGACGTTGAAAACAACCGACAAGTGTTTGTTAGGTCAATGGGCTCCATAGACCATTTGGGAGTGTTAGTTGTTCATTTCGCGTTCTGACGGTAAAAACAACCGAAATGTGTTTGTTAGGCTCAATGGGTTCTAAAGACCATTTGGGAGTGTTAGTTGTTCATTTCGCGTTCTGACGCTGAAAACAACCGACAAGTGTTTGTTAGGTCAATGGGCTCTATAGACCATTTGGGAGTGTTAGTTGGTCATTTCGCGTTCTGACTGTGAAAACAACCGAAATGTGTTTGTTAGGCTCAATGAGCTCTATAGACCATTTGGGAGTGTAAGTTGTTCATTTCGCGTTCTGACGGTGAAAACAACCGAAATGTGTTTGTTAGGCTCATTGGGCTCTACAGACCATTTGGGAGTATTAGTTGTTCATTTCGCGTTTTGACGGTGAAAACAACCGAAAAGTGTTTGTTAGGCTCAATGGGCTCTATAGACCATTTTGGAGTGTTGGTAGTTCATTTCGCGTTCTGACGTTGAAAACAACCGACAAGTGTTTGTTAGGTCAATGGGCTCCATAGACCATTTGGGAGTGTTAGTTGTTCATTTCGCGTTCTGACGGTAAAAACAACCGAAATGTGTTTGTTAGGCTCAATGGGTTCTAAAGACCATTTGGGAGTGTTAGTTGTTCATTTCGCGTTCTGACGCTGAAAACAACCGACAAGTGTTTGTTAGGTCAATGGGCTCTATAGACCATTTGGGAGTGTTAGTTGGTCATTTCGCGTTCTGACTGTGAAAACAACCGAAATGTGTTTGTTAGGCTCAATGAGCTCTATAGACCATTTGGGAGTGTAAGTTGATCATTTCGCGTTCTGACGCTGAAAACAACCGACAAGTGTTTGTTAGGCTCAATGGGCTCTATAGACCATTTGGGAGTGTTAGTTGTTCATTTCGCGTTCTGACGGTGAAAACAACCGAAATGTGTTTGTTATGCTCATTGGGCTCTATAGACCATTTGGGAGTGTTAGTTGTTCATTTCGCGTTCTGACGGTGAAAACAACCGAAAAGTGCTTGTTAGGCTCAATGGGCTCAATAGACCATTTGTGAGTGTTAGTTGTTCATCTCGCGTTCTTACGGTGAAAATAACCGAAAAGTGTTTGTTAGGCTCAATGGGCTCTATAGACCATTTGGGAGTTTTATTTGTTCATTTCGCGTTCTGACGGTGAAAACAACCGAAATGTGTTTGTTAGGCTCATTGGGCTCTACAGACCATTTGGGAGTATTAGTTGTTCATTTCGCGTTTTGACGGTGAAAACAACCGAAAAGTGTTTGTTAGGCTCAATGGGCTCTATAGACCATTTTGGAGTGTTGGTAGTTCATTTCGCGTTCTGACGTTGAAAACAACCGACAAGTGTTTGTTAGGTCAATGGGCTCCATAGACCATTTGGGAGTGTTAGTTGTTCATTTCGCGTTCTGACGGTAAAAACAACCGAAATGTGTTTGTTAGGCTCAATGGGTTCTAAAGACCATTTGGGAGTGTTAGTTGTTCATTTCGCGTTCTGACTGTGAAAACACCCGACAAATGTTTGTTAGGCTCAATGGGCTCTATAGACCATTTGGGAGTGTTAGTTGGTCATTTCGCGTTCTGACGGTGAAAACAACCGAAAAGTGTTTGTGAGGCTCAATGAGCTCTATAGACCATTTTGGAGTGTAAGTTGATAATTTCGCGTTCTGACTGTGAAAAAAAACGACAAGTGTTTGTTAGGCTCAATGGGCTCTTTAGACCATTTGGGAGTGTTAGTTGTTCATTTCGCGTTCTGAGGGTGAAAACAACCGAAAAGTGTTTGTTAGGCTCATTGGGCTCTATATACCATTTGGGAGTGTTAGTTGTTCATTTCGCGTTTTAACGGTGAAAACAACCGAAAAGTGTTTGTTAGGCTCAATGGGCTCTATAGACCATTTTGGAGTGTTGGTAGTTCATTTCGCGTTCTGACGGTAAAAACAACCGAAAAGTGTTTGTTAGGCTCATTGGGCTCTATAGACCATTTGGGAGTGTTAGTTGTTCATTTCGCGTTCTGACGGTGAAAACACCCGACAAATGTTTGTTAGGCTCAATGGGCTCTCTAGACCATTTTGGAGTGTTAGTTGGTCATTTCGCGTTCTGACGGTGAAAACAAACGAAAAGTGTTTGTTAGGCTCAATCGGCTCTATACACCATTTGGGAGTGTAAGTTGATCATTTCGCGTGCTGACGGTGAAAACAACCAAAATGTGTTTGTTAGGCTCAATGGGCTCTATAGACAATTTGGGAGTATTAGTTGTTCGATTCGCGTTCTGACGGTGAAAACAACCGAAAAGTGTTTGTTTGGCTCAATGGGCTCTATAGGCCATTTGGGAGTGTAAGTTGATCATTTCGCGTTCTGACGGTGAAAACTACGGAAATGTGTTTGTTAGGTCAATGGGCTCTATAGACCATTTGGGAGTTTTATTTGTTCATTTCGCGTTCTGACGGTAAAAACAACCGAAATGTGTTTGTTAGGCTCAATGGGTTCTAAAGACCATTTGGGAGTGTTAGTTGTTCATTTCGCGTTCTGACTGTGAAAACACCCGACAAATGTTTGTTAGGCTCAATGGGCTCTATATACCATTTGGGAGTGTTAGTTGGTCATTTCGCGTTCTGACGGTGAAAACAACCGAAAAGTGTTTGTTAGGCTCAATGAGCTCTATAGACCATTTTGGAGTGTAAGTTGATAATTTCGCGTTCTGACTGTGAAAACAAACGACAAGTGTTTGTTAGGCTCAATGGGCTCTTTAGACCATTTGGGAGTGTTAGTTGTTCATTTCGCGTTCTGACGGTGAAAACAACCGAAAAGTGTTTGTTAGGCTCATTGGGCTCTATATACCATTTGGGAGTGTTTGTTGTTCATTTCGCGTTTTAACGGTGAAAACAACCGAAAAGTGTTTGTTAGGCTCAATGGGCTCTATAGACCATTTTGGAGTGTTGGTAGTTCATTTCGCGTTCTGACGGTAAAAACAACCGAAAGGTGTTTGTTAGGCTCATTGGGCTCTATAGACCATTTGGGAGTGTTAGTTGTTCATTTCGCGTTCTGACGGTGAAAACACCATACAAATGTTTGTTAGGCTCAATGGGCTCTCTAGACCATTTTGGAGTGTTAGTTGGTCATTTCGCGTTCTGACGGTGAAAACAAACGAAAAGTGTTTGTTAGGCTCAATCGGCTCTATACACCATTTGGGAGTGTAAGTTGATCATTTCGCGTGCTGACGGTGAAAACAACCAAAATGTGTTTGTTAGGCTCAATGGGCTCTATAGACAATTTGGGAGTATTAGTTGTTCGATTCGCGTTCTGACGGTGAAAACAACCGAAAAGTGTTTGTTTGGCTCAATGGGCTCTATAGGCCATTTGGGAGTGTAAGTTGATCATTTCGCGTTCTGACGGTGAAAACTACGGAAATGTGTTTGTTAGGCTCAATGGGCTCTATAGACCATTTGTGAGTGTTAGTTGTTCATCTCGCGTTCTGACGGTGAAAATAACCGAAAAGTGTTTGTTAGGCTCAATGGGCTCTATAGACCATTTGGGAGTTTTATTTGTTCATTTCGCGTTCTGACGGTGAAAACAACCGAAATGTGTTTGTTAGGCTCATTGGGCTCTACAGACCATTTGGGAGTATTAGTTGTTCATTTCGCGTTTTGACGGTGAAAACAACCGAAAAGTGTTTGTTAGGCTCAATGGGCTCTATAGACCATTTTGGAGTGTTGGTAGTTCATTTCGCGTTCTGACGTTGAAAACAACCGACAAGTGTTTGTTAGGCCAATGGGCTCTTTAGACCATTTGGGAGTGTTAGTTGTTCATTTCGCGTTTTGACGGTGAAAACAACCAAAAAGTGTTTGTTAGGCTCAATGGGCTCTATAGACCATTTGGGAGTGTTAGTTGGTCATTTCGCGTTCTGACGGTGAAAACAACCGAAAAGTGTTTGTTAGGCTCAATGAGCTCTATAGACCATTTGGGAGTGTAAGTTGATCATTTCGCGTTCTAACGTTGAAAACAGCCGAAAGGTGTTTGTTAGGCTCAATGGGCTCTATAGACCATTTGGGAGTGTTAGTTGGTCATTTCGCGTTCTGACGGTGAAAACAACCGAAAAGTGTTTGTTAGGCTCAATGAGCTCTATAGACCATTTGGGAGTGTAAGTTGATCATTTCGCGTTCTGACGGTGAAAACTACGGAAATGTGTTTGTTAGGTCAATGGGCTCTATAGACCATTTGGGAGTTTTATTTGTTCATTTCGCGTTCTGACGGTAAAAACAACCGAAATGTGTTTGTTAGGCTCAATGGGTTCTAAAGACCATTTGGGAGTGTTAGTTGTTCATTTCGCGTTCTGACTGTGAAAACACCCGACAAATGTTTGTTAGGCTCAATGGGCTCTATATACCATTTGGGAGTGTTAGTTGGTCATTTCGCGTTCTGACGGTGAAAACAACCGAAAAGTGTTTGTTAGGCTCAATGAGCTCTATAGACCATTTTGGAGTGTAAGTTGATAATTTCGCGTTCTGACTGTGAAAACAAACGACAAGTGTTTTTTAGGCTCAATGGGCTCTTTAGACCATTTGGGAGTGTTAGTTGTTCATTTCGCGTTCTGACGGTGAAAACAACCGAAAAGTGTTTGTTAGGCTCATTGGGCTCTATATACCATTTGGGAGTGTTTGTTGTTCATTTCGCGTTTTAACGGTGAAAACAATCGAAAAGTGTTTGTTAGGCTCAATGGGCTCTATAGACCATTTTGGAGTGTTGGTAGTTCATTTCGCGTTCTGACGGTAAAAACAACCGAAAGGTGTTTGTTAGGCTCATTGGGCTCTATAGACCATTTGGGAGTGTTAGTTGTTCATTTCGCGTTCTGACGGTGAAAACACCCGACAAATGTTTGTTAGGCTCAATGGGCTCTCTAGACCATTTTGGAGTGTTAGTTGGTCATTTCGCGTTCTGACGGTGAAAACAAACGAAAAGTGTTTGTTAGGCTCAATCGGCTCTATACACCATTTGGGAGTGTAAGTTGATCATTTTGCGTGCTGACGGTGAAAACAACCAAAATGTGTTTGTTAGGCTCAATGGGCTCTATAGACAATTTGGGAGTATTAGTTGTTCGATTCGCGTTCTGACGGTGAAAACAACCGAAAAGTGTTTGTTTGGCTCAATGGGCTCTATAGGCCATTTGGGAGTGTAAGTTGATCATTTCGCGTTCTGAAGGTGAAAACTACGGAAATGTGTTTGTTAGGCTCAATGGGCTCTATAGACCATTTGTGAGTGTTAGTTGTTCATCTCGCGTTCTGACGGTGAAAATAACCGAAAAGTGTTTGTTAGGCTCAATGGGCTCTATAGACCATTTGGGAGTTTTATTTGTTCATTTCGCGTTCTGACGGTGAAAACAACCGAAATGTGTTTGTTAGGCTCATTGGGCTCTACAGACCATTTGGGAGTATTAGTTGTTCATTTCGCGTTTTGACGGTGAAAACAACCGAAAAGTGTTTGTTAGGCTCAATGGGCTCTATAGACCATTTTGGAGTGTTGGTAGTTCATTTCGCGTTCTGACGTTGAAAACAACCGACAAGTGTTTGTTAGGTCAATGGGCTCTATAGACCATTTGGGAGTGTTAGTTGTTCATTTCGCGTTCTGACGGTAAAAACAACCGAAATGTGTTTGTTAGGCTCAATGGGTTCTAAAGACCATTTGGGAGTGTTAGTTGTTCATTTCGCGTTCTGACTGTGAAAACACCCGACAAATGTTTGTTAGGCTCAATGGGCTCTATAGACCATTTGGGATTGTTAGTTGGTCATTTCGCGTTCTGACGGTGAAAACAACCGAAAAGTGTTTGTTAGGCTCAATGAGCTCTATAGACCATTTTGGAGTGTAAGTTGATAATTTCGCGTTCTGACTGTGAAAACAAACGACAAGTGTTTGTTAGGCTCAATGGGCTCTTTAGACCATTTGGGAGTGTTAGTTGTTCATTTCGCGTTTTGACGGTGAAAACAACCAAAAAGTGTTTGTTAGGCTCAATGGGCTCTATAGACCATTTGGGAGTGTTAGTTGGTCATTTCGCGTTCTGACGGTGAAAACAACCGAAAAGTGTTTGTTAGGCTCAATGAGCTCTATAGACCATTTGGGAGTGTAAGTTGATCATTTCGCGTTCTGACGTTGAAAACAGCCGAAAGGTGTTTGTTAGGCTCAATGGGTTCTATAGACCATTTGGGAGTGTTAGTTGGTCATTTCGCGTTCTGACGGTGAAAACAACCGAAAAGTGTTTGTTAGGCTCAATGAGCTCTATAGACCATTTGGGAGTGTAAGTTGATCATTTCGCGTTCTGACGTTGAAAACAGCCGAAAGGTGTTTGTTAGGCTCAATGGGCTCTATAGACCATTTGGGACTGTTAGTTGTTCATTTCGCGTCCTGACCGTGAAAACACCCAAAATATGTTTGTTAGGCTCATTGGGCTCTATAGACCATTTGGGAGTTTTATTTGGTCATTTCGCGTTCTGACGGTGAAAACAACCGAAATGTGTTTGTTAGGCTTATTGGGCTCTATAGACCATTTGGGAGTGTTAGTTGTTCATTTCGCATCCTGACGGTGAAAACACCCGAAATGTGTTTGTTAGGCTCATTGGGCTCTATAGACCATTTGGGAGTGTTAGTTGGTCATTTCGCGTTCTGACGGTGAAAACACCCGAAATGTGTTTGTTAGGCTCATTGGGCTCTATAGACCATTTTGGAGTGTTAGTTGGTCATTTCGCGTTCTGACGGTGAAAACAACCGAAAAGTGTTTGTTAGGCTCAATGAGCTCTATAGACCATTTGGGAGTGTAAGTTGATCATTTCGCGTTCTGACGTTGAAAACAGCCGAAAGGTGTTTGTTAGGCTCAATGGGCTCTATAGACCATTTGGGAGTTTTATTTGTTCATTTCGCGTTCTGACGGTGAAAACAACCGAAATGTGTTTGTTAGGCTCATTGAGCTCTACAGACCATTTGGGAGTGTTAGTTGTTCATTTCGCGTTCTGACTGTGAAAACACCCGACAAATGTTTGTTAGGCTCAATGGGCTCTATAGACCATTTGGGATTGTTAGTTGGTCATTTCGCGTTCTGACGGTGAAAACAACCGAAAAGTGTTTGTTAGGCTCAATGAGCTCTATAGACCATTTTGTAGTGTAAGTTGATAATTTCGCGTTCTGACTGTGAAAACAAACGACAAGTGTTTGTTAGGCTCAATGGGCTCTTTAGACCATTTGGGAGTGTTAGTTGTTCATTTCGCGTTTTGACGGTGAAAACAACAAAAAAGTGTTTGTTAGGCTCAATGGGCTCTATAGACCATTTGGGAGTGTTAGTTGGTCATTTCGCGTTCTGACGGTGAAAACAACCGAAAAGTGTTTGTTAGGCTCAATGAGCTCTATAGACCATTTGGGAGTGTAAGTTGATCATTTCGCGTTCTGACGTTGAAAACAGCCGAAAGGTGTTTGTTAGGCTCAATGGGCTCTATAGACCATTTGGGACTGTTAGTTGTTCATTTCGCGTCCTGACCGTGAAAACACCCGAAATATGTTTGTTAGGCTCATTGGGCTCTATAGACCATTTGGGAGTTTTATTTGGTCATTTCGCGTTCTGACGGTGAAAACAACCGAAATGTGTTTGTTAGGCTCATTGGGCTCTATAGACCATTTGGGAGTGTTAGTTGTTCATTTCGCGTCCTGACGGTGAAAACACCCGAAATGTGTTTGTTAGGCTCATTGGGCTCTATAGACCATTTGGGAGTGTTAGTTGGTCATTTCGCGTTCTGACGGTGAAAACACCCGAAATGTGTTTGTTAGGCTCATTGGGCTCTATAGACCATTTGGGAGTGTTAGTTGGTCATTTCGCGTTCTGACGGTGAAAACAACCGAAAAGTGTTTGTTAGGCTCAATGAGCTCTATAGACCATTTGGGAGTGTAAGTTGATCATTTCGCGTTCTGACGTTGAAAACAGCCGAAAGGTGTTTGTTAGGCTCAATGGGCTCTATAGACCATTTGGGAGTTTTATTTGTTCATTTCGCGTTCTGACGGTGAAAACAACCGAAATGTGTTTGTTAGGCTCATTGGGCTCTACAGACCATTTGGGAGTGTTAGTTGTTCATCTCGCGTTCTGACGGTGAAAATAAGCGAAAAGTGTTTGTTAGGCTCAATGGGCTCTATAGACCATTTGGGAGTTTTAGTTGTTCATTTCGCGTTCTGACGGTGAAAACAACCGAAATGTGTTTGTTAGGTCAATGGGCTCTATAGACCATTTGGGAGTGTTAGTTGTTCATTTCGCGTTCTGACGGTGAAAACAACCGAAATGTGTTTGTTAGGCTCATTGGGTTCTAAAGACCATTTGGGAGTGTTAGTTGTTCATTTCGCGTTCTGACTGTGAAAACAACCGACAAGTGTTTGTTAGGTTCAATGGGCTCTATAGACCATTTGGGAGTTTTAGTTGTTCATTTCGCGTTCTGACGGTGAAAACAACCGAAATGTGTTTGTTAGGCTCATTAAGGTCTACAGACCATTTGGGAGTGTTAGTTGTTCATTTCGCGTTTTGACGGTGAAAACAACCGAAAAGTGTTTGTTAGGCTCAATGGGCTCTATAGACCATTTTGGAGTGTTGGTAGTTCATTTCGCGTTCTGACGTTGAAAACAACCGAAAAGTGTTTGTTAGGTCAATGGGCTCTATAGACCATTTGGGAGTGTTAGTTGGTCATTTCGCGTTCTGACTGTGAAAACAACCGAAATGTGTTTGTTAGGCTCAATGAGCTCTATAGACCATTTGGGAGTGTAAGTTGATCATTTCGCGTTCTGACGCTGAAAACAACCGACAAGTGTTTGTTAGGCTCAATGGGCTCTATAGACCATTTGGGAGTGTTAGTTGTTCATTTCGCGTTCTGACGGTGAAAACAACCGAAATGTGTTTGTTATGCTCATTGGGCTCTATAGACCATTTGGGAGTGTTAGTTGTTCATTTCGCGTTCTGACGGTGAAAACAACCGAAAAGTGTTTGTTAGGCTCAATGGGCTCTATAGACCATTAAGGGAGTTTTATTTGTTCATTTCGCGTTCTGACGGTGAAAACAACCGAAATGTGTTTGTTAGGCTCATTGGGCTCTACAGACCATTTGGGAGTATTAGTTGTTCATTTCGCGTTTTGACGGTGAAAACAACCGAAAAGTGTTTGTTAGGCTCAATGGGCTCTATAGACCATTTTGGAGTGTTGGTAGTTCATTTCGCGTTCTGACGTTGAAAACAACCGACAAGTGTTTGTTAGGTCAATGGGCTCTATAGACCATTTGGGAGTGTTAGTTGTTCATTTCGCGTTCTGACGGTAAAAACAACCGAAATGTGTTTGTTAGGCTCAATGGGTTCTAAAGACCATTTGGGAGTGTTAGTTGTTCATTTCGCGTTCTGACTGTGAAAACACCCGACAAATGTGTGTTAGGCTCAATGGGCTCTATAGACCATTTGGGAGTGTTAGTTGGTCATTTCGCGTTCTGACGGTGAAAACAACCGAAAAGTGTTTGTTAGGCTCAATGAGCTCTATAGACCATTTTGGAGTGTAAGTTGATAATTTCGCGTTCTGACTGTGAAAACAAACGACAAGTGTTTGTTAGGCTCAATGGGCTCTTTAGACCATTTCTGAGTGTTAGTTGTTCATTTCGCGTTCTGACGGTGAAAACAACCGAAAAGTGTTTGTTAGGCTCATTGGGCTCTATATACCATTTGGGAGTGTTAGTTGTTCATTTCGCGTTTTAACGGTGAAAACAACCGAAAAGTGTTTGTTAGGCTCAATGGGCTCTATAGACCATTTTGGAGTGTTGGTAGTTCATTTCGCGTTCTGACGGTAAAAACAACCGAAAAGTGTTTGTTAGGCTCATTGGGCTCTATAGACCATTTGGGAGTGTTAGTTGTTCATTTCGCGTTCTGACGGTGAAAACACCCGACAAATGTTTGTTAGGCTCAATGGGCTCTCTAGACCATTTTGGAGTGTTAGTTGGTCATTTCGCGTTCTGACGGTGAAAACAAACGAAAAGTGTTTGTTAGGCTCAATCGGCTCTATACACCATTTGGGAGTGTAAGTTGATCATTTCGCGTGCTGACGGTGAAAACAACCAAAATGTGTTTGTTAGGCTCAATGGGCTCTATAGACAATTTGGGAGTATTAGTTGTTCGATTCGCGTTCTGACGGTGAAAACAACCGAAAAGTGTTTGTTTGGCTCAATGGGCTCTATAGGCCATTTGGGAGTGTAAGTTGATCATTTCGCGTTCTGACGGTGAAAACTACGGAAATGTGTTTGTTAGGTCAATGGGCTCTATAGAACATTTGGGAGTTTTATTTGTTCATTTCGCGTTCTGACGGTAAAAACAACCGAAATGTGTTTGTTAGGCTCAATGGGTTCTAAAGACCATTTGGGAGTGTTAGTTGTTCATTTCGCGTTCTGACTGTGAAAACACCCGAAAAGTGTTTGTTAGGCTCAATGAGCTCTATAGACCATTTGGGAGTGTAAGTTGATCATTTCGCGTTCTGACGTTGAAAACAGCCGAAAGGTGTTTGTTAGGCTCAATGGGTTCTATAGACCATTTGGGAGTGTTAGTTGGTCATTTCGCGTTCTGACGGTGAAAACAACCGAAAAGTGTTTGTTAGGCTCAATGAGCTCTATAGACCATTTGGGAGTGTAAGTTGATCATTTCGCGTTCTGACGTTGAAAACAGCCGAAAGGTGTTTGTTAGGCTCAATGGGCTCTATAGACCATTTGGGACTGTTAGTTGTTCATTTCGCGTCCTGACCGTGAAAACACCCGAAATATGTTTGTTAGGCTCATTGGGCTCTATAGACCATTTGGGAGTTTTATTTGGTCATTTCGCGTTCTGACGGTGAAAACAACCGAAATGTGTTTGTTAGGCTCATTGGGCTCTATAGACCATTTGGGAGTGTTAGTTGTTCATTTCGCGTCCTGACGGTGAAAACACCCGAAATGTGTTTGTTAGGCTCATTGGGCTCTATAGACCATTTGGGAGTGTTAGTTGGTCATTTCGCGTTCTGACGGTGAAAACACCCGAAATGTGTTTGTTAGGCTCATTGGGCTCTATAGACCATTTTGGAGTGTTAGTTGGTCATTTCGCGTTCTGACGGTGAAAACAACCGAAAAGTGTTTGTTAGGCTCAATGAGCTCTATAGACCATTTGGGAGTGTAAGTTGATCATTTCGCGTTCTGACGTTGAAAACAGCCGAAAGGTGTTTGTTAGGCTCAATGGGCTCTATAGACCATTTGGGAGTTTTATTTGTTCATTTCGCGTTCTGACGGTGAAAACAACCGAAATGTGTTTGTTAGGCTCATTGAGCTCTACAGACCATTTGGGAGTGTTAGTTGTTCATTTCGCGTTCTGACTGTGAAAACACCCGACAAATGTTTGTTAGGCTCCATGGGCTCTATAGACCATTTGGGATTGTTAGTTGGTCATTTCGCGTTCTGACGGTGAAAACAACCGAAAAGTGTTTGTTAGGCTCAATGAGCTCTATAGACCATTTTGTAGTGTAAGTTGATAATTTCGCGTTCTGACTGTGAAAACAAACGACAAGTGTTTGTTAGGCTCAATGGGCTCTTTAGACCATTTGGGAGTGTTAGTTGTTCATTTCGCGTTTTGACGGTGAAAACAACCAAAAAGTGTTTGTTAGGCTCAATGGGCTCTATAGACCATTTGGGAGTGTTAGTTGGTCATTTCGCGTTCTGACGGTGAAAACAACCGAAAAGTGTTTGTTAGGCTCAATGAGCTCTATAGACCATTTGGGAGTGTAAGTTGATCATTTCGCGTTCTGACGTTGAAAACAGCCGAAAGGTGTTTGTTAGGCTCAATGGGCTCTATAGACCATTTGGGACTGTTAGTTGTTCATTTCGCGTCCTGACCGTGAAAACACCCGAAATATGTTTGTTAGGCTCATTGGGCTCTATAGACCATTTGGGAGTTTTATTTGGTCATTTCGCGTTCTGACGGTGAAAACAACCGAAATGTGTTTGTTAGGCTCCTTGGGCTCTATAGACCATTTGGGAGTGTTAGTTGTTCATTTCGCGTCCTGACGGTGAAAACACCCGAAATGTGTTTGTTAGGCTCATTGGGCTCTATAGACCATTTGGGAGTGTTAGTTGGTCATTTCGCGTTCTGACGGTGAAAACACCCGAAATGTGTTTGTTAGGCTCATTGGGCTCTATAGACCATTTGGGAGTGTTAGTTGGTCATTTCGCGTTCTGACGGTGAAAACAACCGAAAAGTGTTTGTTAGGCTCAATGAGCTCTATAGAC
The DNA here is from genome assembly GCA_037893245.1 of Crossaster papposus. Taxonomy (NCBI): domain Eukaryota; kingdom Metazoa; phylum Echinodermata; class Asteroidea; order Velatida; family Solasteridae; genus Crossaster; species Crossaster papposus. The sequence continues at coordinate 894,123 of JBAIAA010000730.1, forward strand.
CATTTGGGAGTGTAAGTTGATCATTTCGCGTTCTGACGTTGAAAACAGCCGAAAGGTGTTTGTTAGGCTCAATGGGCTCTATAGACCATTTGGGAGTTTTATTTGTTCATTTCGCGTTCTGACGGTGAAAACAACCGAAATGTGTTTGTTAGGCTCATTGGGCTCTACAGACCATTTGGGAGTGTTAGTTGTTCATTTCGCGTTCTGACGGTGAAAACAACCGAAATGTGTTTGTTAGGCTCATTGGGCTCTACAGACCATTTGGGAGTGTTAGTTGTTCATTTCGCGTTCTGACGGTGAAAATAAGCGAAAAGTGTTTGTTAGGCTCAATGGGCTCTATAGACCATTTGGGAGTTTTAGTTGTTCATTTCGCGTTCTGACGGTGAAAACAACCGAAATGTGTTTGTTAGGTCAATGGGCTCTATAGACCATTTGGGAGTGTTAGTTGTTCATTTCGCGTTCTGACGGTGAAAACAACCGAAATGTGTTTGTTAGGCTCATTGGGTTCTAAAGACCATTTGGGAGTGTTAGTTGTTCATTTCGCGTTCTGACTGTGAAAACAACCGACAAGTGTTTGTTAGGTTCAATGGGCTCTATAGACCATTTGGGAGTTTTAGTTGTTCATTTCGCGTTCTGACGGTGAAAACAACCGAAATGTGTTTGTTAGGCTCATTAAGGTCTACAGACCATTTGGGAGTGTTAGTTGTTCATTTCGCGTTTTGACGGTGAAAACAACCGAAAAGTGTTTGTTAGGCTCAATGGGCTCTATAGACCATTTTGGAGTGTTGGTAGTTCATTTCGCGTTCTGACGTTGAAAACAACCGAAAAGTGTTTGTTAGGTCAATGGGCTCTATAGACCATTTGGGAGTGTTAGTTGGTCATTTCGCGTTCTGACTGTGAAAACAACCGAAATGTGTTTGTTAGGCTCAATGAGCTCTATAGACCATTTGGGAGTGTAAGTTGATCATTTCGCGTTCTGACGCTGAAAACAACCGACAAGTGTTTGTTAGGCTCAATGGGCTCTATAGACCATTTGGGAGTGTTAGTTGTTCATTTCGCGTTCTGACGGTGAAAACAACCGAAATGTGTTTGTTATGCTCATTGGGCTCTATAGACCATTTGGGAGTGTTAGTTGTTCATTTCGCGTTCTGACGGTGAAAACAACCGAAAAGTGTTTGTTAGGCTCAATGGGCTCTATAGACCATTAAGGGAGTTTTATTTGTTCATTTCGCGTTCTGACGGTGAAAACAACCGAAATGTGTTTGTTAGGCTCATTGGGCTCTACAGACCATTTGGGAGTATTAGTTGTTCATTTCGCGTTTTGACGGTGAAAACAACCGAAAAGTGTTTGTTAGGCTCAATGGGCTCTATAGACCATTTTGGAGTGTTGGTAGTTCATTTCGCGTTCTGACGTTGAAAACAACCGACAAGTGTTTGTTAGGTCAATGGGCTCTATAGACCATTTGGGAGTGTTAGTTGTTCATTTCGCGTTCTGACGGTAAAAACAACCGAAATGTGTTTGTTAGGCTCAATGGGTTCTAAAGACCATTTGGGAGTGTTAGTTGTTCATTTCGCGTTCTGACTGTGAAAACACCCGACAAATGTGTGTTAGGCTCAATGGGCTCTATAGACCATTTGGGAGTGTTAGTTGGTCATTTCGCGTTCTGACGGTGAAAACAACCGAAAAGTGTTTGTTAGGCTCAATGAGCTCTATAGACCATTTTGGAGTGTAAGTTGATAATTTCGCGTTCTGACTGTGAAAACAAACGACAAGTGTTTGTTAGGCTCAATGGGCTCTTTAGACCATTTCTGAGTGTTAGTTGTTCATTTCGCGTTCTGACGGTGAAAACAACCGAAAAGTGTTTGTTAGGCTCATTGGGCTCTATATACCATTTGGGAGTGTTAGTTGTTCATTTCGCGTTTTAACGGTGAAAACAACCGAAAAGTGTTTGTTAGGCTCAATGGGCTCTATAGACCATTTTGGAGTGTTGGTAGTTCATTTCGCGTTCTGACGGTAAAAACAACCGAAAAGTGTTTGTTAGGCTCATTGGGCTCTATAGACCATTTGGGAGTGTTAGTTGTTCATTTCGCGTTCTGACGGTGAAAACACCCGACAAATGTTTGTTAGGCTCAATGGGCTCTCTAGACCATTTTGGAGTGTAAGTTGGTCATTTCGCGTTCTGACGGTGAAAACAAACGAAAAGTGTTTGTTAGGCTCAATCGGCTCTATACACCATTTGGGAGTGTAAGTTGATCATTTCGCGTGCTGACGGTGAAAACAACCAAAATGTGTTTGTTAGGCTCAATGGGCTCTATAGACAATTTGGGAGTATTAGTTGTTCGATTCGCGTTCTGACGGTGAAAACAACCGAAAAGTGTTTGTTTGGCTCAATGGGCTCTATAGGCCATTTGGGAGTGTAAGTTGATCATTTCGCGTTCTGACGGTGAAAACTACGGAAATGTGTTTGTTAGGTCAATGGGCTCTATAGAACATTTGGGAGTTTTATTTGTTCATTTCGCGTTCTGACGGTAAAAACAACCGAAATGTGTTTGTTAGGCTCAATGGGTTCTAAAGACCATTTGGGAGTGTTAGTTGTTCATTTCGCGTTCTGACTGTGAAAACACCCGAAAAGTGTTTGTTAGGCTCAATGAGCTCTATAGACCATTTGGGAGTGTAAGTTGATCATTTCGCGTTCTGACGTTGAAAACAGCCGAAAGGTGTTTGTTAGGCTCAATGGGTTCTATAGACCATTTGGGAGTGTTAGTTGGTCATTTCGCGTTCTGACGGTGAAAACAACCGAAAAGTGTTTGTTAGGCTCAATGAGCTCTATAGACCATTTGGGAGTGTAAGTTGATCATTTCGCGTTCTGACGTTGAAAACAGCCGAAAGGTGTTTGTTAGGCTCAATGGGCTCTATAGACCATTTGGGACTGTTAGTTGTTCATTTCGCGTCCTGACCGTGAAAACACCCGAAATATGTTTGTTAGGCTCATTGGGCTCTATAGACCATTTGGGAGTTTTATTTGGTCATTTCGCGTTCTGACGGTGAAAACAACCGAAATGTGTTTGTTAGGCTCATTGGGCTCTATAGACCATTTGGGAGTGTTAGTTGTTCATTTCGCATCCTGACGGTGAAAACACCCGAAATGTGTTTGTTAGGCTCATTGGGCTCTATAGACCATTTGGGAGTGTTAGTTGGTCATTTCGCGTTCTGACGGTGAAAACACCCGAAATGTGTTTGTTAGGCTCATTGGGCTCTATAGACCATTTTGGAGTGTTAGTTTGTCATTTCGCGTTCTGACGGTGAAAACAACCGAAAAGTGTTTGTTAGGCTCAATGAGCTCTATAGACCATTTGGGAGTGTAAGTTGATCATTTCGCGTTCTGACGTTGAAAACAGCCGAAAGGTGTTTGTTAGGCTCAATGGGCTCTATAGACCATTTGGGAGTTTTATTTGTTCATTTCGCGTTCTGACGGTGAAAACAACCGAAATGTGTTTGTTAGGCTCATTGAGCTCTACAGACCATTTGGGAGTGTTAGTTGTTCATTTCGCGTTCTGACTGTGAAAACACCCGACAAATGTTTGTTAGGCTCAATGGGCTCTATAGACCATTTGGGATTGTTAGTTGGTCATTTCGCGTTCTGACGGTGAAAACAACCGAAAAGTGTTTGTTAGGCTCAATGAGCTCTATAGACCATTTTGTAGTGTAAGTTGATAATTTCGCGTTCTGACTGTGAAAACAAACGACAAGTGTTTGTTAGGCTCAATGGGCTCTTTAGACCATTTGGGAGTGTTAGTTGTTCATTTCGCGTTTTGACGGTGAAAACAACCAAAAAGTGTTTGTTAGGCTCAATGGGCTCTATAGACCATTTGGGAGTGTTAGTTGGTCATTTCGCGTTCTGACGGTGAAAACAACCGAAAAGTGTTTGTTAGGCTCAATGAGCTCTATAGACCATTTGGGAGTGTAAGTTGATCATTTCGCGTTCTGACGTTGAAAACAGCCGAAAGGTGTTTGTTAGGCTCAATGGGCTCTATAGACCATTTGGGACTGTTAGTTGTTCATTTCGCGTCCTGACCGTGAAAACACCCGAAATATGTTTGTTAGGCTCATTGGGCTCTATAGACCATTTGGGAGTTTTATTTGGTCATTTCGCGTTCTGACGGTGAAAACAACCGAAATGTGTTTGTTAGGCTCCTTGGGCTCTATAGACCATTTGGGAGTGTTAGTTGTTCATTTCGCGTCCTGACGGTGAAAACACCCGAAATGTGTTTGTTAGGCTCATTGGGCTCTATAGACCATTTGGGAGTGTTAGTTGGTCATTTCGCGTTCTGACGGTGAAAACACCCGAAATGTGTTTGTTAGGCTCATTGGGCTCTATAGACCATTTGGGAGTGTTAGTTGGTCATTTCGCGTTCTGACGGTGAAAACAACCGAAAAGTGTTTGTTAGGCTCAATGAGCTCTATAGACCATTTGGGAGTGTAAGTTGATCATTTCGCGTTCTGACGTTGAAAACAGCCGAAAGGTGTTTGTTAGGCTCAATGGGCTCTATAGACCATTTGGGAGTTTTATTTGTTCATTTCGCGTTCTGACGGTGAAAACAACCGAAATGTGTTTGTTAGGCTCATTGGGCTCTACAGACCATTTGGGAGTGTTAGTTGTTCATCTCGCGTTCTGACGGTGAAAATAAGCGAAAAGTGTTTGTTAGGCTCAATGGGCTCTATAGACCATTTGGGAGTTTTAGTTGTTCATTTCGCGTTCTGACGGTGAAAACAACCGAAATGTGTTTGTTAGGTCAATGGGCTCTATAGACCATTTGGGAGTGTTAGTTGTTCATTTCGCGTTCTGACGGTGAAAACAACCGAAATGTGTTTGTTAGGCTCATTGGGTTCTAAAGACCATTTGGGAGTGTTAGTTGTTCATTTCGCGTTCTGACTGTGAAAACAACCGACAAGTGTTTGTTAGGTTCAATGGGCTCTATAGACCATTTGGGAGTTTTAGTTGTTCATTTCGCGTTCTGACGGTGAAAACAACCGAAATGTGTTTGTTAGGCTCATTAAGGTCTACAGACCATTTGGGAGTGTTAGTTGTTCATTTCGCGTTTTGACGGTGAAAACAACCGAAAAGTGTTTGTTAGGCTCAATGGGCTCTATAGACCATTTTGGAGTGTTGGTAGTTCATTTCGCGTTCTGACGTTGAAAACAACCGAAAAGTGTTTGTTAGGTCAATGGGCTCTATAGACCATTTGGGAGTGTTAGTTGGTCATTTCGCGTTCTGACTGTGAAAACAACCGAAATGTGTTTGTTAGGCTCAATGAGCTCTATAGACCATTTGGGAGTGTAAGTTGATCATTTCGCGTTCTGACGCTGAAAACAACCGACAAGTGTTTGTTAGGCTCAATGGGCTCTATAGACCATTTGGGAGTGTTAGTTGTTCATTTCGCGTTCTGACGGTGAAAACAACCGAAATGTGTTTGTTATGCTCATTGGGCTCTATAGACCATTTGGGAGTGTTAGTTGTTCATTTCGCGTTCTGACGGTGAAAACAACCGAAAAGTGTTTGTTAGGCTCAATGGGCTCTATAGACCATTAAGGGAGTTTTATTTGTTCATTTCGCGTTCTGACGGTGAAAACAACCGAAATGTGTTTGTTAGGCTCATTGGGCTCTACAGACCATTTGGGAGTATTAGTTGTTCATTTCGCGTTTTGACGGTGAAAACAACCGAAAAGTGTTTGTTAGGCTCAATGGGCTCTATAGACCATTTTGGAGTGTTGGTAGTTCATTTCGCGTTCTGACGTTGAAAACAACCGACAAGTGTTTGTTAGGTCAATGGGCTCTATAGACCATTTGGGAGTGTTAGTTGTTCATTTCGCGTTCTGACGGTAAAAACAACCGAAATGTGTTTGTTAGGCTCAATGGGTTCTAAAGACCATTTGGGAGTGTTAGTTGTTCATTTCGCGTTCTGACTGTGAAAACACCCGACAAATGTGTGTTAGGCTCAATGGGCTCTATAGACCATTTGGGAGTGTTAGTTGGTCATTTCGCGTTCTGACGGTGAAAACAACCGAAAAGTGTTTGTTAGGCTCAATGAGCTCTATAGACCATTTTGGAGTGTAAGTTGATAATTTCGCGTTCTGACTGTGAAAACAAACGACAAGTGTTTGTTAGGCTCAATGGGCTCTTTAGACCATTTCTGAGTGTTAGTTGTTCATTTCGCGTTCTGACGGTGAAAACAACCGAAAAGTGTTTGTTAGGCTCATTGGGCTCTATATACCATTTGGGAGTGTTAGTTGTTCATTTCGCGTTTTAACGGTGAAAACAACCGAAAAGTGTTTGTTAGGCTCAATGGGCTCTATAGACCATTTTGGAGTGTTGGTAGTTCATTTCGCGTTCTGACGGTAAAAACAACCGAAAAGTGTTTGTTAGGCTCATTGGGCTCTATAGACCATTTGGGAGTGTTAGTTGTTCATTTCGCGTTCTGACGGTGAAAACACCCGACAAATGTTTGTTAGGCTCAATGGGCTCTCTAGACCATTTTGGAGTGTTAGTTGGTCATTTCGCGTTCTGACGGTGAAAACAAACGAAAAGTGTTTGTTAGGCTCAATCGGCTCTATACACCATTTGGGAGTGTAAGTTGATCATTTCGCGTGCTGACGGTGAAAACAACCAAAATGTGTTTGTTAGGCTCAATGGGCTCTATAGACAATTTGGGAGTATTAGTTGTTCGATTCGCGTTCTGACGGTGAAAACAACCGAAAAGTGTTTGTTTGGCTCAATGGGCTCTATAGGCCATTTGGGAGTGTAAGTTGATCATTTCGCGTTCTGACGGTGAAAACTACGGAAATGTGTTTGTTAGGTCAATGGGCTCTATAGAACATTTGGGAGTTTTATTTGTTCATTTCGCGTTCTGACGGTAAAAACAACCGAAATGTGTTTGTTAGGCTCAATGGGTTCTAGAGACCATTTGGGAGTGTTAGTTGTTCATTTCGCGTTCTGACTGTGAAAACACCCGACAAATGTTTGTTAGGCTCAATGGGCTCTATAGACCATTTGGGAGTGTTAGTTGGTCATTTCGCGTTCTGACGGTGAAAACAACCGAAAAGTGTTTGTTAGGCTCAATGAGCTCTATAGACCATTTTGGAGTGTAAGTTGATAATTTCGCGTTCTGACTGTGAAAACAAACGACAAGTGTTTGTTAGGCTCAATGGGCTCTTTAGACCATTTGGGAGTGTTAGTTGTTCATTTCGCGTTCTGACGGTGAAAACAACCGAAAAGTGTTTGTTAGGCTCATTGGGCTCTATATACCATTTGGGAGTGTTAGTTGTTCATTTCGCGTTTTAACGGTGAAAACAACCGAAAAGTGTTTGTTAGGCTCAATGGGCTCTATAGACCATTTTGGAGTGTTGGTAGTTCATTTCGCGTTCTGACGGTAAAAACAACTGAAAGGTGTTTGTTAGGCTCATTGGGCTCTATAGACCATTTGGGAGTGTTAGTTGTTCATTTCGCGTTCTGACGGTGAAAACACCCGACAAATGTTTGTTAGGCTCAATGGGCTCTCTAGACCATTTTGGAGTGTTAGTTGGTCATTTCGCGTTCTGACGGTGAAAACAAACGAAAAGTGTTTGTTAGGCTCAATCGGCTCTATACACCATTTGGGAGTGTAAGTTGATCATTTCGCGTGCTGACGGTGAAAACAACCAAAATGTGTTTGTTAGGCTCAATGGGCTCTATAGACAATTTGGGAGTATTAGTTGTTCGATTCGCGTTCTGACGGTGAAAACAACCGAAAAGTGTTTGTTTGGCTCAATGGGCTCTATAGGCCATTTGGGAGTGTAAGTTGATCATTTCGCGTTCTGACTGTGAAAACTACGGAAATGTGTTTGTTAGGCTCAATGGGCTCTATAGACCATTTGTGAGTGTTAGTTGTTCATCTTGCGTTCTGACGGTGAAAAGAACCGAAAAGTGTTTGTTAGGCTCAATGGGCTCTATAGACCATTTGGGAGTTTTATTTGTTCATTTCGCGTTCTGACGGTGAAAACAACCGAAATGTGTTTGTTAGGCTCATTGGGTTCTACAGACCATTTGGGAGTATTAGTTGTTCATTTCGCGTTTTGACGGTGAAAACAACCGAAAAGTGTTTGTTAGGCTCAATGGGCTCTATAGACCATTTTGGAATGTTGGTAGTTCATTTCGCGTTCTGACGTTGAAAACAACCGACAAGTGTTTGTTAGGTCAATGGGCTCTATAGACCATTTGGGAGTGTTAGTTGTTCATTTCGCGTTCTGACTGTGAAAACTACGGAAATGTGTTTGTTAGGCTCAATGGGCTCTATAGACCATTTGTGAGTGTTAGTTGTTCATCTTGCGTTCTGACGGTGAAAAGAACCGAAAAGTGTTTGTTAGGCTCAATGGGCTCTATAGACCATTTGGGAGTTTTATTTGTTCATTTCGCGTTCTGACGGTGAAAACAACCGAAATGTGTTTGTTAGGCTCATTGGGTTCTACAGACCATTTGGGAGTATTAGTTGTTCATTTCGCGTTTTGACGGTGAAAACAACCGAAAAGTGTTTGTTAGGCTCAATGGGCTCTATAGACCATTTTGGAGTGTTGGTAGTTCATTTCGCGTTCTGACGTTGAAAACAACCGACAAGTGTTTGTTAGGTCAATGGGCTCTATAGACCATTTGGGAGTGTTAGTTGTTCATTTCGCGTTCTGACGGTAAAAACAACCGAAATGTGTTTGTTAGGCTCAATGGGTTCTAAAGACCATTTGGGAGTGTAAGTTGTTCATTTCGCGTTCTGACTGTGAAAACACCCGACAAATGTTTGTTAGGCTCAATGGGCTCTATAGACCATTTGGGAGTGTTAGTTGGTCATTTCGCGTTCTGACGGGGAAAACAACCGAAAAGTGTTTGTTAGGCTCAATGAGCTCTATAGACCATTTTGGAGTGTAAGTTGATAATTTCGCGTTCTGACTGTGAAAACAAACGACAAGTGTTTGTTAGGCTCAATGGGCTCTTTAGACCATTTGGGAGTGTTAGTTGTTCATTTCGCGTTTTGACGGTGAAAACAACCAAAAAGTGTTTGTTAGGCTCAATGGGCTCTATAGACCATTTGGGAGTGTTAGTTGGTCATTTCGCGTTCTGACGGTGAAAACAACCGAAAAGTGTTTGTTAGGCTCAATGAGCTCTATAGACCATTTGGAAGTGTAAGTTGATCATTTCGCGTTCTGACGTTGAAAACAGCCGAAAGGTGTTTGTTAGGCTCAATGGGCTCTATAGACCATTTGGGAGTGTTAGTTGGTCATTTCGCGTTCTGACGGTGAAAACAACCGAAAAGTGTTTGTTAGGCTCAATGAGCTCTATAGACCATTTGGGAGTGTAAGTTGATCATTTCGCGTTCTGACGTTGAAAACAGCCGAAAGGTGTTTGTTAGGCTCAATGGGCTCTATAGACCATTTGGGAGTTTTATTTGTTCATTTCGCGTTCTGACGGTGAAAACAACCGAAATGTGTTTGTTAGGCTCATTGGGCTCTACAGACCATTTGGGAGTGTTAGTTATTCATCTCGCGTTCTGACGGTGAAAATAAGCGAAAAGTGTTTGTTAGGCTCAATGGGCTCTATAGACCATTTGGGAGTTTTAGTTGTTCATTTCGCGTTCTGACGGTGAAAACAACCGAAATGTGTTTGTTAGGTCAATGGGCTCTATAGACCATTTGGGAGTGTTAGTTGTTCATTTCGCGTTCTGACGGTGAAAACAACCGAAATGTGTTTGTTAGGCTCATTGGGTTCTAAAGACCATTTGGGAGTGTTAGTTGTTCATTTCGCGTTCTGACTGTGAAAACAACCGACAAGTGTTTGTTAGGTTCAATGGGCTCTATAGACCATTTGGGAGTTTTAGTTGTTCATTTCGCGTTCTGACGGTGAAAACAACCGAAATGTGTTTGTTAGGCTCATTGGGCTCTATATACCATTTGGGAGTGTTAGTTGTTCATTTCGCGTTTTAACGGTGAAAACAACCGAAAAGTGTTTGTTAGGCTCAATGGGCTCTATAGACCATTTTGGAGTGTTGGTAGTTCATTTCGCGTTCTGACGGTAAAAACAACCGAAAAGTGTTTGTTAGGCTCATTGGGCTCTATAGACCATTTGGGAGTGTTAGTTGTTCATTTCGCGTTCTGACGGTGAAAACACCCGACAAATGTTTGTTAGGCTCAATGGGCTCTCTAGACCATTTTGGAGTGTTAGTTGGTCATTTCGCGTTCTGACGGTGAAAACAAACGAAAAGTGTTTGTTAGGCTCAATCGGCTCTATACACCATTTGGGAGTGTAAGTTGATCATTTCGCGTGCTGACGGTGAAAACAACCAAAATGTGTTTGTTAGGCTCAATGGGCTCTATAGACAATTTGGGAGTATTAGTTGTTCGATTCGCGTTCTGACGGTGAAAACAACCGAAAAGTGTTTGTTTGGCTCAATGGGCTCTATAGGCCATTTGGGAGTGTAAGTTGATCATTTCGCGTTCTGACGGTGAAAACTACGGAAATGTGTTTGTTAGGTCAATGGGCTCTATAGAACATTTGGGAGTTTTATTTGTTCATTTCGCGTTCTGACGGTGAAAACAACCGAAATGTGTTTGTTAGGCTCAATGGGTTCTAAAGACCATTTGGGAGTGTTAGTTGTTCATTTCGCGTTCTGACTGTGAAAACACCCGACAAATGTTTGTTAGGCTCAATGGGCTCTATAGACCATTTGGGAGTGTTAGTTGGTCATTTCGCGTTCTGACGGTGAAAACAACCGAAAAGTGTTTGTTAGGCTCAATGAGCTCTATAGACCATTTTGGAGTGTAAGTTGATAATTTCGCGTTCTGACTGTGAAAACAAACGACAAGTGTTTGTTAGGCTCAATGGGCTCTTTAGACCATTTGGGAGTGTTAGTTGTTCATTTCGCGTTCTGACGGTGAAAACAACCGAAAAGTGTTTGTTAGGCTCATTGGGCTCTATATACCATTTGGGAGTGTTAGTTGTTCATTTCGCGTTTTAACGGTGAAAACAACCGAAAAGTGTTTGTTAGGCTCAATGGGCTCTATAGACCATTTTGGAGTGTTGGTAGTTCATTTCGCGTTCTGACGGTAAAAACAACTGAAAGGTGTTTGTTAGGCTCATTGGGCTCTATAGACCATTTGGGAGTGTTAGTTGTTCATTTCGCGTTCTGACGGTGAAAACACCCGACAAATGTTTGTTAGGCTCAATGGGCTCTCTAGACCATTTTGGAGTGTTAGTTGGTCATTTCGCGTTCTGACGGTGAAAACAAACGAAAAGTGTTTGTTAGGCTCAATCGGCTCTATACACCATTTGGGAGTGTAAGTTGATCATTTCGCGTGCTGACGGTGAAAACAACCAAAATGTGTTTGTTAGGCTCAATGGGCTCTATAGACAATTTGGGAGTATTAGTTGTTCGATTCGCGTTCTGACGGTGAAAACAACCGAAAAGTGTTTGTTTGGCTCAATGGGCTCTATAGGCCATTTGGGAGTGTAAGTTGATCATTTCGCGTTCTGACTGTGAAAACTACGGAAATGTGTTTGTTAGGCTCAATGGGCTCTATAGACCATTTGTGAGTGTTAGTTGTTCATCTTGCGTTCTGACGGTGAAAAGAACCGAAAAGTGTTTGTTAGGCCTCAATGGGCTCTATAGACCATTTGGGAGTTTTATTTGTTCATTTCGCGTTCTGACGGTGAAAACAACCGAAATGTGTTTGTTAGGCTCATTGGGTTCTACAGACCATTTGGGAGTATTAGTTGTTCATTTCGCGTTTTGACGGTGAAAACAACCGAAAAGTGTTTGTTAGGCTCAATGGGCTCTATAGACCATTTTGGAGTGTTGGTAGTTCATTTCGCGTTCTGACGTTGAAAACAACCGACAAGTGTTTGTTAGGTCAATGGGCTCTATAGACCATTTGGGAGTGTTAGTTGTTCATTTCGCGTTCTGACGGTAAAAACAACCGAAATGTGTTTGTTAGGCTCAATGGGTTCTAAAGACCATTTGGGAGTGTAAGTTGTTCATTTCGCGTTCTGACTGTGAAAACACCCGACAAATGTTTGTTAGGCTCAATGGGCTCTATAGACCATTTGGGAGTGTTAGTTGGTCATTTCGCGTTCTGACGGGGAAAACAACCGAAAAGTGTTTGTTAGGCTCAATGAGCTCTATAGACCATTTTGGAGTGTAAGTTGATAATTTCGCGTTCTGACTGTGAAAACAAACGACAAGTGTTTGTTAGGCTCAATGGGCTCTTTAGACCATTTGGGAGTGTTAGTTGTTCATTTCGCGTTTTGACGGTGAAAACAACCAAAAAGTGTTTGTTAGGCTCAATGGGCTCTATAGACCATTTGGGAGTGTTAGTTGGTCATTTCGCGTTCTGACGGTGAAAACAACCGAAAAGTGTTTGTTAGGCTCAATGAGCTCTATAGACCATTTGGGAGTGTAAGTTGATCATTTCGCGTTCTGACGTTGAAAACAGCCGGAAGGTGTTTGTTAGGCTCAATGGGCTCTATAGACCATTTGGGAGTGTTAGTTGGTCATTTCGCGTTCTGACGGTGAAAACAACCGAAAAGTGTTTGTTAGGCTCAATGAGCTCTATAGACCATTTGGGAGTGTAAGTTGATCATTTCGCGTTCTGACGTTGAAAACAGCCGAAAGGTGTTTGTTAGGCTCAATGGGCTCTATAGACCATTTGGGAGTTTTATTTGTTCATTTCGCGTTCTGACGGTGAAAACAACCGAAATGTGTTTGTTAGGCTCATTGGGCTCTACAGACCATTTGGGAGTGTTAGTTATTCATCTCGCGTTCTGACGGTGAAAATAAGCGAAAAGTGTTTGTTAGGCTCAATGGGCTCTATAGACCATTTGGGAGTTTTAGTTGTTCATTTCGCGTTCTGACGGTGAAAACAACCGAAATGTGTTTGTTAGGTCAATGGGCTCTATAGACCATTTGGGAGTGTTAGTTGTTCATTTCGCGTTCTGACGGTGAAAACAACCGAAATGTGTTTGTTAGGCTCATTGGGTTCTAAAGACCATTTGGGAGTGTTAGTTGTTCATTTCGCGTTCTGACTGTGAAAACAACCGACAAGTGTTTGTTAGGTTCAATGGGCTCTATAGACCATTTGGGAGTTTTAGTTGTTCATTTCGCGTTCTGACGGTGAAAACAACCGAAATGTGTTTGTTAGGCTCATTAAAGTCTACAGACCATTTGGGAGTGTTAGTTGTTCATTTCGCGTTTTGACGGTGAAAACAACCGAAAAGTGTTTGTTAGGCTCAATGGGCTCTATAGACCATTTTGGAGTGTTGGTAGTTCATTTCGCGTTCTGACGTTGAAGACAACCGAAAAGTGTTTGTTAGGTCAATGGGCTCTATAGACCATTTGGGAGTGTTAGTTGGTCATTTCGCGTTCTGACTGTGAAAACAACCGAAATGTGGTTTGTTAGGCTCAATGAGCTCTATAGACCATTTGGGAGTGTAAGTTGATCATTTCGCGTTCTGACGCTGAAAACAACCGACAAGTGTTTGTTAGGCTCAATGGGCTCTATAGACCATTTGGGAGTGTTAGTTGTTCATTTCGCGTTCTGACGGTGAAAACAACCGAAATGTGTTTGTTATGCTCATTGGGCTCTATAGACCATTTGGGAGTGTTAGTTGTTCATTTCGCGTTCTGACGGTGAAAACAACCGAAAAGTGTTTGTTAGGCTCAATGGGCTCTATAGACCATTTGGGAGTTTTATTTGTTCATTTCGCGTTCTGACGGTGAAAACAACCGAAATGTGTTTGTTAGGCTCATTGGGCTCTACAGACCATTTGGGAGTATTAGTTGTTCATTTCGCGTTTTGACGGTGAAAACAACCGAAAAGTGTTTGTTAGGCTCAATGGGCTCTATAGACCATTTTGGAGTGTTGGTAGTTTATTTCGCGTTCTGACGTTGAAAACAACCGACAAGTGTTTGTTAGGTCAATGGGCTCTATAGACCATTTGGGAGTGTTAGTTGGTCATTTCGCGTTCTGACGGTGAAAACAACCGAAAAGTGTTTGTTAGGCTCAATGGGCTCTATAGACCATTTGGGAGTTTTATTTGTTCATTTCGCGTTCTGACGGTGAAAACAACCGAAATGTGTTTGTTAGGCTCATTGGGCTCTACAGACCATTTGGGAGTATTAGTTGTTCATTTCGCGTTTTGACGGTGAAAACAACCGAAAAGTGTTTGTTAGGCTCAATGGGCTCTATAGACCATTTTGGAGTGTTGGTAGTTTATTTCGCGTTCTGACGTTGAAAACAACCGAAAAGTGTTTGTTTGGTCAATGGGCTCTATAGACCATTTGGGAGTGTTAGTTGGTCATTTCGCGTTCTGACTGTGAAAACAAGCGAAAAGTGTTTGTTAGGTTCAATGGGCTCTATAGACCATTTGGGAGTTTTAGTTGTTCATTTCGCGTTCTGACGGTGAAAACAACCGAAATGTGTTTGTTAGGCTCATTAAAGTCTACAGACCATTTGGGAGTGTTAGTTGTTCATTTCGCGTTTTGACGGTGAAAACAACCGAAAAGTGTTTGTTAGGCTCAATGGGCTCTATAGACCATTTTGGAGTGTTGGTAGTTCATTTCGCGTTCTGACGTTGAAGACAACCGAAAAGTGTTTGTTAGGTCAATGGGCTCTATAGACCATTTGGGAGTGTTAGTTGGTCATTTCGCGTTCTGACTGTGAAAACAACCGAAATGTGTTTGTTAGGCTCAATGAGCTCTATAGACCATTTGGGAGTGTAAGTTGATCATTTCGCGTTCTGACGCTGAAAACAACCGACAAGTGTTTGTTAGGCTCAATGGGCTCTATAGACCATTTGGGAGTGTTAGTTGTTCATTTCGCGTTCTGACGGTGAAAACAACCGAAATGTGTTTGTTATGCTCATTGGGCTCTATAGACCATTTGGGAGTGTTAGTTGTTCATTTCGCGTTCTGACGGTGAAAACAACCGAAAAGTGTTTGTTAGGCTCAATGGGCTCTATAGACCATTTGGGAGTTTTATTTGTTCATTTCGCGTTCTGACGGTGAAAACAACCGAAATGTGTTTGTTAGGCTCATTGGGCTCTACAGACCATTTGGGAGTATTAGTTGTTCATTTCGCGTTTTGACGGTGAAAACAACCGAAAAGTGTTTGTTAGGCTCAATGGGCTCTATAGACCATTTTGGAGTGTTGGTAGTTTATTTCGCGTTCTGACGTTGAAAACAACCGACAAGTGTTTGTTAGGTCAATGGGCTCTATAGACCATTTGGGAGTGTTAGTTGGTCATTTCGCGTTCTGACGGTGAAAACAACCGAAAAGTGTTTGTTAGGCTCAATGGGCTCTATAGACCATTTGGGAGTTTTATTTGTTCATTTCGCGTTCTGACGGTGAAAACAACCGAAATGTGTTTGTTAGGCTCATTGGGCTCTACAGACCATTTGGGAGTATTAGTTGTTCATTTCGCGTTTTGACGGTGAAAACAACCGAAAAGTGTTTGTTAGGCTCAATGGGCTCTATAGACCATTTTGGAGTGTTGGTAGTTTATTTCGCGTTCTGACGTTGAAAACAACCGAAAAGTGTTTGTTTGGTCAATGGGCTCTATAGACCATTTGGGAGTGTTAGTTGGTCATTTCGCGTTCTGACTGTGAAAACAAGCGAAAAGTGTTTGTTAGGCTCAATGGGCTATATAGACCATTTTGGAGTGTTGGTAGTTCATTTCGCGT
Source organism: Crossaster papposus (assembly GCA_037893245.1). Taxonomy (NCBI): domain Eukaryota; kingdom Metazoa; phylum Echinodermata; class Asteroidea; order Velatida; family Solasteridae; genus Crossaster; species Crossaster papposus. The sequence goes on from JBAIAA010000730.1 coordinate 909,876, forward strand.
TCTGACGTTGAAAACAACCGAAAAGTGTTTGTTTGGTCAATGGGCTCTATAGACCATTTGGGAGTGTTAGTTGGTCATTTCGCGTTCTGACTGTGAAAACAACCGAAAAGTGTTTGTTAGGCTCAATGGGCTCTATAGACCATTTGGGAGTTTTATTTGTGACCTGTTCCCACGAAACCCGGACAAAGTCGCACAATGTGTTTTGTCACAATGTACTCCTGAAGTCATTTCTGGATGGATTTTACCATTTTGAGGTTTTAGGTTTTCCTAAGTCACTCACTATTAATCTACAATCTCCTCAAATTTGAACCAAATCCGTCTACCAGAAGTGGTTTTTTTTGTCAATTTTGTGAAACATTTGTGTATAGAAATAATACGCTTTTCTGAACTTCAAAGCTGTTTATCTCATAATTAGGTTGTCAGGGTGTTATCACTAAATCCAGACCCCAGGGAAGATAGGGTGGGGGTACATATGTAAATGATACATCATTTTAAAGCTGAGAACCTAGAGAATTTGAAAAAAGCAAAATCTGAAAAACTAAAAAGGTTTCGTGGGAACAGGTCACATTTGTTCATTTCGCGTTCTGACGGTGAAAACAACCGAAATGTGTTTGTTAGGCTCATTGGGCTCTACAGACCATTTGGGAGTATTAGTTGTTCATTTCGCGTTTTGACGGTGAAAACAACCGAAAAGTGTCTGTTAGGCTCAATGGGCTCTATAGACCATTTTGGAGTGTTGGTAGTTCATTTCGCGTTCTGACGTTGAAAACAACCGACAAGTGTTTGTTAGGTCAATGGGCTCTATAGACCATTTGGGAGTGTTAGTTGTTCATTTCGCGTTCTGAAGGTAAAAACAACCGAAATGTGTTTGTTAGGCTCAATGGGTTCTAAAGACCATTTGGGAGTGTTAGTTGTTCATTTCGCGTTCTGACTGTGAAAACACCCGACAAATGTTTGTTAGGCTCAATGGGCTCTATAGACCATTTGGGAGTGTTAGTTGGTCATTTCGAGTTCTGACGGTGAAAACAACCGAAAAGTGTTTGTTAGGCTCAATGAGCTCTATAGACCATTTTGGAGTGTAAGTTGATAATTTCGCGTTCTGACTGTGAAAACAAACGACAAGTGTTTGTTAGGCTCAATGGGCTCTTTAGACCATTTGGGAGTGTTAGTTGTTCATTTCGCGTTCTGACGGTGAAAACAACCGAAAAGTGTTTGTTAGGCTCATTGGGCTCTATATACCATTTGGGAGTGTTAGTTGTTCATTTCGCGTTTTAACGGTGAAAACAACCGAAAAGTGTTTGTTAGGCTCAATGGGCTCTATAGACCATTTTGGAGTGTTGGTAGTTCATTTCGCGTTCTGACGGTAAAAACAACCGAAAGGTGTTTGTTAGGCTCATAGGGCTCTATAGACCATTTGGGAATGTTAGTTGTTCATTTCGCGTTCTGACGGTGAAAACAAACGAAAAGTGTTTGTTAGGCTCAATCGGCTCTATACACCATTTGGGAGTGTGAGTTGATCATTTCGCGTGCTGACGGTGAAAACAACCAAAATGTTTTTGTTAGGCTCAATGGGCTCTATAGACAATTTGGGAGTATTAGTTGTTCGATTCGCGTTCTGACGGTGAAAACAACCGAAAAGTGTTTGTTTGGCTCAATGGGCTCTATAGGCCATTTGGGAGTGTAAGTTGATCATTTCGCGTTCTGACGGTGAAAACTACGGAAATGTGTTTGTTAGGCTCAATGGGCTCTATAGACCATTAGGGAGTTTTATTTGTTCATTTCGCGTTCTGACGGTGAAAACAACCGAAATGTGTTTGTTAGGCTCATTGGGCTCTACAGACCATTTTGGAGTGTTGGTAGTTCATTTCGCGTTCTGACGGTGAAAACAACCGAAATGTGTTTGTTAGGTCAATGGGCTCTATAGACCATTTGGGAGTGTTAGTTGGTCATTTCGCGTTCTGACTGTGAAAACAACCGAAATGTGTTTGTTAGGCTCAATGAGCTCTATAGACCATTTGGGAGTGTAAGTTGATCATTTCGCGTTCTGACGCTGAAAACAACCGACAAGTGTTTGTTAGGCTCAATGGGCTCTATAGACCATTTGGGAGTGTTAGTTGTTCATTTCGCGTTCTGACGGTGAAAACAACCGAAATGTGTTTGTTATGCTCATTGGGCTCTATAGACCATTTGGGAGTGTTAGTTGTTCATTTCGCGTTCTGATGGTGAAAACAACCGAAAAGTGTTTGTTAGGCTCAATGGGCTCTATAGACCATTTGTGAGTGTTAGTTGTTCATCTCGCGTTCTTACGGTGAAAATAACCGAAAAGTGTTTGTTAGGCTCAATGGGCTCTATAGACCATTTGGGAGTTTTATTTGTTCATTTCGCGTTCTGACGGTGAAAACAACCGAAATGTGTTTGTTAGGCTCATTGGGCTCTACAGACCATTTGGGAGTATTAGTTGTTCATTTCGCGTTTTGACGGTGAAAACAACCGAAAAGTGTTTGTTAGGCTCAATGGGCTCTATAGACCATTTTAGAGTGTTGGTAGTTCATTTCGCGTTCTGACGTTGAAAACAACCGACAAGTGTTTGTTAGGTCAATGGGCTCTATAGACCATTTGGGAGTGTTAGTTGTTCATTTCGCGTTCTGACGGTAAAAACAACCGAAATGTGTTTGTTAGGCTCAATGGGTTCTAAAGACCATTTGGGAGTGTTAGTTGTTCATTTCGCGTTCTGACGGTGAAAACAACCGAAATGTGTTTGTTATGCTCATTGGGCTATATAGACCATTTGGGAGTGTTAGTTGTTCATTTCGCGTTCTGACGGTGAAAACAACCGAAAAGTGTTTTTTAGGCTCAATGGGCTCTATAGACCATTTGGGAGTTTTATTTGTTCATTTCGCGTTCTGACGGTGAAAACAACCGAAATGTGTTTGTTAGGCTCATTGGGCTCTACAGACCATTTGGGAGTATTAGTTGTTCATTTCGCGTTTTGACGGTGAAAACAACCGAAAAGTGTTTGTTAGGCTCAATGGGCTCTATAGACCATTTTGGAGTGTTGGTAGTTTATTTCGCGTTCTGACGTTGAAAACAACCGACAAGTGTTTTTTAGGTCAATGGGCTCTATAGACCATTTGGGAGTGTTAGTTGGTCATTTCGCGTTCTGACGGTGAAAACAACCGAAAAGTGTTTGTTAGGCTCAATGGGCTCTATAGACCATTTGGGAGTTTTATTTGTTCATTTCGCGTTCTGACGGTGAAAACAACCGAAATGTGTTTGTTAGGCTCATTGGGCTCTACAGACCATTTGGGAGTATTAGTTGTTCATTTCGCGTTTTGACGGTGAAAACAACCGAAAAGTGTTTGTTAGGCTCAATGGGCTCTATAGACCATTTTGGAGTGTTGGTAGTTTATTTCGCGTTCTGACGTTGAAAACAACCGAAAAGTGTTTGTTTGGTCAATGGGCTCTATAGACCATTTGGGAGTGTTAGTTGGTCATTTCGCGTTCTGACTGTGAAAACAAGCGAAAAGTGTTTGTTAGGCTCAATGGGCTATATAGACCATTTTGGAGTGTTGGTAGTTCATTTCGCGTTCTGACGTTGAAAACAACCGAAAAGTGTTTGTTTGGTCAATGGGCTCTATAGACCATTTGGGAGTGTTAGTTGGTCATTTCGCGTTCTGACTGTGAAAACAACCGAAATGTGTTTGTTAGGCTCAATGAGCTCTATAGACCATTTGGGAGTGTAAGTTGATCATTTCGCGTTCTGACGCTGAAAACAACAGACAAGTGTTTGTTAGGCTCAATGGGCTCTATAGACCATTTGGGAGTGTTAGTTGTTCATTTCGCGTTCTTACGTTGAAAATAACCGAAAAGTGTTTGTTAGGCTCAATGGGCTCTATAGACCATTTGGGAGTTTTATTTGTGACCTGTTCCCACGAAACCCGGACAAAGTCGCACAATGTGTTTTGTCACAATGTACTCCTGAAGTCATTTCTGGATGGATTTTACCATTTTGAGGTTTTAGGTTTTCCTAAGTCACTCACTATTAATCTACAATCTCCTCAAATTTGAACCAAATCCGTCTACCAGAAGTGGTTTTTTTTGTCAATTTTGTGAAACATTTGTGTATAGAAATAATACGCTTTTCTGAACTTCAAAGCTGTTTATCTCATAATTAGGTTGTCAGGGTGTTATCACTAAATCCAGACCCCAGGGAAGATAGGGTGGGGGTACATATGTAAATGATACATCATTTTAAAGCTGAGAACCTAGAGAATTTGAAAAAAGCAAAATCTGAAAAACTAAAAAGGTTTCGTGGGAACAGGTCACATTTGTTCATTTCGCGTTCTGACGGTGAAAACAACCGAAATGTGTTTGTTAGGCTCATTGGGCTCTACAGACCATTTGGGAGTATTAGTTGTTCATTTCGCGTTTTGACGGTGAAAACAACCAAAAAGTGTTTGTTAGGCTCAATGGGCTCTATAGACCATTTTGGAGTGTTGGTAGTTCATTTCGCGTTCTGACGTTGAAAACAACCGACAAGTGTTTGTTAGGTCAATGGGCTCTATAGACCATTTGGGAGTGTTAGTTGTTCATTTCGCGTTCTGACGGTAAAAACAACCGAAATGTGTTTGTTAGGCTCAATGGGTTCTAAAGACCATTTGGGAGTGTTAGTTGTTCATTTCGCGTTCTGACTGTGAAAACACCCGACAAATGTTTGTTAGGCTCAATGGGCTCTATAGACCATTTGGGAGTGTTAGTTGGTCATTTCGAGTTCTGACGGTGAAAACAACCGAAAAGTGTTTGTTAGGCTCAATGAGCTCTATAGACCATTTTGGAGTGTAAGTTGATAATTTCGCGTTCTGACTGTGAAAACAAACGACAAGTGTTTGTTAGGCTCAATGGGCTCTTTAGACCATTTGGGAGTGTTAGTTGTTCATTTCGCGTTCTGACGGTGAAAACAACCGAAAAGTGTTTGTTAGGCTCATTGGGCTCTATATACCATTTGGGAGTGTTAGTTGTTCATTTCGCGTTTTAACGGTGAAAACAACCGAAAAGTGTTTGTTAGGCTCAATGGGCTCTATAGACCATTTTGGAGTGTTGGTAGTTCATTTCGCGTTCTGACGGTAAAAACAACCGAAAGGTGTTTGTTAGGCTCATAGGGCTCTATAGACCATTTGGGAATGTTAGTTGTTCATTTCGCGTTCTGACGGTGAAAACAAACGAAAAGTGTTTGTTAGGCTCAATCGGCTCTATACACCATTTGGGAGTGTAAGTTGATCATTTCGCGTGCTGACGGTGAAAACAACCAAAATGTTTTTGTTAGGCTCAATGGGCTCTATAGACAATTTGGGAGTATTAGTTGTTCGATTCGCGTTCTGACGGTGAAAACAACCGAAAAGTGTTTGTTTGGCTCAATGGGCTCTATAGGCCATTTGGGAGTGTAAGTTGATCATTTCGCGTTCTGACGGTGAAAACTACGGAAATGTGTTTGTTAGGCTCAATGGGCTCTATAGACCATTAGGGAGTTTTATTTGTTCATTTCGCGTTCTGACGGTGAAAACAACCGAAATGTGTTTGTTAGGCTCATTGGGCTCTACAGACCATTTTGGAGTGTTGGTAGTTCATTTCGCGTTCTGACGGTGAAAACAACCGAAATGTGTTTGTTAGGTCAATGGGCTCTATAGACCATTTGGGAGTGTTAGTTGTTCATTTCGCGTTCTGACGGTAAAAACAACCGAAATGTGTTTGTCAGGCTCAATGGGTTCTAAAGACCATTTGGGAGTGTTAGTTGTTCATTTCGCGTTCTGACTGTGAAAACAACCGACAAGTGTTTGTTAGGTTCAATGGGCTCTACAGACCATTTGGGAGTATTAGTTGTTCATTTCGCGTTTTGACGGTGAAAACAACCGAAAAGTGTTTGTTAGGCTCAATGGGCTCTATAGACCATTTTGGAGTGTTGGTAGTTTATTTCGCGTTCTGACGTTGAAAACAACCGACAAGTGTTTGTTAGGTCAATGGGCTCTATAGACCATTTGGGAGTGTTAGTTGGTCATTTCGCGTTCTGACGGTGAAAACAACCGAAAAGTGTTTGTTAGGCTCATTGGGCTCTACAGACCATTTGGGAGTATTAGTTGTTCATTTCGCGTTTTGACGGTGAAAACAACCGAAAAGTGTTTGTTAGGCTCAATGGGCTCTATAGACCATTTTGGAGTGTTGGTAGTTCATTTCGCGTTCTGACGTTGAAAACAACCGACAAGTGTTTGTTAGGTCAATGGGCTCTATAGACCATTTGGGAGTGTTAGTTGTTCATTTCGCGTTCTGACGGTAAAAACAACCGAAATGTGTTTGTTAGGCTCAATGGGTTCTAAAGACCATTTGGGAGTGTTAGTTGTTCATTTCGCGTTCTGACTGTGAAAACACCCGACAAATGTTTGTTAGGCTCAATGGGCTCTATAGACCATTTGGGAGTGTTAGTTGGTCATTTCGAGTTCTGACGGTGAAAACAACGGAAAAGTGTTTGTTAGGCTCAATGAGCTCTATAGACCATTTTGGAGTGTAAGTTGATAATTTCGCGTTCTGACTGTGAAAACAAACGACAAGTGTTTGTTAGGCTCAATGGGCTCTTTAGACCATTTGGGAGTGTTAGTTGTTCATTTCGCGTTCTGACGGTGAAAACAACCGAAAAGTGTTTGTTAGGCTCATTGGGCTCTATATACCATTTGGGAGTGTTAGTTGTTCATTTCGCGTTTTAACGGTGAAAACAACCGAAAAGTGTTTGTTAGGCTCAATGGGCTCTATAGACCATTTTGGAGTGTTGGTAGTTCATTTCGCGTTCTGACGGTAAAAACAACCGAAAGGTGTTTGTTAGGCTCATAGGGCTCTATAGACCATTTGGGAATGTTAGTTGTTCATTTCGCGTTCTGACGGTGAAAACAAACGAAAAGTGTTTGTTAGGCTCAATCGGCTCTATACACCATTTGGGAGTGTAAGTTGATCATTTCGCGTGCTGACGGTGAAAACAACCAAAATGTTTTTGTTAGGCTCAATGGGCTCTATAGACAATTTGGGAGTATTAGTTGTTCGATTCGCGTTCTGACGGTGAAAACAACCGAAAAGTGTTTGTTTGGCTCAATGGGCTCTATAGGCCATTTGGGAGTGTAAGTTGATCATTTCGCGTTCTGACGGTGAAAACTACGGAAATGTGTTTGTTAGGCTCAATGGGCTCTATAGACCATTAGGGAGTTTTATTTGTTCATTTCGCGTTCTGACGGTGAAAACAACCGAAATGTGTTTGTTAGGCTCATTGGGCTCTACAGACCATTTTGGAGTGTTGGTAGTTCATTTCGCGTTCTGACGGTGAAAACAACCGAAATGTGTTTGTTAGGTCAATGGGCTCTATAGACCATTTGGGAGTGTTAGTTGTTCATTTGGCGTTCTGACGGTAAAAACAACCGAAATGTGTTTGTTAGGCTCAATGGGTTCTAAAGACCATTTGGGAGTGTTAGTTGTTCATTTCGCGTTCTGACTGTGAAAACAACCGACAAGTGTTTGTTAGGTTCAATGGGCTCTATAGACCATTTGGGAGTTTTAGTTGTTCATTTCGCGTTCTGACGGTGAAAACAACCGAAATGTGTTTGTTAGGCTCATTAAGGTCTACAGACCATTTGGGAGTGTTAGTTGTTCATTTCGCGTTTTGACGGTGAAAACAACCGAAAAGTGTTTGTTAGGCTCAATGGGCTCTATAGACCATTTTGGAGTGTTGGTAGTTCATTTCGCGTTCTGACGTTGAAAACAACCGAAAAGTGTTTGTTAGGTCAATGGGCTCTATAGACCATTTGGGAGTGTTAGTTGGTCATTTCGCGTTCTGACTGTGAAAACAACCGAAATGTGTTTGTTAGGCTCAATGAGCTCTATAGACCATTTGGGAGTGTAAGTTGATCATTTCGCGTTCTGACGCTGAAAACAACCGACAAGTGTTTGTTAGGCTCAATGGGCTCTATAGACCATTTGGGAGTGTTAGTTGTTCATTTCGCGTTCTGACGGTGAAAACAACCGAAATGTGTTTGTTATGCTCATTGGGCTCTATAGACCATTTGGGAGTGTTAGTTGTTCATTTCGCGTTCTGATGGTGAAAACAACCGAAAAGTGTTTGTTAGGCTCAATGGGCTCTATAGACCATTTGTGAGTGTTAGTTGTTCATCTCGCGTTCTTACGGTGAAAATAACCGAAAAGTGTTTGTTAGGCTCAATGGGCTCTATAGACCATTTGGGAGTTTTATTTGTTCATTTCGCGTTCTGACGGTGAAAACAACCGAAATGTGTTTGTTAGGCTCATTGGGCTCTACAGACCATTTGGGAGTATTAGTTGTTCATTTCGCGTTTTGACGGTGAAAACAACCGAAAAGTGTTTGTTAGGCTCAATGGGCTCTATAGACCATTTTGGAGTGTTGGTAGTTCATTTCGCGTTCTGACGTTGAAAACAACCGACAAGTGTTTGTTAGGTCAATGGGCTCTATAGACCATTTGGGAGTGTTAGTTGTTCATTTCGCGTTCTGACGGTAAAAACAACCGAAATGTGTTTGTTAGGCTCAATGGGTTCTAAAGACCATTTGGGAGTGTTAGTTGTTCATTTCGCGTTCTGACTGTGAAAACACCCGACAAATGTTTGTTAGACTCAATGGGCTCTATAGACCATTTGGGAGTGTTAGTTGGTCATTTCGCGTTCTGACGGTGAAAACAACCGAAAAGTGTTTGTTAGGCTCATTGGGCTCTATATACCATTTGGGAGTGTTAGTTGTTCATTTCGCGTTTTAACGGTGAAAACAACCGAAAAGTGTTTGTTAGGCTCAATGGGCTCTATAGACCATTTTGGAGTGTTGGTAGTTCATTTCGCGTTCTGACGGTAAAAACAACCGAAAGGTGTTTGTTAGGCTCATAGGGCTCTATAGACCATTTGGGAATGTTAGTTGTTCATTTCGCGTTCTGACGGTGAAAACAAACGAAAAGTGTTTGTTAGGCTCAATCGGCTCTATACACCATTTGGGAGTGTAAGTTGATCATTTCGCGTGCTGACGGTGAAAACAACCAAAATGTTTTTGTTAGGCTCAATGGGCTCTATAGACAATTTGGGAGTATTAGTTGTTCGATTCGCGTTCTGACGGTGAAAACAACCGAAAAGTGTTTGTTTGGCTCAATGGGCTCTATAGGCCATTTGGGAGTGTAAGTTGATCATTTCGCGTTCTGACTGTGAAAACTACGGAAATGTGTTTGTTAGGCTCAATGGGCTCTATAGACCATTAGGGAGTTTTATTTGTTCATTTCGCGTTCTGACGGTGAAAACAACCGAAATGTGTTTGTTAGGCTCATTGGGCTCTACAGACCATTTTGGAGTGTTGGTAGTTCATTTCGCGTTCTGACGGTGAAAACAACCGAAATGTGTTTGTTAGGTCAATGGGCTCTATAGACCATTTGGGAGTGTTAGTTGTTCATTTGGCGTTCTGACGGTAAAAACAACCGAAATGTGTTTGTTAGGCTCAATGGGTTCTAAAGACCATTTGGGAGTGTTAGTTGTTCATTTCGCGTTCTGACTGTGAAAACAACCGACAAGTGTTTGTTAGGTTCAATGGGCTCTATAGACCATTTGGGAGTTTTAGTTGTTCATTTCGCGTTCTGACGGTGAAAACAACCGAAATGTGTTTGTTAGGCTCATTAAGGTCTACAGACCATTTGGGAGTGTTAGTTGTTCATTTCGCGTTTTGACGGTGAAAACAACCGAAAAGTGTTTGTTAGGCTCAATGGGCTCTATAGACCATTTTGGAGTGTTGGTAGTTCATTTCGCGTTCTGACGTTGAAAACAACCGAAAAGTGTTTGTTAGGTCAATGGGCTCTATAGACCATTTGGGAGTGTTAGTTGGTCATTTCGCGTTCTGACTGTGAAAACAACCGAAATGTGTTTGTTAGGCTCAATGAGCTCTATAGACCATTTGGGAGTGTAAGTTGATCATTTCGCGTTCTGACGCTGAAAACAACCGACAAGTGTTTGTTAGGCTCAATGGGCTCTATAGACCATTTGGGAGTGTTAGTTGTTCATTTCGCGTTCTGACGGTGAAAACAACCGAAATGTGTTTGTTATGCTCATTGGGCTCTATAGACCATTTGGGAGTGTTAGTTGTTCATTTCGCGTTCTGATGGTGAAAACAACCGAAAAGTGTTTGTTAGGCTCAATGGGCTCTATAGACCATTTGTGAGTGTTAGTTGTTCATCTCGCGTTCTTACGGTGAAAATAACCGAAAAGTGTTTGTTAGGCTCAATGGGCTCTATAGACCATTTGGGAGTTTTATTTGTTCATTTCGCGTTCTGACGGTGAAAACAACCGAAATGTGTTTGTTAGGCTCATTGGGCTCTACAGACCATTTGGGAGTATTAGTTGTTCATTTCGCGTTTTGACGGTGAAAACAACCGAAAAGTGTTTGTTAGGCTCAATGGGCTCTATAGACCATTTTAGAGTGTTGGTAGTTCATTTCGCGTTCTGACGTTGAAAACAACCGACAAGTGTTTGTTAGGTCAATGGGCTCTATAGACCATTTGGGAGTGTTAGTTGTTCATTTCGCGTTCTGACGGTAAAAACAACCGAAATGTGTTTGTTAGGCTCAATGGGTTCTAAAGACCATTTGGGAGTGTTAGTTGTTCATTTCGCGTTCTGACGGTGAAAACAACCGAAATGTGTTTGTTATGCTCATTGGGCTATATAGACCATTTGGGAGTGTTAGTTGTTCATTTCGCGTTCTGACGGTGAAAACAACCGAAAAGTGTTTTTTAGGCTCAATGGGCTCTATAGACCATTTGGGAGTTTTATTTGTTCATTTCGCGTTCTGACGGTGAAAACAACCGAAATGTGTTTGTTAGGCTCATTGGGCTCTACAGACCATTTGGGAGTATTAGTTGTTCATTTCGCGTTTTGACGGTGAAAACAACCGAAAAGTGTTTGTTAGGCTCAATGGGCTCTATAGACCATTTTGGAGTGTTGGTAGTTTATTTCGCGTTCTGACGTTGAAAACAACCGACAAGTGTTTTTTAGGTCAATGGGCTCTATAGACCATTTGGGAGTGTTAGTTGGTCATTTCGCGTTCTGACGGTGAAAACAACCGAAAAGTGTTTGTTAGGCTCAATGGGCTCTATAGACCATTTGGGAGTTTTATTTGTTCATTTCGCGTTCTGACGGTGAAAACAACCGAAATGTGTTTGTTAGGCTCATTGGGCTCTACAGACCATTTGGGAGTATTAGTTGTTCATTTCGCGTTTTGACGGTGAAAACAACCGAAAAGTGTTTGTTAGGCTCAATGGGCTCTATAGACCATTTTGGAGTGTTGGTAGTTTATTTCGCGTTCTGACGTTGAAAACAACCGAAAAGTGTTTGTTTGGTCAATGGGCTCTATAGACCATTTGGGAGTGTTAGTTGGTCATTTCGCGTTCTGACTGTGAAAACAAGCGAAAAGTGTTTGTTAGGCTCAATGGGCTATATAGACCATTTTGGAGTGTTGGTAGTTCATTTCGCGTTCTGACGTTGAAAACAACCGAAAAGTGTTTGTTTGGTCAATGGGCTCTATAGACCATTTGGGAGTGTTAGTTGGTCATTTCGCGTTCTGACTGTGAAAACAACCGAAATGTGTTTGTTAGGCTCAATGAGCTCTATAGACCATTTGGGAGTGTAAGTTGATCATTTCGCGTTCTGACGCTGAAAACAACAGACAAGTGTTTGTTAGGCTCAATGGGCTCTATAGACCATTTGGGAGTGTTAGTTGTTCATTTCGCGTTCTTACGTTGAAAATAACCGAAAAGTGTTTGTTAGGCTCAATGGGCTCTATAGACCATTTGGGAGTTTTATTTGTGACCTGTTCCCACGAAACCCGGACAAAGTCGCACAATGTGTTTTGTCACAATGTACTCCTGAAGTCATTTCTGGATGGATTTTACCATTTTGAGGTTTTAGGTTTTCCTAAGTCACTCACTATTAATCTACAATCTCCTCAAATTTGAACCAAATCCGTCTACCAGAAGTGGTTTTTTTTGTCAATTTTGTGAAACATTTGTGTATAGAAATAATACGCTTTTCTGAACTTCAAAGCTGTTTATCTCATAATTAGGTTGTCAGGGTGTTATCACTAAATCCAGACCCCAGGGAAGATAGGGTGGGGGTACATATGTAAATGATACATCATTTTAAAGCTGAGAACCTAGAGAATTTGAAAAAAGCAAAATCTGAAAAACTAAAAAGGTTTCGTGGGAACAGGTCACATTTGTTCATTTCGCGTTCTGACGGTGAAAACAACCGAAATGTGTTTGTTAGGCTCATTGGGCTCTACAGACCATTTGGGAGTATTAGTTGTTCATTTCGCGTTTTGACGGTGAAAACAACCAAAAAGTGTTTGTTAGGCTCAATGGGCTCTATAGACCATTTTGGAGTGTTGGTAGTTCATTTCGCGTTCTGACGTTGAAAACAACCGACAAGTGTTTGTTAGGTCAATGGGCTCTATAGACCATTTGGGAGTGTTAGTTGTTCATTTCGCGTTCTGACGGTAAAAACAACCGAAATGTGTTTGTTAGGCTCAATGGGTTCTAAAGACCATTTGGGAGTGTTAGTTGTTCATTTCGCGTTCTGACTGTGAAAACACCCGACAAATGTTTGTTAGGCTCAATGGGCTCTATAGACCATTTGGGAGTGTTAGTTGGTCATTTCGAGTTCTGACGGTGAAAACAACCGAAAAGTGTTTGTTAGGCTCAATGAGCTCTATAGACCATTTTGGAGTGTAAGTTGATAATTTCGCGTTCTGACTGTGAAAACAAACGACAAGTGTTTGTTAGGCTCAATGGGCTCTTTAGACCATTTGGGAGTGTTAGTTGTTCATTTCGCGTTCTGACGGTGAAAACAACCGAAAAGTGTTTGTTAGGCTCATTGGGCTCTATATACCATTTGGGAGTGTTAGTTGTTCATTTCGCGTTTTAACGGTGAAAACAACCGAAAAGTGTTTGTTAGGCTCAATGGGCTCTATAGACCATTTTGGAGTGTTGGTAGTTCATTTCGCGTTCTGACGGTAAAAACAACCGAAAGGTGTTTGTTAGGCTCATAGGGCTCTATAGACCATTTGGGAATGTTAGTTGTGCATTTCGCGTTCTGACGGTGAAAACAAACGAAAAGTGTTTGTTAGGCTCAATCGGCTCTATACACCATTTGGGAGTGTAAGTTGATCATTTCGCGTGCTGACGGTGAAAACAACCAAAATGTTTTTGTTAGGCTCAATGGGCTCTATAGACAATTTGGGAGTATTAGTTGTTCGATTCGCGTTCTGACGGTGAAAACAACCGAAAAGTGTTTGTTTGGCTCAATGGGCTCTATAGGCCATTTGGGAGTGTAAGTTGATCATTTCGCGTTCTGACGGTGAAAACTACGGAAATGTGTTTGTTAGGCTCAATGGGCTCTATAGACCATTAGGGAGTTTTATTTGTTCATTTCGCGTTCTGACGGTGAAAACAACCGAAATGTGTTTGTTAGGCTCATTGGGCTCTACAGACCATTTTGGAGTGTTGGTAGTTCATTTCGCGTTCTGACGGTGAAAACAACCGAAATGTGTTTGTTAGGTCAATGGGCTCTATAGACCATTTGGGAGTGTTAGTTGTTCATTTCGCGTTCTGACGGTAAAAACAACCGAAATGTGTTTGTCAGGCTCAATGGGTTCTAAAGACCATTTGGGAGTGTTAGTTGTTCATTTCGCGTTCTGACTGTGAAAACAACCGACAAGTGTTTGTTAGGTTCAATGGGCTCTATAGACCATTTGGGAGTTTTAGTTGTTCATTTCGCGTTCTGACGGTGAAAACAACCGAAATGTGTTTGTTAGGCTCATTGGGCTCTACAGACCATTTGGGAGTATTAGTTGTTCATTTCGCGTTTTGACGGTGAAAACAACCGAAAAGTGTTTGTTAGGCTCAATGGGCTCTATAGACCATTTTGGAGTGTTGGTAGTTTATTTCGCGTTCTGACGTTGAAAACAACCGACAAGTGTTTGTTAGGTCAATGGGCTCTATAGACCATTTGGGAGTGTTAGTTGGTCATTTCGCGTTCTGACGGTGAAAACAACCGAAAAGTGTTTGTTAGGCTCATTGGGCTCTACAGACCATTTGGGAGTATTAGTTGTTCATTTCGCGTTTTGACGGTGAAAACAACCGAAAAGTGTTTGTTAGGCTCAATGGGCTCTATAGACCATTTTGGAGTGTTGGTAGTTCATTTCGCGTTCTGACGTTGAAAACAACCGACAAGTGTTTGTTAGGTCAATGGGCTCTATAGACCATTTGGGAGTGTTAGTTGTTCATTTCGCGTTCTGACGGTAAAAACAACCGAAATGTGTTTGTTAGGCTCAATGGGTTCTAAAGACCATTTGGGAGTGTTAGTTGTTCATTTCGCGTTCTGACTGTGAAAACACCCGACAAATGTTTGTTAGGCTCAATGGGCTCTATAGACCATTTGGGAGTGTTAGTTGGTCATTTCGAGTTCTGACGGTGAAAACAACCGAAAAGTGTTTGTTAGGCTCAATGAGCTCTATAGACCATTTTGGAGTGTAAGTTGATAATTTCGCGTTCTGACTGTGAAAACAAACGACAAGTGTTTGTTAGGCTCAATGGGCTCTTTAGACCATTTGGGAGTGTTAGTTGTTCATTTCGCGTTCTGACGGTGAAAACAACCGAAAAGTGTTTGTTAGGCTCATTGGGCTCTATATACCATTTGGGAGTGTTAGTTGTTCATTTCGCGTTTTAACGGTGAAAACAACCGAAAAGTGTTTGTTAGGCTCAATGGGCTCTATAGACCATTTTGGAGTGTTGGTAGTTCATTTCGCGTTCTGACGGTAAAAACAACCGAAAGGTGTTTGTTAGGCTCATAGGGCTCTATAGACCATTTGGGAATGTTAGTTGTTCATTTCGCGTTCTGACGGTGAAAACAAACGAAAAGTGTTTGTTAGGCTCAATCGGCTCTATACACCATTTGGGAGTGTAAGTTGATCATTTCGCGTGCTGACGGTGAAAACAACCAAAATGTTTTTGTTAGGCTCAATGGGCTCTATAGACAATTTGGGAGTATTAGTTGTTCGATTCGCGTTCTGACGGTGAAAACAACCGAAAAGTGTTTGTTTGGCTCAATGGGCTCTATAGGCCATTTGGGAGTGTAAGTTGATCATTTCGCGTTCTGACGGTGAAAACTACGGAAATGTGTTTGTTAGGCTCAATGGGCTCTATAGACCATTAGGGAGTTTTATTTGTTCATTTCGCGTTCTGACGGTGAAAACAACCGAAATGTGTTTGTTAGGCTCATTGGGCTCTACAGACCATTTTGGAGTGTTGGTAGTTCATTTCGCGTTCTGACGGTGAAAACAACCGAAATGTGTTTGTTAGGTCAATGGGCTCTATAGACCATTTGGGAGTGTTAGTTGTTCATTTGGCGTTCTGACGGTAAAAACAACCGAAATGTGTTTGTTAGGCTCAATGGGTTCTAAAGACCATTTGGGAGTGTTAGTTGTTCATTTCGCGTTCTGACTGTGAAAACAACCGACAAGTGTTTGTTAGGTTCAATGGGCTCTATAGACCATTTGGGAGTTTTAGTTGTTCATTTCGCGTTCTGACGGTGAAAACAACCGAAATGTGTTTGTTAGGCTCATTAAGGTCTACAGACCATTTGGGAGTGTTAGTTGTTCATTTCGCGTTTTGACGGTGAAAACAACCGAAAAGTGTTTGTTAGGCTCAATGGGCTCTATAGACCATTTTGGAGTGTTGGTAGTTCATTTCGCGTTCTGACGTTGAAAACAACCGAAAAGTGTTTGTTAGGTCAATGGGCTCTATAGACCATTTGGGAGTGTTAGTTGGTCATTTCGCGTTCTGACTGTGAAAACAACCGAAATGTGTTTGTTAGGCTCAATGAGCTCTATAGACCATTTGGGAGTGTAAGTTGATCATTTCGCGTTCTGACGCTGAAAACAACCGACAAGTGTTTGTTAGGCTCAATGGGCTCTATAGACCATTTGGGAGTGTTAGTTGTTCATTTCGCGTTCTGACGGTGAAAACAACCGAAATGTGTTTGTTATGCTCATTGGGCTCTATAGACCATTTGGGAGTGTTAGTTGTTCATTTCGCGTTCTGATGGTGAAAACAACCGAAAAGTGTTTGTTAGGCTCAATGGGCTCTATAGACCATTTGTGAGTGTTAGTTGTTCATCTCGCGTTCTTACGGTGAAAATAACCGAAAAGTGTTTGTTAGGCTCAATGGGCTCTATAGACCATTTGGGAGTTTTATTTGTTCATTTCGCGTTCTGACGGTGAAAACAACCGAAATGTGTTTGTTAGGCTCATTGGGCTCTACAGACCATTTGGGAGTATTAGTTGTTCATTTCGCGTTTTGACGGTGAAAACAACCGAAAAGTGTTTGTTAGGCTCAATGGGCTCTATAGACCATTTTGGAGTGTTGGTAGTTCATTTCGCGTTCTGACGTTGAAAACAACCGACAAGTGTTTGTTAGGTCAATGGGCTCTATAGACCATTTGGGAGTGTTAGTTGTTCATTTCGCGTTCTGACGGTAAAAACAACCGAAATGTGTTTGTTAGGCTCAATGGGTTCTAAAGACCATTTGGGAGTGTTAGTTGTTCATTTCGCGTTCTGACTGTGAAAACACCCGACAAATGTTTGTTAGACTCAATGGGCTCTATAGACCATTTGGGAGTGTTAGTTGGTCATTTCGCGTTCTGACGGTGAAAACAACCGAAAAGTGTTTGTTAGGCTCATTGGGCTCTATATACCATTTGGGAGTGTTAGTTGTTCATTTCGCGTTTTAACGGTGAAAACAACCGAAAAGTGTTTGTTAGGCTCAATGGGCTCTATAGACCATTTTGGAGTGTTGGTAGTTCATTTCGCGTTCTGACGGTAAAAACAACCGAAAGGTGTTTGTTAGGCTCATAGGGCTCTATAGACCATTTGGGAATGTTAGTTGTTCATTTCGCGTTCTGACGGTGAAAACAAACGAAAAGTGTTTGTTAGGCTCAATCGGCTCTATACACCATTTGGGAGTGTAAGTTGATCATTTCGCGTGCTGACGGTGAAAACAACCAAAATGTTTTTGTTAGGCTCAATGGGCTCTATAGACAATTTGGGAGTATTAGTTGTTCGATTCGCGTTCTGACGGTGAAAACAACCGAAAAGTGTTTGTTTGGCTCAATGGGCTCTATAGGCCATTTGGGAGTGTAAGTTGATCATTTCGCGTTCTGACTGTGAAAACTACGGAAATGTGTTTGTTAGGCTCAATGGGCTCTATAGACCATTAGGGAGTTTTATTTGTTCATTTCGCGTTCTGACGGTGAAAACAACCGAAATGTGTTTGTTAGGCTCATTGGGCTCTACAGACCATTTTGGAGTGTTGGTAGTTCATTTCGCGTTCTGACGGTGAAAACAACCGAAATGTGTTTGTTAGGTCAATGGGCTCTATAGACCATTTGGGAGTGTTAGTTGTTCATTTGGCGTTCTGACGGTAAAAACAACCGAAATGTGTTTGTTAGGCTCAATGGGTTCTAAAGACCATTTGGGAGTGTTAGTTGTTCATTTCGCGTTCTGACTGTGAAAACAACCGACAAGTGTTTGTTAGGTTCAATGGGCTCTATAGACCATTTGGGAGTTTTAGTTGTTCATTTCGCGTTCTGACGGTGAAAACAACCGAAATGTGTTTGTTAGGCTCATTAAGGTCTACAGACCATTTGGGAGTGTTAGTTGTTCATTTCGCGTTTTGACGGTGAAAACAACCGAAAAGTGTTTGTTAGGCTCAATGGGCTCTATAGACCATTTTGGAGTGTTGGTAGTTCATTTCGCGTTCTGACGTTGAAAACAACCGAAAAGTGTTTGTTAGGTCAATGGGCTCTATAGACCATTTGGGAGTGTTAGTTGGTCATTTCGCGTTCTGACTGTGAAAACAACCGAAATGTGTTTGTTAGGCTCAATGAGCTCTATAGACCATTTGGGAGTGTAAGTTGATCATTTCGCGTTCTGACGCTGAAAACAACCGACAAGTGTTTGTTAGGCTCAATGGGCTCTATAGACCATTTGGGAGTGTTAGTTGTTCATTTCGCGTTCTGACGGTGAAAACAACCGAAATGTGTTTGTTATGCTCATTGGGCTCTATAGACCATTTGGGAGTGTTAGTTGTTCATTTCGCGTTCTGATGGTGAAAACAACCGAAAAGTGTTTGTTAGGCTCAATGGGCTCTATAGACCATTTGTGAGTGTTAGTTGTTCATCTCGCGTTCTTACGGTGAAAATAACCGAAAAGTGTTTGTTAGGCTCAATGGGCTCTATAGACCATTTGGGAGTTTTATTTGTTCATTTCGCGTTCTGACGGTGAAAACAACCGAAATGTGTTTGTTAGGCTCATTGGGCTCTACAGACCATTTGGGAGTATTAGTTGTTCATTTCGCGTTTTGACGGTGAAAACAACCGAAAAGTGTTTGTTAGGCTCAATGGGCTCTATAGACCATTTTGGAGTGTTGGTAGTTCATTTCGCGTTCTGACGTTGAAAACAACCGACAAGTGTTTGTTAGGTCAATGGGCTCTATAGACCATTTGGGAGTGTTAGTTGTTCATTTCGCGTTCTGACGGTAAAAACAACCGAAATGTGTTTGTTAGGCTCAATGGGTTCTAAAGACCATTTGGGAGTGTTAGTTGTTCATTTCGCGTTCTGACTGTGAAAACACCCGACAAATGTTTGTTAGACTCAATGGGCTCTATAGACCATTTGGGAGTGTTAGTTGGTCATTTCGCGTTCTGACGGTGAAAACAACCGAAAAGTGTTTGTTAGGCTCAATGAGCTCTATAGACCATTTTGGAGTGTAAGTTGATAATTTCGCGTTCTGACTGTGAAAACAAACGACAAGTGTTTGTTAGGCTCAATGGGCTCTTTAGACCATTTGGGAGTGTTAGTTGTTCATTTCGCGTTCTGACGGTGAAAACAACCGAAAAGTGTTTGTTAGGCTCATTGGGCTCTATATACCATTTGGGAGTGTTAGTTGTTCATTTCGCGTTTTAACGGTGAAAACAACCGAAAAAGTGTTTGTTAGGCTCAATGGGCTCTATAGACCATTTTGGAGTGTTGGTAGTTCATTTCGCGTTCTGACGGTAAAAACAACCGAAAAGTGTTTGTTAGGCTCATTGGGCTCTATAGACCATTTGGGAGTGTTAGTTGTTCATTTCGCGTTCTGACGGTGAAAACACCCGACAAATGTTTGTTAGGCTCAATGGGCTCTCTAGACCATTTTGGAGTGTTAGTTGGTCATTTCGCGTTCTGACGGTGAAAACAAACAAAAAGTGTTTGTTAGGCTCAATCGGCTCTATACACCATTTGGGAGTGTAAGTTGATCATTTCGCGTGCTGACGGTGAAAACAACCAAAATGTGTTTGTTAGGCTCAATGGGCTCTATAGACAATTTGGGAGTATTAGTTGTTCGATTCGCGTTCTGACGGTGAAAACAACGGAAAAGTGTTTGTTTGGCTCAATGGGCTCTATAGGCCATTTGGGAGTGTAAGTTGATCATTTCGCGTTCTGACGGTGAAAACTACGGAAATGTGTTTGTTAGGCTCAATGGGCTCTATAGACCATTTGGGAGTTTTATTTGTTCATTTCGCGTTCTGACGGTGAAAACAACCGAAATGTGTTTGTTAGGCTCATTGGGCTCTACAGACCATTTGGGAGTATTAGTTGTTCATTTCGCGTTTTGACGGTGAAAACAACCGAAAAGTGTTTGTTAGGCTCAATGGGCTCTATAGACCATTTTGGAGTGTTGGTAGTTCATTTTGCGTTCTGACGTTGAAAACAACCGACAAGTGTTTGTTAGGTCAATGGGCTCTATAGACCATTTGGGAGTGTTAGTTGTTCATTTCGCGTTCTGACGGTAAAAACAACCGAAATGTGTTTGTTAGGCTCAATGGGTTCTAAAGACCATTTGGGAGTGTTAGTTGTTCATTTCGCGTTCTGACTGTGAAAACACCCGACAAATGTTTGTTAGGCTCAATGGGCTCTATAGACCATTTGGGAGTGTTAGTTGGTCATTTCGGGTTCTGACGGTGAAAACAACCGAAAAGTGTTTGTTAGGCTCAATGAGCTCTATAGAACATTTTGGAGTGTAAGTTGATAATTTCGCGTTCTGACGGTGAAAACAAACGACAAGTGTTTGTTAGGCTCAATGGGCTCTATAGACCATTTGAGAGTGTTAGTTGTTCATTTCGCGTTCTGACGGTGAAAACAACCGAAAAGTGTTTGTTAGGCTCATTGGGCTCTATATACCATTTGGGAGTGTTAGTTGTTCATTTCGCGTTTTAACCGTGAAAACAACCGAAAAGTGTTTGTTAGGCTCAATGGGCTCTATAGACCATTTTGGAGTGTTGGTAGTTCATTTCGCGTTCTGACGGTAAAAACAACCGAAAAGTGTTTGTTAGGCTCATTGGGCTCTATAGACCATTTGGGAGTGTTAGTTGTTCATTTCGCGTTCTGACGGTGAAAACACCCGACAAATGTTTGTTAGGCTCAATGGGCTCTCTAGACCATTTTGGAGTGTTAGTTGGTCATTTTGCGTTCTGACGGTGAAAACAAACGAACAGTGTTTGTTAGGCTCAATCGGCTCTATAGACCATTTGGGAGTGTAAGTTGATCATTTCGCGTGCTGACGGTGAAAACAACCAAAATGTGTTTGTTAGGCTCAATGGGCTCTATAGACAATTTGGGAGTAGTAGTTGTTCGATTCGCGTTCTGACGTGAAAACAACCGAAAAGTGTTTGTTTGGCTCAATGGGCTCTATAGGCCATTTAGGAGTGTAAGTTGATCATTTCGCGTTCTGACGGTGAAAACAAACGAAAAGTGTTTGTTAGGCTCAATGGGCTCTATAGACCATTTTGGAGTGTTGGTAGTTCATTTCGCGTTCTGACGGTGAAACAACCTGTGTGTGTTTGTTAGGCTCATTGGGTTCTATAGACCATTTGGGAGTGTTAGTTGTTCATTTCGCGTTCTGACGGTGAAAACAACCGAAAAGTGTTTGTTAGGCTCAATTGGCTCTATAGACTATTTTGGAGTGTTGTTTGTTCATTTCGCGTTCTGACTGTGAAAACAGCCGAAAAGTGTTTGTTAGGCTCAATGGGCTCTATAGACCATTTGGGACTGTTAGTTGTTCATTTCGCGTTCTAACGATGAAAACACCCGAAAAAAATGTGTGTTAGGCTCAATGGGCTCTATATATCATTTGGGAGTGTTAGTTGGTCATTTCGCGTTCTGACGGTGAAAACAACCGAAAAGTGTTTGTTAGGCTCAATGGGCTCTATAGACCATTTTGGAGTGTTGGTAGTTCATTTCGCGTTCTGACGGTAAAAACAACCGAAAAGTGTTTGTTAGGCTCATTGGGCTCTATAGACCATTTGGGAGTGTTAGTTGTTCATTTCGCGTTCTGACGGTGAAAACAACCGAAAAGTGATTGTTAGGCTCAATGGGCTCTATAGACCATTTTGGAGTGTTGGTAGTTCATTTCGCGTTCCGGCGGTGAAAACAGCCGAAAAGTGTTTGTTAGGCTCAATGGGCTCTATAGACCATTTGGGAGTGTTAGTTGTTCATCTCGCGTTCTGACGGTGAAAATAACCGAAAAGTGTTTGTTAGGCTCAATGGGCTCTATAGACCATTTGGGAGTGTTAGTTGTTCATTTCGCGTTCTGACGGTGAAAACAACCGAAATGTGTTTGTTAGGGTCATTGGGCTCTATATACCATTTGGGAGTCTTAGTTGTTAATTTCGCGTTCTGACGGTGAAAACAGCCAAAAAGTGTTTGTTAGGCTCAATGGGCTCTAAACACCATTTGGGAGTGTTAGTTGTTCATTTCGCGTTCTGACGGTGAAAACACCCGGAAAATGTTTGTTAGGCTCAATGGGCTCTATAGACCATTTGGGAGTATTAGTTGGTCATTTCGCGTTCTGACGGTGAAAACAACCGAAAAGTGTTTGTTAGGCTCAATAGGCTCTAAAGACCATTTGGGAGTGTTAGTTGTTCATTTCGCGTTCTGACGGTGAAAACAACCGAAAAGTGTTTGTTAGGCTCAATGGGCTCTATAGACCATTTTGGAGTGTTGGTAGTACATTTCGCGTTCTGACGGTGAAAACAACCAACAAGTGTTTGTTAGGCTCAATGGGCTCTATAGACCATTTGGGAGTGTTAGTTGTTCATTTCGCGTTCTGACGGTGAAAACAACCGAAATGTGTTTGTTAGGCTCATTGGGCTCTATATACCATTTGGGAGTCTTAGTTGTTAATTTCGCGTTCTGACGGTGAAAACAACCGACAAGTGTTTGTTAGGCTCAATGGGCTCTATAGACCATTTTGGAGTGTTGGTAGTTCATTTCGCGTTCTGACGGTGAAAACAGCCGAAAAGTGTTTGTTAGGCTCAATGGGCTCTATAGACCATTTGGGAGTGTTAGTTGTTCATTTCGCGTTCTGACGGTGAAAACACCCGAAAACTGTTTGTTAGGCTCATTGGGCTCTATAGACCATTTGGGAGTGTTAGTTGGTCATTTCGCGTTCTGACGGTGAAAACAACCGAAAAGTGTTTGTTAAGCTCAATGAGCTCTATAGACCATTTGGGATTGTAAGTTGATCATTTCGCGTTTTGAAGGTGAAAACAACCGACAAGTGTTTGTTAGGTTCAATGGGCTCTATAGACCATTTGGGAGTTTTAGTTGTTCATTTCGCGTTCTGACGGTGAAAACAACCGAAATGTGTTTGTTAGGCTCATTGGGCTCTACAGACCATTTGGGAGTATTAGTTGTTCATTTCGCGTTTTGACGGTGAAAACAACCGAAAAGTGTTTGTTAGTTTCAATGGGCTCTATAGACTATTTGGGAGTGTTAGTTGGTCATTTCGCGTTCTGACGGTGAAAACAGCCAAAAAGTGTTTGTTAGGCTCAATGAGCTCTATAGACCATTTGGGAGTGTTAGTTGTTCATTTCGCGTTCTGACGGTAAAAACAACCGAAATGTGTTTGTTAGGCTCAATGGGTTCTAAAGACCATTTGGGAGTGTTAGTTGTTCATTTCGCGTTCTGACGGTGAAAACAACCGACAAGTGTTTGTTAGGTTCAATGGGCTCTATAGACCATTTGGGAGTTTTAGTTGTTCATTTCGCGTTCTGACGGTGAAAACAACCGAAATGTGTTTGTTAGGCTCATTAAGGTCTACAGACCATTTGGGAGTGTTAGTTGTTCATTTCGCGTTTTGACGGTGAAAACAACCGAAAAGTGTTTGTTAGGCTCAATGGGCTCTATAGACCATTTTGGAGTGTTGGTAGTTCATTTCGCGTTCTGACGTTGAAAACAACCGAAAAGTGTTTGTTAGGTCAATGGGCTCTATAGACCATTTGGGAGTGTTAGTTGGTCATTTCGCGTTCTGACTGTGAAAACAACCGAAATGTGTTTGTTAGGCTCAATGAGCTCTATAGACCATTTGGGAGTGTAAGTTGATCATTTCGCGTTCTGACGCTGAAAACAACCGACAAGTGTTTGTTAGGCTCAATGGGCTCTATAGACCATTTGGGAGTGTTAGTTGTTCATTTCGCGTTCTGACGGTGAAAACAACCGAAATGTGTTTGTTATGCTCATTGGGCTCTATAGACCATTTGGGAGTGTTAGTTGTTCATTTCGCGTTCTGATGGTGAAAACAACCGAAAAGTGTTTGTTAGGCTCAATGGGCTCTATAGACCATTTGTGAGTGTTAGTTGTTCATCTCGCGTTCTTACGGTGAAAATAACCGAAAAGTGTTTGTTAGGCTCAATGGGCTCTATAGACCATTTGGGAGTTTTATTTGTTCATTTCGCGTTCTGACGGTGAAAACAACCGAAATGTGTTTGTTAGGCTCATTGGGCTCTACAGACCATTTGGGAGTATTAGTTGTTCATTTCGCGTTTTGACGGTGAAAACAACCGAAAAGTGTTTGTTAGGCTCAATGGGCTCTATAGACCATTTTGGAGTGTTGGTAGTTCAATTCGCGTTCTGACGTTGAAAACAACCGACAAGTGTTTGTTAGGTCAATGGGCTCTATAGACCATTTGGGAGTGTTAGTTGTTCATTTCGCGTTCTGACGGTAAAAACAACCGAAATGTGTTTGTTAGGCTCAATGGGTTCTAAAGACCATTTGGGAGTGTTAGTTGTTCATTTCGCGTTCTGACTGTGAAAACACCCGACAAATGTTTGTTAGACTCAATGGGCTCTATAGACCATTTGGGAGTGTTAGTTGGTCATTTCGCGTTCTGACGGTGAAAACAACCGAAAAGTGTTTGTTAGGCTCAATGAGCTCTATAGACCATTTTGGAGTGTAAGTTGATAATTTCGCGTTCTGACTGTGAAAACAAACGACAAGTGTTTGTTAGGCTCAATGGGCTCTTTAGACCATTTGGGAGTGTTAGTTGTTCATTTCGCGTTCTGACGGTGAAAACAACCGAAAAGTGTTTGTTAGGCTCATTGGGCTCTATATACCATTTGGGAGTGTTAGTTGTTCATTTCGCGTTTTAACGGTGAAAACAACCGAAAAGTGTTTGTTAGGCTCAATGGGCTCTATAGACCATTTTGGAGTGTTGGTAGTTCATTTCGCGTTCTGACGGTAAAAACAACCGAAAAGTGTTTGTTAGGCTCATTGGGCTCTATAGACCATTTGGGAGTGTTAGTTGTTCATTTCGCGTTCTGACGGTGAAAACACCCGACAAATGTTTGTTAGGCTCAATGGGCTCTCTAGACCATTTTGGAGTGTTAGTTGGTCATTTCGCGTTCTGACGGTGAAAACAAACGAAAAGTGTTTGTTAGGCTCAATCGGCTCTATACACCATTTGGGAGTGTAAGTTGATCATTTCGCGTGCTGACGGTGAAAACAACCAAAATGTGTTTGTTAGGCTCAATGGGCTCTATAGACAATTTGGGAGTATTAGTTGTTCGATTCGCGTTCTGACGGTGAAAACAACGGAAAAGTGTTTGTTTGGCTCAATGGGCTCTATGGGCCATTTGGGAGTGTAAGTTGATCATTTCGCGTTCTGACGGTGAAAACTACGGAAATGTGTTTGTTAGGCTCAATGGGCTCTATAGACCATTTGGGAGTTTTATTTGTTCATTTCGCGTTCTGACGGTGAAAACAACCGAAATGTGTTTGTTAGGCTCATTGGGCTCTACAGACCATTTGGGAGTATTAGTTGTTCATTTCGCGTTTTGACGGTGAAAACAACCGAAAAGTGTTTGTTAGGCTCAATGGGCTCTATAGACCATTTTGGAGTGTTGGTAGTTCATTTCGCGTTCTGACGTTGAAAACAACCGACAAGTGTTTGTTAGGTCAATGGGCTCTATAGACCATTTGGGAGTGTTAGTTGTTCATTTCGCGTTCTGACGGTAAAAACAACCGAAATGTGTTTGTTAGGCTCAATGGGTTCTAAAGACCATTTGGGAGTGTTAGTTGTTCATTTCGCGTTCTGACTGTGAAAACACCCGACAAATGTTTGTTAGGCTCAATGGGCTCTATAGACCATTTGGGAGTGTTAGTTGGTCATTTCGGGTTCTGACGGTGAAAACAACCGAAAAGTGTTTGTTAGGCTCAATGAGCTCTATAGAACATTTTGGAGTGTAAGTTGATAATTTCGCGTTCTGACGGTGAAAACAAACGACAAGTGTTTGTTAGGCTCATTGGGCTCTATATACCATTTGGGAGTGTTAGTTGTTCATTTCGCGTTTTAACCGTGAAAACAACCGAAAAGTGTTTGTTAGGCTCAATGGGCTCTATAGACCATTTTGGAGTGTTGGTAGTTCATTTCGCGTTCTGACGGTAAAAACAACCGAAAAGTGTTTGTTAGGCTCATTGGGCTCTATAGACCATTTGGGAGTGTTAGTTGTTCATTTCGCGTTCTGACGGTGAAAACACCCGACAAATGTTTGTTAGGCTCAATGGGCTCTCTAGACCATTTTGGAGTGTTAGTTGATTATTTCGCGTGCTGACGGTGAAAACAACCAAAATGTGTTTGTTAGGCTCAATGGGCTCTATATACCATTTGGGAGTGTTAGTTGTTCATTTCGCGTTTTAACCGTGAAAACAACCGAAAAGTGTTTGTTAGGCTCAATGGGCTCTATAGACCATTTTGGAGTGTTGGTAGTTCATTTCGCGTTCTGACGGTAAAAACAACCGAAAAGTGTTTGTTAGGCTCATTGGGCTCTATAGACCATTTGGGAGTGTTAGTTGTTCATTTCGCGTTCTGACGGTGAAAACACCCGACAAATGTTTGTTAGGCTCAATGGGCTCTATAGACCATTTGGGAGTGTAAGTTGATCATTTCGCGTGCTGACGGTGAAAACAACCAAAATGTGTTTGTTAGGCTCAATGGGCTCTATAGACAATTTGGGAGTAGTAGTTGTTCGATTCGCGTTCTGACGTGAAAACAACCGAAAAGTGTTTGTTTGGCTCAATGGGCTCTATAGGCCATTTAGGAGTGTAAGTTGATCATTTCGCGTTCTGACGGTGAAAACAAACGAAAAGTGTTTGTTAGGCTCAATGGGCTCTATAGACCATTTTGGAGTGTTGGTAGTTCATTTCGCGTTCTGACGGTGAAACAACCTGTGTGTGTTTGTTAGGCTCATTGGGTTCTATAGACCATTTGGGAGTGTTAGTTGTTCATTTCGCGTTCTGACGGTGAAAACAACCGAAAAGTGTTTGTTAGGCTCAATTGGCTCTATAGACTATTTTGGAGTGTTGTTTGTTCATTTCGCGTTCTGACTGTGAAAACAGCCGAAAAGTGTTTGTTAGGCTCAATGGGCTCTATAGACCATTTGGGACTGTTAGTTGTTCATTTCGCGTTCTAACGATGAAAACACCCGAAAAAAATGTGTGTTAGGCTCAATGGGCTCTATATATCATTTGGGAGTGTTAGTTGGTCATTTCGCGTTCTGACGGTGAAAACAACCGAAAAGTGTTTGTTAGGCTCAATGGGCTCTATAGACCATTTTGGAGTGTTGGTAGTTCATTTCGCGTTCTGACGGTAAAAACAACCGAAAAGTGTTTGTTAGGCTCATTGGGCTCTATAGACCATTTGGGAGTGTTAGTTGTTCATTTCGCGTTCTGACGGTGAAAACAACCGAAAAGTGATTGTTAGGCTCAATGGGCTCTATAGACCATTTTGGAGTGTTGGTAGTTCATTTCGCGTTCTGGCGGTGAAAACAGCCGAAAAGTGTTTGTTAGGCTCAATGGGCTCTATAGACCATTTGGGAGTGTTAGTTGTTCATCTCGCGTTCTGACGGTGAAAATAACCGAAAAGTGTTTGTTAGGCTCAATGGGCTCTATAGACCATTTGGGAGTGTTAGTTGTTCATTTCGCGTTCTGACGGTGAAAACAACCGAAATGTGTTTGTTAGGGTCATTGGGCTCTATATACCATTTGGGAGTCTTAGTTGTTAATTTCGCGTTCTGACGGTGAAAACAGCCAAAAAGTGTTTGTTAGGCTCAATGGGCTCTAAACACCATTTGGGAGTGTTAGTTGTTCATTTCGCGTTCTGACGGTGAAAACACCCGGAAAATGTTTGTTAGGCTCAATGGGCTCTATAGACCATTTGGGAGTGTTAGTTGGTCATTTCGCGTTCTGACGGTGAAAACAACCGAAAAGTGTTTGTTAGGCTCAATAGGCTCTAAAGACCATTTGGGAGTGTTAGTTGTTCATTTCGCGTTCTGACGGTGAAAACAACCGAAAAGTGTTTGTTAGGCTCAATGGGCTCTATAGACCATTTTGGAGTGTTGGTAGTACATTTCGCGTTCTGACGGTGAAAACAACCAACAAGTGTTTGTTAGGCTCAATGGGCTCTATAGACCATTTGGGAGTGTTAGTTGTTCATTTCGCGTTCTGACGGTGAAAACAACCGAAATGTGTTTGTTAGGCTCATTGGGCTCTATATACCATTTGGGAGTCTTAGTTGTTAATTTCGCGTTCTGACGGTGAAAACAACCGACAAGTGTTTGTTAGGCTCAATGGGCTCTATAGACCATTTTGGAGTGTTGGTAGTTCATTTCGCGTTCTGACGGTGAAAACAGCCGAAAAGTGTTTGTTAGGCTCAATGGGCTCTATAGACCATTTGGGAGTGTTAGTTGTTCATTTCGCGTTCTGACGGTGAAAACACCCGAAAACTGTTTGTTAGGCTCATTGGGCTCTATAGACCATTTGGGAGTGTTAGTTGGTCATTTCGCGTTCTGACGGTGAAAACAACCGAAAAGTGTTTGTTAAGCTCAATGAGCTCTATAGACCATTTGGGATTGTAAGTTGATCATTTCGCGTTTTGAAGGTGAAAACAACCGACAAGTGTTTGTTAGGTTCAATGGGCTCTATAGACCATTTGGGAGTTTTAGTTGTTCATTTCGCGTTCTGACGGTGAAAACAACCGAAATGTGTTTGTTAGGCTCATTGGGCTCTACAGACCATTTGGGAGTATTAGTTGTTCATTTCGCGTTTTGACGGTGAAAACAACCGAAAAGTGTTTGTTAGGCTCAATGGGCTCTATAGACCATTTGGGAGTGTTAGTTGGTCATTTCGCGTTCTGACGGTGAAAACAGCCAAAAAGTGTTTGTTAGGCTCAATGAGCTCTATAGACCATTTGGGAGTGTTAGTTGTTCATTTCGCGTTCTGACGGTAAAAACAACCGAAATGTGTTTGTTAGGCTCAATGGGTTCTAAAGACCATTTGGGAGTGTTAGTTGTTCATTTCGCGTTCTGACTGTGAAAACAACCGACAAGTGTTTGTTAGGTTCAATGGGCTCTATAGACCATTTGGGAGTTTTAGTTGTTCATTTCGCGTTCTGACGGTGAAAACAACCGAAATGTGTTTGTTAGGCTCATTAAGGTCTACAGACCATTTGGGAGTGTTAGTTGTTCATTTCGCGTTTTGACGGTGAAAACAACCGAAAAGTGTTTGTTAGGCTCAATGGGCTCTATAGACCATTTTGGAGTGTTGGTAGTTCATTTCGCGTCCTGACGTTGAAAACAACCGAAAAGTGTTTGTTAGGTCAATGGGCTCTATAGACCATTTGGGAGTGTTAGTTGGTCATTTCGCGTTCTGACTGTGAAAACAACCGAAATGTGTTTGTTAGGCTCAATGAGCTCTATAGACCATTTGGGAGTGTAAGTTGATCATTTCGCGTTCTGACGCTGAAAACAACCGACAAGTGTTTGTTAGGCTCAATGGGCTCTATAGACCATTTGGGAGTGTTAGTTGTTCATTTCGCGTTCTGACGGTGAAAACAACCGAAATGTGTTTGTTATGCTCATTGGGCTCTATAGACCCTTTGGGAGTGTTAGTTGTTCATTTCGCGTTCTGATGGTGAAAACAACCGAAAAGTGTTTGTTAGGCTCAATGGGCTCTATAGACCATTTGTGAGTGTTAGTTGTTCATCTCGCGTTCTTACGGTGAAAATAACCGAAAAGTGTTTGTTAGGCTCAATGGGCTCTATAGACCATTTGGGAGTTTTATTTGTTCATTTCGCGTTCTGACGGTGAAAACAACCGAAATGTGTTTGTTAGGCTCATTGGGCTCTACAGACCATTTGGGAGTATTAGTTGTTCATTTCGCGTTTTGACGGTGAAAACAACCGAAAAGTGTTTGTTAGGCTCAATGGGCTCTATAGACCATTTTGGAGTGTTGGTAGTTCAATTCGCGTTCTGACGT